>JAHWFO010045083.1:615989-628528 GCA_023313115.1 Rhysida immarginata | reverse complement strand
ATTTGGACCAATCGGAATTTGGAACAATCAGAATTTGGACCAATCGGCATTACACCAATCAGCTTAAGAACAATCGTCATAAAATCCCATTTCCCCATCCTTTTATAAAGTGAGCAGTTCGGAAAGAGCAGTTCGGCTTTCGTGTCGCCCATTATTGTCAGATGCAGAAAAATGTAATTTTTATATCTATGCTGATGATACTGCCATCAGGGCATGGGCGCACCAGACATCTCACGTTATCCCTCGTCTGCAGAATGCCTTGAAGAAACTTGAAGACTGGTTTAATTGCTGGAAACTGAACCTTAACGTCGGAAAATGCAAAGCTATGTACTTCAACAAAAAACTTAAGCGTCCCCCGGATTCTCTTGTCCTATTCAATAATGAACTCGAGTGTGTCGACAATTACAGGTACCTTGGCGTTAAAATCAACTCAAGACTCTCCTGGAACTGTCTCGGGACTTACGTTCTGAACAAAGCAAAGAAGGCTAAGTACAGCCTCATAGCTCTCCTGGGTCGGAACAGTGCCCTCAGGATCGACAATAACCTGCTACTGTACCAGACGATGATTCGGACCACCCTACTCTATGGCATGCCTGCGTGAGCAAATATATGTAAAAGCAGATGGAGTCATTCCAGAATGTTACACTGAGGACCATTGCTCAGCATGCTAGAAGAACCGTAAATAATCATTACATTTACTCGGATCTGAACATTACTCACTTTGGTAAGTGTGTCCAAGATCTCCTGGTAAACATGGTGCAGACGATGAAGAGCCATGACAATGACCTAGTGACGGGAATACTAAACAACCTCATGGAAATGAAGTGGCATACAAAGTATTGAAAACCGTGGCATATTCTTGATGTCAACTTTGAAGACGTTGGCAACGTTTCCTTCCCGGATAATTGGAATATGTGATACCAGCCCCCCCCCCCTCTCCCAGTCTTCTGACAATCGTCAATCTTATTATTTTTTCATAATGAGGAAGACCTCTAGGGTTAGTCAGGCTTCTTGCCTATTTCAGTATATTTCATGTGGAATTTATTCTGTTATGGTGAGCTTCGTGAAAGCACTGCTTTCGTCCCACCCGAAGAAATGTACACTTCACTGTTCGATTGTCGATTGTCTTGTTCCAAAAATTAACATGGCTTAAGGAAGAAATTCCATACATGTCCGTTCACTATGGGCTCCCAATATTAAAAAAAATTAACTATAGCTTGTATATTCTCGCATGATATTTTTTGAAAGCCAGAGACTAGATCTGTATTATGATTTACCACAATAGGCAGCAAGACATTCATGAGCTCTTGAACATATTTCTCAACATGGGTCATATTGAAATCATTATAAATGGAGTAATTGCGAACAATTCTCCTATCTGATAGTGCAATAGTCATTAGGGTAATGTTCTAGAAAGTCCGGATGGGCATACCATATAGTAAAAATGACACGAACAATCATTTTGAATAACAGTAGTTTGATATCAACACTCAGGGCACCGTTACGACCCAAACAGAGAATGAAGCTAAACTTTGATTTTTTGGCCTTGTTCATCGCATAAGGCACATCCATATTCCGTGATAGTTTCGAATCAACACCAATGCCAAAGTATCTATATTTATCAACCCACAACAAGTTTTCGCCATATACCTTGAAAGAGTTCAGATTTCTCTTTTTCTTCTTAGTGATAAGCATTGCTTTGCATATGTCGACATTCAGTTTTAATCGCCATTCGCTAAACCAGATTTCACATTCTTTAAGGGCTTCCTGCAAACGTGATACAACAACACTGGGCTGGCGTGCCCATGTCAGTATAGCAGCATCATCGCATAAAAATATAGCTTACAGAAACAGATTTTAGGGAAGTCACGTATATAATAATTGAACATAACTGGCCCCAGTACTGATCCTTGTGGGACACCGCCATTTATCTCACAGGCATCAGATAATTCATCTCCAACGCTGGCCTGAAAAGACCTGTTGGAGAGAAACGAGTGAACTAGGCTAATTAATTCATGTGGGAAACCATCAGTTATCATTTTATAAATAAGGCCTTCATGCCAGACCTGATCAAAAGCTTTATGAACACCTAAGAAGATGACACCGCAATACATCGAAAGATTAGGGGAGTGTTAACATCTGCTATAAGTCTCCAAACTTAGAGCTGGCAAAAATGTTTCTCCCGAAAAATAAATTGTTTTGCACGGATGAGATTATTGGTTGTGCAGAAATCTAGGCATCTTATGAGAGTTGTTCTCCCCAAGCTTTAGAAATAGAAGACAACAAGCTGATGGGCCTGTAGCTTAGAAGGTTTGTAGGATTTTGTCCAGGCTTAGGAATACTTAGGACAACAGACTGTTTCCATGTATTCGTAAAGTAACAATTATCCCAGCTGTCGTTAATAATTTTAGTGATATCACCAGTTATTATTAAAAGCAATGCAGTAAGTTTTTCTAAGCATTGCTTTTAATAGTGTCTTTACCTGGTGCCTTCATTTTCTTGAGTTTCCTAAAGCAATTTTGAATCTTATCTACATGAATATTATGTTTGGTCACATAATGGCTAAAGTGATGTAATACTTTGTTATGTTGCTTTCTACCATTTTAGATATTTCTAGACGTTCTGGACGATCATCCTGTGGAGTCACATATTGTTCTTGAAGTGAATCAGCAATAAGCTGTGCTTTGTCTTGGTCATTAGTTATTAAATGTCCATTGGTGTCTAAAAGAGGTGGTACGTCCACGGCCTTTTTGTTTTTTAAGGCTCGAATCATGCACCAGATAGAATTGTCTTGCGTTGACAAACTCTTCACTTTCTCATTCCATCTCTCGTTACGGAGTTTATTTACTACCTCATGTACTCTTCCCATTAATCGATTATATTTGGTTTTAACGAAGGCTCTCGTGTTTGGTGCCATTACCTTCTTGCCCTGTTTCATTGGTCTATTAAATACTTGACTGCTGGAGTAAGATCGAGATGATCAGGCCATTTCACATCCGCTGGAGAAGCACAAGCATTGATGGCATCAGTAATACGTGTAGTGACCCTTTTAACATTTATATCTATCTACTAAGTATTGTGCACGTCATTGAGTAGATTACTGTCATTTTTGTGAAGATCTCTGAAAAGTTTCAAATTTTGTTTAAGCCCCATTTTCTTTCTGAAGTCATTATCTACATTTTTAAAATTCAGTGCGACTGGTTTAACATCTGAAGATAAATCATAAACAGTAAAAATTTCGAATGGCTTATAGAAGCCTTTCAGCAAGACAATATCAAGGACATCTCTTGTAGGTGAGTGGTCACAGTAATACGTGTAGTTACCGGACCTATCCCAATGATTTCAGTTTTGCTCTGTATATATCCATATAATATGATACCGTTCTGATTATGATGTTTGGAGTTCCACTGTGAGTGCTTAGCATTCACATCCCCCACCGTTACCATTGGGATATTACCAGAGAATAGCTCGTCTAGGTCATTAACATCGATTTTATGCTTGGGAGAGTTGTAAAGAACCAGGAACTTTACATTGCCGACAGAGTATATGCAATAATAACAGAAGCAACCTCCTTTCCTGCAGACATCCCAATGAAGTCTTCCCGATGCTGAATACCTTTTTTAATGATAATTGCTGCACCTCCAGATGAGACCATCACATTGGGAGTAACAATTCTATCTTGGCGATAAACACAGTAGCCAGGGATTCTGAAGTCTTGGCACGGCTTTAGATGTGTCTCACAAACAAATGCCATAACTATATCACATTTAATTAAATAGTTATAAAACTCAATACACCTCCGGGGAATACCCCTGGCATTCTATATGACGCAATGAAACTTACCACTGTTTATAACAATATAACCACGATAAGCCATAACGTCAGTGTTTGCTCGTAAGAATTCCGCTCATTTTTTGGTATTTTTTGCCTAATTTATTATACAAATAGCATATACTGCCTCGTTGTTTGCACATGTCTTGTATGTCATTCATGTTAAATCTTTTATCCTTTTTCGAGACTATTGAGGCATGGATGTCTCCGGGGTAACTTTGGTTGGGACTCGTTTGACTTGCGGATGTTTTGGGCATTTTTTATAACTGGATGTGTGCTGCCCATCACATCTTATACACTTTGAAGGATCTTGTCCTTTAACATTTGGGCAGTCTCGTGACTCGTGGTCTTTAGCATATTTGTTACAGCGAGGGGCTTCAGTATACCCTAGAGATATATGACCAAACCGTAAGCAGTTAAAACATTGTAATAGTCTCTTATTATCACGGAACATTTCGATGGATACAGCTAAGGGGCCTATGCGAGTAACATTACGTAGAGTCTTTCTGCTCTGTGTTCGCTAACAGAACCAGAATCATGGGCATATCTATGGATCCTTTGGATTTTTAGGTCTAATCACTTTCTCACGAAAATAATTGTTCTTTTTTGGTTTTCTTAAAATCGTCAAGGTCACGTCTACATTTTGTATAACGTATTTGAGGACTTTTTCCGATTTAAGTTGATGATCCTGAATCCTTAGTACGTTATCAGCCTTTATGCCAGACACCAGTTTAATATACGTTTCCTCATCATGACACCTTACTTTGATCGTCTCTGCTCTGCCTGTGTCTACAGTAATTTGGTTAATCGCCACAGGCATTGAATCTCGCCCAGGATTTGCTTAATGTGCTGACCATGACTACGTATTATGAGTAGGTATTGGCAGAATATAGGAGCTGCTCTTGTTATCAGGCTTTTCAACATTTTTCTCGGAAAGCAACAGCGATTGTATCAATTAAAGCGATTGTATCATTTTCTTGATGTTGTCAATTTTCAACCCTTTTATAGCCTTTTTGGAGTTTACTGTTATCCATTTAACCGTATCATTGTATACCCGTTTGTGATTCGTACTAATCGGGTCTTTGCCATCTTTATCATTACTCCCTAAGCCGGAGGGGATAATTTCCATAGGCTGAGGATTCACACTTTCTATTTCACAAGAGTATCTTAGATGGAAATTTCGTTAAAGAAACTTAGATGGAAACTTCGTTATGGAAACTTAGATGGAAACCTCACTATTCCACTCACTGATGGAAACTTAAATGGAAACTTCGTTATGGAAACTTAGATGGAAACTTCACTATTCCACTGACTGATGATGGAAACTTCGTTTCCGAAATGTACATCTGAGTCATTAAAATTTATTATGTGGAATAGTGTTTTCGGAGTTATTTTTCTTTCTATAGTATCTTAGATAGTAAGAGGTTTCATCTATAGGCTGATTACCTTTCGTTGACAGAGCAGAGAATTGATCTTTCAGGAACTCCTCCATCTTATTAAAGTTCCTGTTGGCCAAATTACGTGCTGCAGAAATTTCAGCTTTCATATTAGCAATTTTATCTTGGATTTCAGTTATGTTCCTTTTTAGTGACTCGGCTTTTCCTTGTGAATTATCAGAGTTAGTGCACATTTCTTGGCGGAAAACCTCTAGCTTATCCTTAATTATAGCATCAATAGTTTCGAATCTGTAATCTTTACAGGCATCTTTACATATATCGCCATATGTATACGAGGGCTGTAAATTAAGTAATGGCAACATAGGTATAAATCAATTTTTAATGAACTTACAAGTACAATTGCATTACATTCCTTCTATGTAATCACCAGCAAAGCTTATAACCTTTTGCCAAATGTCGGGAAGCCGTTGTAGACCAGTGGCATGGTGTTGATAGTTGATGTGAGCGACCGAGCGCCCTACTGCGTGGAGTACAGATGAAACGTCATGAAATCGGTGACCTCGGAGGGGTTCCTTTAACTTCGGAAACAGATCGAAGTCACAAGGACTCATGTCGGGTGAGTAGGAACGGTGTTCCAGGATTTCCCACTGACACCGTCGCAATAGGAGAGTGACTTTGTTTGCGACATGGCAACGAGCGTTGTCATGCAACACGATAGGGAGATTGTTGTGCAATAAACGTGGACGTTTGCGCCGCATAGCCGGACGCAGATGGTGCTGTAGAAATCGGCAATAGTAATCTGCGTTGACAGTTTGTCCTTTAGGTACAGCATGTGTAAGAATCACACCATCCCAGTCGTATGCCACAATCAGCATAACTTTCACCCGACTGGGTTCGTTGAAATTTCTGTGGACGTGGCGAACCTTGGTGACGCCATTCATTTGATTGACGCTTTAATTCAGGCTCATAGGCTCGTGCCCATGTCTCATCAATGGCGACAATACGCTGTAGAAATGCGTCTCCTTCATTGCGGTATCTCTCCAAGTGGGTGCCAGCCAGTGCATACCGGTGCCATTTCTGTATTTCGGTTAGTCGATGTGGAACCCAGCTGGAAGCAATTTTCCTCATGTTGAGAGATTTCTTCATTATGCACCACACCGTTTGATGACTCAGACCAACCTCTAAGGATAATTCTCGGACAGTCCATCGGCGGTCTATGGTAAGGATACCGCTCAGGATGTCAATCTGCTCTTGAGGAATGGAGGGCCGACCTGTGCGTTGCAAATCCGCAGTCTCATTCCGACCCGAACGAAATGCTTGAACCCATCGTGCTACTGTCCTATACGGTAAAGCGTTTGTGCCACAGGCTTCCACTAATCCTCGATAGCATTCTGTTGCACTTTTGCCACGGGCAACCTCGATTTTAAGCCACGACCGCTGATCATCTTTTGAAAACATGCTTTAGAGCGATGGAAACGAAACTCCTCACTTTAACGCCACACAACAACCACCCTTCTAAGCAGATCGACTGTTTTTTTGCACTCTACACATCGACAACAGCGCCACCTCACCGCTCCCATATCCTATTTGCGCATGCCCGCCCTTCTGCGAGTTTCAAGGTGAAGTTGCCACTATTTAATTTACAGCCCTCATATTTACCATATTTCTTGTTTTTTGGCTTGTAATGCCACTTAACGGTTTGCCTGACTCTGGCATTATGATAAAATTTTAAATAATAATTCAAAAATAGTCAGACTGTTAGCCCTGAAAAGGGCTTTTGCGGAATACGATCCGTCGAAAAAACAGCCTTTAAGAATAGAATATAAAAAAACCACTAACCTCAAGAGAATGTGCCTTCAATCAACGTTCCATCTCCAATCTATACCAACTAAGAGTTCTCCGAAATGTTCTCTGAAATATGTGTGGTTTGACAGAATCGACAATCGACAATCGAACTGTGAAGTGAAAAGAAAGACCCAAGTGGTCCAGGAGCCAAGCTCACTTTGCATGCTCAGCCAAAGAGTCGACCAGAGATTGTACACTCAACTGTGAGAGAAGCCTGATGAACCTCCTAAGTCCTCCAGAGAAAAAGTGCCCAGATGAGACGACAGTCAGATTGCAGATTGACAAATAGATCCCCAAAAATCAACAGGATCTAAAAGATCCAATATTGAGGAAGACAGTCTTGTTAACGTTATCAAAGCAGACATCCAGGATATGGCAGGGTCTTTGAAACCTGAGGGGAACTTTAATAACGAGTGGATGGTCCAGAATACCAGAAACCAGAATATTTCATGATTCTCCATCTTGGGTAGCATGTTCTTCATAGGTGTCTGCACAAAGGTCCCTATATTGGTCATCCCCAAATCGTCATAGATAGAGTAGATGTTGGATCGGAGAGCAACATTTTGGAAGGTTTGGAGCAGGCATTCCATGGAGTAAAATAGTACGAATCACAACCTAGTATATCAAAAGTTTGTTATCCACACCAAGAGCGCTGTTTCACCCCAGAAGTGCAATCAAACTGAACTTCGCTTTCTTTGCTTTGTTGAGCGTGTATTAGACTTGGTCGTTCCAGTTTAGTTTGGAGTCGATCAAAACACCAAGATAGTAATAGCTTTTTACCCACTAAAGTTTCTTGCCAAATAAGAAGAGGGGCTTTGGTGAGTTTTGAGTTTGCGACTGATAAACATGACTTTGCACCTTTTGACATTCAGCATTAATCGCCACTTAGTGAACCAGCTCTCTCACAGATATAAAGCTTTTTGGAGTCGACTAATGACATGTGCTGGGTTTTGTGCCTAAGTCATGATGGACCTGTCGTCAGCAAACAAGTAAAGACTAAATTTGGCAAACTTGGGAAAGTCATGGATAAAGAAATTGAATAAGGCTGGCACACCAACATTAACTTCGCAGGGTTCAGACAAGGAGTCCCAAACCTTAACACGAAAAGTTCTCTTTGACAGGAAGGAGCGAATCAGAGTAATTAGATCATCAGGGAACCCGTATTTAATCTTTTTGTAAATGAGTCCATCAAGCCCGAATTGGTCAAAAGCCTTTTGGACATCGAGGAAAAGGTGACCACCAAACATAGGGATATTGAGTGGACCGTTTAAATCAGAAACAAGCCACCATAACTAAAGCTGACAAGAGTGGCCTGGACGGAAGCCAAATTGCTCATTAGGAATGAGGTTGTTTGCCTCGTAGTATTCATTGAACCTGTTGAGATTAGTGCACTGAAAGACATTGGAAAGCATGGGTCACAAGCTAATGGGCCTATAACTTGTGGGAAGAGCAGATCCAGTCCAGGTTTAGGAATAGTAATGATGACTGAGTCCTTCTAGGCACTAGGGAAATGGCCGCTAAGCCAGCAGTCATTCATGATCTTGGTGATGATGCAGATAACACTGGGAGGCAAATTCTTGAGAGCACTGTTGGTAATGTTGTCGATGCCGGCTGCCTATATGCGTTTCAGGCGCTTAATAATGTCATCTAGCATCTCGAAGCTCTTTTAACTCCTTTAGACTCTTCGTACTAGCCTGTTGCACTTGGTTTTGAGCCAAGTTCATGATAGCGTTGCCACACTTTACGGGTCCTATTTCTTTCATCAGTTAGGAGTTGGATTCCAAGTGTCAGTTGCATTCAGTGAGAAGGTTTATTCTCTAATGGATAGTCACTAGCTTCTATGGCACTGTTAATACATCTGGTGATCTTTTCAACACGTTGATCGATTTCCTTCTTACCGTACAACATGTCGGAATGGCAGCCATAGTCCTTAAGTTAATCTCTGTAGAGCTTTTAGACTCTGATGATGTATGAGTTCTTCTCTGAAATTTATGTCGACATTGTCAAAGTTCAACAACACAGGATTGTGGTCAGCAGAAAGTTCATCACTCGTGAAGGTATTGTACGATTTGATGAAACCCTGTAAGAACGCGATGTCCAAAACGTAGTAGGGGAGTGGTCTCAGTAGTCGGTGTCCTCCACAGGTCCAGCAGCGATGATGTCATCTTTTCCTTGTATGTACCTACAGAAAATCATGCCGTTGTAGTTCTGCGTTCTGGAGTTTCAGCTTGGGTGTTTGGCATTTAAGTCACCAGCCAGGATGACTGGTGTGTCACCGCTGAAGTGTTCATTAGCTTGCTAACGTGAAGATAATGTTTCTCCCCAGAAGTGCAATCAAACTGAACCTCGGTTTCTTTGCTTTGTTGAGAGCGTGTTGGACTTGGTCGTTCCAATTTAGTTTGGAGTCGACCATGACACTAAGATATTTGTAGCTTTTTATCCACTCAAGTTTTTTGCCAAATAAGAAGAGGGGCTTTGGACGTTTTTTTCATTGCGAGGGATAAACATGACCTTGCACTTTTTGACATTCAGCTATAATCGCCACTTAGTGAACCAGCTCTCGCACTGATGTAGAGCTTTTTGAAGTCGAGTGATGATATGTGCTGGGTTTCGTGCCTAGGTCATGATGGACCCGTCGTCAGCAAATAAGTAAAGATTACACTTTGCAAACTTGGGAAAGTCATGGATAAAGAAGTTGAATAATGCTGGCCCCAAGACAGAGCCTTGGGGTACACCAGCATTACATCGCAGGGTTCAGACAAGCAGTCCGCAACCTTAACACGAAAAGTCCTCTCTGACAGGAAGGAGCGAACCAGAGCAATTAGATCGTCAGGAAACCCGTAGGTAATCAGTTTGTAAATAAGCCCATCATGCCAGACTTGGTCAAAGTCCTTTTGGACATCGAGGAAAAAGAGACCACCAAATATAGAGAGATTGAGAGGACCATTTAAATCAGCAATGAGCCTCCATAACTGCAGTTGACAAGAGTGGCCAAATTGCTCACTACGAATGAGTTTGTTTGCCTCGCAGTACTCGTTGAACCTCTTGAATATAGTGCGCTCAAAGACCTTGGAAAGCAAGAGCAACAAGCTAATGGGCCTATAACTTCTGGGAAGAGCAGGATCCAGTCCAGGTTTAGTAATAGTGATGATGACTGAGTCCTTCAAGACACTAGGGAAATGGCCGCGAAGCCAGCAGTCATTCATGACCTTGGTGATGATGCAGATAACACTGGGAGGCAAATTCCTGAGAGCACTGTTGGTAATGGTGTCGATGCCGGCTGCCTATTTGCTTTTCAGGCGCTTAATAATGTCAAATATCTCAGAGATGCCAATGACAACGGAAGAGCCAAGACCCCTTTGTGTGTGGCCATACCTATCACACACGTATTTGATCTCACGAGTAATATTGACCAGATCATCCTCTTTGGGCGTAGAGAATGGGCTCTTCAGTAAATCGCCGATAATTTGTGCTTTGTCCTGGTCATTGCTAACGAAATCGCAACACTTTGTAAGCAAAGGAGGGAGAACAATAGTCTTGTTGCTTTTAAGGGTCCTGGCCATACTCCAGAGAGAATTATCCTGGACGGACAGACTTTTAACTTTGTCGTTCCATCTTTGATTCCTTAAATCTTTAATCTGCTCATTTGCCTTGCGGGATAGCCTGTTGTACTTCGTCTTGAAGTGAAGAAACTTGGTACGCTGCCAAAGTTTTCTCAAGGTGTTTTTTTCATGGATGAGTTGCCTGATGGAGGGAGGAACTTCCAGATGGTCTGGCCGCTTGCAATCCACTGGAGCAGCTCTTGCATTTGTAGCCATCTTGATGAAGTGAGTAACTTTCTTGATATTTTCGTCAATGTCACTGCTGGTGACGGGATCCTGATAGGGAATGTTACTGTCGTTCATAAGTTCTCTAAAAAATTTCCAGTCTTGCTTATAACGAATGTTTATTTTCAGGCCGATATTTATCCCCTCAAAATTTACTGCAACTGGTAGGTGATCAGATGATAAGGCATTTACTGTAAAAATATTGTAGGGTTTGCAAAACCCCTTGAGAACAGCAATGTCGAGTACGTCACTAGCGGGTGAGTGGTCACAGTAGTATGTATCGTCACAAGGGCCAATAATGGAAGTGTCGATCTGATCTACCATGTACCTATAAAGTACCAAGCCACTTGATTAGTGCATCTGGAGTTCCAGTGTGGGTGTTTCGTATTCAAATCACCCGCCATAACAACTGGATTATGCCCAGACAGTAGTTCATCTAAATCGTGAGGGTCTAACTTGTGCCTGGGTGGGCTGTATAGGGAAGTAAACTTGACCTCTCCAACATCAGCATCTTTGATGATAATGGAAACTGCTTCTATATTGACAAGGTTAGGTGTGACAATCTTAGTGTGATTAATACCTTTTTGACAACAATAGCTACCCCACCAGAGGCTGGATCTGAAACTTTTTTAGGTGGCCTATCTTTTCGGTTAACATATTACCCTGATACATTGAAAGCCTTACTCTGCTTGAGATGGGTTTCGCACAAGAAGGCAACATCAATGTTCCAGCTTGTGAGGAAATCGTAGAACTCATGACACTTGCGAGAGATGCCCCTCGCATTCCATATAGTGCAACGTAGCATACCTTGATTTATAATTTTGTAGGGATCTCTATCCATGATTATTGTCTTGTATCTGTTTGAGTGGTCTGTGGCAACACTTTGCCACTATCTTTTATCATATTCATTAGGTTAACCAGATACCTTTGAATTTTAATCAATTCGTCGTGGTTAGCGACTCCCTTACCAATAGAAGCAGAAGCAGCTGCAGCAAAAGTTCTTCCTTCAGCTACTTTGAAAGTTCTATTCCTTTTAACTTGTGGGTATTTCGGACACTTAGTATAACTCGATGTGTGCTGGCCTTCACATCGAATACATTTTGGAGAATCTTTACCTTTTATATTGGCGCAGTCCCTTGACTGGTGGTCGCCCGCACACTTGTCGAAACGCAGTGATTCGGTGCAGCCTTGGGAAACGTGCCCAAAAGGTAAGCAATTGTAACATTGTAAAAGCTTCTTGTTGCCCATAAACAATTCAACTGTTACAGCAAGTGAACCAATACGCTTTAAGTTTAGGGAGGATTTATTCTGCTCAGTATTTTGTAGGAGGACTAAGACCATTGGCATCTCAAGTGCACCATTTGCTTTTTTGAGTCTAACTGCCTAAATTTTATAGAACGAGAAGACCAGAAATTATAAGAAACTGAGGTGTATACAATCCAATGAGATAACAAACAATGGAACAGAACAACCAATCAAATAAAAATAACAGCATAGAGAACAACAACGTAAATAGAGCAACCAACCAATCTATATATATAAAGAAGGATGTTTGTCTGTGGGTCTGTGTGTACGTTTTTTATACAAATCTACAGTTTTATTCCGATCTTGATGAAATTTCGCATACATGACCTTCAAA
>JAHWFO010045083.1:599903-615589 GCA_023313115.1 Rhysida immarginata | reverse complement strand
TTCAACACAGCGAGAGAAGAGTGGAAATTGCAACAACATCAAGTGTACATCTGAAGTAAGATTACCTGAGTAAGAAATTATTGGAGCGGTCCATCCATTATGAGCCTTTAAAAAGATTTTTTTCGAATTTTCATTAAGAATTTTTACTGTATTAATTCTAAGCATTTTCATGTGTTTATTTTTAAGATATTGCAAAATTTAATTTAATTTATTGAGATTCTTCTGTTTACATTTAAGTGTAATTATCCCGGGCAATGCCGGGTACCTTTGCTAGTTTTTAATACAACGCTATATGCAAAAAATACCAAGACCGCTTAAAAGAGCTACTCCGCTTAAAATAGCCAAATTCTAACAACTAAGACATTTAGAAATTACTTTGTCAAAAATTTGGATAAAGGCAGGCAAGATACAAGAGGCATAGGGCCGTCGTCACTATTCAACTAGTTGTTGGTTGCTTTCTTTTTTACAATCTCCATTGACTCAAGTAAATGCAACAATTTATCATTTTTACGACAATGTATAACCTCAAACAAGTCTGTCGAATAATCATGTTTTTCATTAATAACGTAGTCGGCGAACGAACACTCACCTGCTTTTGCATGCCTAATACAAGCAATATGTTCTTAAAGGCGGTTATTTACCCCATGCTTTGAGATTCTCAAGTAAAAACTGTCAAAAGATGCACAATTTAATTTATAAACGCCTGAACAATCTTTAACTGGGATTCTGTCTTTTACCGAGCTTAAAGTATTTTCAGCGGTTTTAGAGCTTTTTACAGGGTGATTCAGAAAGGTAGATCAAGAATGAAATACCATGTACAGTTTGTAACGGGGAACAAAATTTTTCCAATAAACATGGGTTCGGAAATGCGTCCTTTTGGTTGGAGGTGCTTTTGATTGACGACTGTCTAGACTAAAAGCAGACAACTAGTAGTAGAGAGAACACGACCTATGATGTCCAGTAATCTGGAAAAAGACATTATCAATGTCATTAAAATTAATTTCAAGTATATGTCTTGGTTGAGATATTTTTTTCTACTTGTAGGATCATTTAATATGCCCGAGACTAGCTCGTTGCTATAATTTTTAATATTGGGCAGCATAGATTCCATGAGCCCTTGAATGTATTTGCCAATATGAGTCATGTTCAAGTCATTAAAAATGGAGGAATTGCGAAAAATTTTACTATCTTTTTGCGAAATAGTCCTGAGGGTAACGTTTTGGTACTTTTGCATATCTTTCCACCTAGTCTTACATATTGTGGCCCAGATGGGTATACCATACGTCAAGATGTTCCTAACAATGAACTTATAGAGTAGGAGTTGATTATCAATATTTAGTACTCCGTTCCGGCCCAGCAGAGCAACCAAGCATTATTCAACGCATAAGTTAGGTGCGGAGTCCAAGTAAATTTAGAGTCAGTAACGACATCAAGATAATTGTAAGTTTCAACCCAATCCAGTTTTTTGCCATATTGCATTAGAGAATCTAAAGATCTATTTCTCTTCTTGGAAACAAACATTGCTTTGCATTTCTCAACATTCAATTTTAACCTCCATTTGCAAAACCAAATTTTACATTTCTTTAGAGCCTTTTGTAGTCGCGAGATTACTACGCCTGGTTGACGAGCGCTGGTCAGTATAGCAGCATCATCTGCGTAAAAATAAAGCTTACATTTGAGAGGATTCAGAAAGTCTCGCATAAGGTAATTGAACAATACTGATCCAAGGGCAGAGCCATGTTAAACACCACCTTTTACTTCATACGTAGGAGATAGACTTTCTCCAAATCTGGCCTGAAAGAACTGGTTGGAGAGAAACGAGTGTATGATAGTAATTATATCCTGGGGGAAGCCGTGCATAATCATTTTAAAAATAAGTCCTTCGTGTCAGAGTTGGTCGAAAGCTTTGTGAACATCCAGAAAGACAACTCCTCAGTACATAGAGAGATTAAGGGGCTCATTGTTATGCGTTGCGAGTCTCTAAGTTTGGAGTTGGCAGGAATGATTTGTGCAAAAGCCAAACTGTTCATCGCGGATAAGATCGTTGTCAGTATAGTACTCAAATGAATCTCTTGAGAATTGTTTTTGGCAGAATTTTGGGGATTGTAGGTAACAAGCTGATGGGCCTGTAGCTTAGCGATTTGCGGGATTTTGCCTGGCTTTTAATAGAGTCTATACCTGGTGCTTTATTCTTTTTCAAATTCCTAATAATGCTTTGGATTTCAATTTTATCAATGTTATATTTTGTGACATTGCTGTTTCTATTATAAAAGCCAGTTATGCAGGATTTTACTCTCTCAGATATATCAAGTCCTATTCGCCAATCATCAGTAGGTATAACGCTCTCTTTTAAAAGTGAATTATCAATAAGCTGCGCTTTATCTTCATCATTTGTGATGAAATTGCCATTCTGGTCTAACGGTGTTGGAATATTAATGGCTTTTTTGTTTTGCAATGCTCAAACTATGCACCAAATAGAATTATTATGAGTTGACAAACTCTCACTCTATCATCCCACCTGTCATTACGAAGTGCTTTTACTTTCCGTGAACTCTTCTAGTGAGTTTGTTATACTTGATCTTAAGCCAGGAATCACGTGTATGGTACAATTAATCACGTGTATGGTATCCTATGGTCAATTAATTGTTTGATTTCTGGAGTGAGATCTAGGTGATCAGCTCGCTTCAACTTTAAGGGTGAAGTACTAGAGTCAGTAGCATCATTAATACGTTTAGTAAGCCTTTTCACATTGGTATCTATATCACTCGCATTATGTACGTCATTAAGTGGTTCTCCATCATTTTTGAGAATTTCTCTAAAAAGCATCCAGTCTTGTTTGAGCCTCAGTAAAGATCAATGTCACTGTTTGTGTTGAGGTCAATGTTTAAGTTGTCAAAATATAGCACAACTAGTTTATGGTCTGAGGAAAAATCATTGACAGTAAAGATATTGAATGACTTGTAGAAGCCCTTCAGCAACATGATATAAAGTATATCGCTTGAAGGAGAATGATTATTAGTATTTCATGGAATTTATATAAAATATGCAGTACAATTTACATCTAATTGTGCAAATAAGTTAATACATGTTTAAGGAATTTTTATTTTTTTAAGAATGAGGGTTTTCAGTAATACATATTTTACTAGGAAGATACTAAAAGTTTTTGGAAGTGGTATTGTCAAATAAATTTAAGGCGAAAAGAAGAAACCAGAAGAGGTCAGAAGAAGTTAGGAAGGATGGAAATAAAGATCAAGCAGCTTTTTCTCAATCGCCCTCCCCCGCCGCTGAGAATAGCATGATCGAAACCCCATTGGTGGAAAAGAAAATGAAACAGCCAATGTGAAAAAGGAAAAGTCGGCAAGCGAAGCTCGAAGGGTCGCCGAAGGAAAGAGAGAAAAAAAACGGAAGAGATATCGGATCGAAACTAATAGGTTCGAAGGATGAAAGGATCCGAATGCACGAATTGGTGAAAGTGACCAAGGGTCGAAAGGAGAACGAAGTCACGAGTAAGAAACCCCGAGGACGAAAGGGTTCCGACAGCGAGAAAGGAGCGAGCGGCAGTGCTAACAGGCAAACTCCGTTAAGACGTAAGACGAATGGAGATCGTTATGGACAGATTAGCGGTAGAGGAGTTCGCAACGATAACCCTCAACTGCCACTAATTGGAGACAGCACGGCAAACGCTCGGTGTTGGAGAGAGAAGTCATCCGTCCCGGCAATTCGGCGCACAGGGGTTTTCTATGCGGCATGGAAAAACCATTGCGGGCAACCTCGGAGTGACAGTCATTCATCGAGGGATTTGGCTGCTCCGGGGATATCTACGGAAATTGCAGGTAAAGGGGGGGGTCTCCTAAGTCACGTGGCCATGGGGTTCCTCAAGCCTTGCTTTCCCTAGATAAGCTAGCCAGTAAGATAATTTCCATAACACAACTAGTGCTAATATTAGATAGTTATCTAAGTGATTATTGTGTTGGCAAGTTAAACTCTCTTAATATCTTCCCATGCATTCTAGTAGCTCCAGAACCTGTGCTCCTCACCTGTCTTTGGCAAGATTCCGGTATCCACAGCGCAGTCTGTGATATTGTGCTATATCCGCCTGGTGCATCGTATCCCCCTTCCAAGACTACCAAAATTATTAATATTTGAAAGCTTAAATGTTCTGCTTAGCAGTTTATGTAACGTTTTAGATAGTTGACAATTGTAGGCCTATCATTAACCCGGACATTGACTTTATCTATCTACTAGAAGAGGTACCCGGCGTTGCCCGGGTTAATTACACTTGCACAAACTTTTCCTTTCATTGTTAGTCATGAGATATTGATTGTTGGTCCATGCAGAGCGTTTGTGAATTGCGTGTTGATACCATTGTTGATACCTATTGTTGTACAAACTTTGCCTTGCATTGTTGGTCATGAGATATTTCTCATTAATAAGCCTTGCCATAACCATGAATATCGATTTTTTATCGATATTTATTAATTTTCCGAAATCTGAGGTAGACAGTGACCTTCCTTATGCTTTGAAGGTCATGTATGCGAAATTTTATCAAGATCGGAATAAAACTGTAGATTTGTATAAAAAACGTACAGACCCACCCACAGACAGACCCACAGACAGACCCACAAACATCCTTCTTTATATATATATAAAGAAGGATGTTTGTGGGTCTGTGGGTCTGTGGGTCTGTGTGTATGTTTTTAAAATCTTTAAAAATGATCAGTAAATGGAGAAAATGGAGAGTTAGTAGACTATTGAGAAAGAGTGGAAAGACGACAGAGGAAGCACTCCTTTAGCTCCGTGATGTATTGAGCAAATGGGAAGCAAGTAAATAGAAGAATCCGCGACCGCTAGACTGCACAAAGTGATGAATGGCCAAATTTTGCTTCAACACATCGAGAGAAGAAAAAGAAGTGTAACAACATCAGGTATACATCTAAGGTAAGATTACGTGAGTAAGAAATTATTTAAAATAGCAGTGGCATCCTTGGAGAGGTCCAGCCATTTTTTTCGAATTTTCATTAAGAATTTTTACTGTATTAATTCTAAGCGTTTTCATGTGTTTATTTTTAAGATATTGCAAAATTTTTTGAGATTGTTCTGTTTACATTCAAGTATTTATCCCGGGCAACGCCGGGTACCTTTGCTAGTCTTCTATATATATAAAGAAGGATGTTTGTGGGTCTGTGGGTCTGTGGATTTGTTTTTTATACAAATCTACAGTTTTATTCCGATCTTGATAAAATTTCGCATACATGACCTTCAAAGCATGAGGAAGGTCACTGTCTACCTCAGATTTCGGAAAAATAATAAATATCGATAAAAAATCGATATCCCCAAGCAAGGCATATTAATGAGAAATATCTCATGACCAACAATGCAAGGCAAAGTTTGTACAACAATAGGTATCAACAATGGTATCAGCACGCAATTCACAAACACACTGCATGAACCAACAATATATATCTCATGACCAACAATGCAAGGCAAAGTTTGTGCAACAATAGGCCCATTGTGTTCGCATCAACAATGGTATCAACGCGCAATTCACCAATAACAATGAGCACAGAATGATGTAATGTTAAATCAATCTTTCCAAGAATTATAACAATGAACATAAAATGATGTTGTATTATGGATAAGTTTTAATTTGTAACAATGCATAGAATTCCTGTTATTCAGGCTTTTCTTAGAAAAGAGAGTTTTTAGTATTTAACAATTTCTTGAAAATCTTTAAAAATGATGAGTAACTGGAGATAATGGAGAGTTAGCAGACTATTGAGAAAGAGTGGAAAGACGACAGAAGAAGCACTCCTTTAGCACCGTGATGTATTGAGCAAATGGGAAGCAAGTAAATAGAAGAATCGGCGACCGCTAGACTGAACAAAGTGATGAATGGCCAAGTTTTGGTTCAACACATCGAGAGAAGAGTGGAAATTGCAACAACACTAAGTATACATCTGAGGTAAGATTACGTGAGTAAGAAATTATTTAGACTAGCAGTGGCATCCTTGGAGAGGTCCAGCCATTGTGAACCTATAAAAAGATTTTTTTCTAAATTTCATTAAGAATTTTTACTGTATTAATTCTAAGCATTTTCATGTGTTTATTTTTAAGATGTTGCAAAATTTAATTTAATTTTTTGAAATTGTTCTGTTTACATCCAAGTGTAATTATCCCGGGCAACGCCGGGTACCTCTTCTAGTAAAATTATATAGTTAATTATCATTTTTGTGCTGCGGCTTATTATTCATACTTTTGTCTAGCCAGGAACATTATCAACTTTGTATGTCTTCTAATTCAGCTGAAAAAAAAAACCAATTAAAAGTTCATTCTAACGTTACTCTGCGTGATTTGTTCCCCTTCTATCATACTCCTAATTAGTTAAGGATTTATCCATGATAGGTATGTACAAAACGTTTCTTTGAAGTAAATAAAAAATTTCATCTTCATCATCATCATCATGTATAATATAAGTTATTGTGTAAGATCAATTTGTTTTATTGTCGATGAACGCTGTTATGCTTTGCGAAATAAACTACTTCTAATAGTTTTATGCTCGAAGGCTTAAAGGAACAACTTTCTTCTCACTCGATGATTCATATTGCGCACTTAGGGCTTAGCAGATTAAAGTCAGGTAGCCCAGGTCATGTGACCTAACTATGGCATCATAGAACAAGAGGCTATACTGCCTATATCTCTTTCATGCTCGAAGATGTCGGGAAATTCGTAATTGCTATTGTAGAGGTACAATCTTAAGGCTGGAGCAAGGACAAAGAAATACTAGCAAACTGAGTGGGCACCATGGCTGCACAGGAGAAGTGAGGTGGCAGAAGCAGGAAGACGATGAAGAAAGTTCTAGAATAAAAAAGAACACTGATTAAACAATAATTTTATCATCAATAAGACAGTATATCATCTCGCGACCGAGCGAGAAAATCGCCACGTGGGGTAAGAGCTCGCGTTATGTGAGTTCGAAAAAAAGATTTACGATAACAATCGTCCACGAGCCACAACAATGAATTACCTAAACCAGAATACGAATTATCAATAAAATAACATTTGGAATAATAAAAAATATTATCATCTGCTACGAGATTTAATGAAACTCGGTAGTTTCTTCAGTAACTATAGATTGCGTTTTCCCGTACATTGTGATAGAATTATAGAGCACATTAAAAGCAGACAGCGTTGCACGGAGGCCAGTGAAATAATTGTACTTCAGTAATTAAAAGTAAATTATGTGCTGTACGTAAAGACATTTTTTATAGTATCATTCTTCATGCAGTTAGAGCAATTTTTAAATACATAATAATGCTAATTAATAGTAATTATAGAAACAAAAACTATGTTTGACATATATACAGACCAAGACCTTTCATTTAAGACCAAAATGAAATTTATAAATACAGGAGTTTTCACCAACGAATTGTCGAAAGATTCACCCTTGGAACTTAAATATATAGATGTTGGTGAGATGATAAGGGTCAGCTGACTTTTCAGTTCTTGCGTGTGCCTCAACCCGACGCCAACAATGCTTAAACGTGCAACAACAACGCAAAAGTGTTACAGTTTTTATCCCATGAATACACATACACTTAAAGCAAATTTGAATTGTATTCTAGCGCTAATTTGTGGCAATTATAGACACAAAAACTAAATTTGACAAATCTACAGACCAAGACCTTTCATTTAAGGCCAAAATAAACTTTATAGACGCAGGAGTTTTCACCAACGAATTGTCGAAAGAATCACCCTTGTAACTTCAAATATAAAAAATAGCTAACACAAAATTATCACGTAGTAAAGGCCGAGAACTGAGGTCCAGGACGTTTGTCATCATTGGGGACGAGGAAGAAGGGATTTAGCTAATCAGCGTCGAGTATGAGAAACAGGAATTCCGACGGGGAAATGAAACGGAAAAAACGGAAAGGACGTCGAGAGAGGGCGAAAAAGGGTGGAAGAAGGAGACAAAGAGATCGGTGGCCGAATTTTAGGAAACGACGAATACCGATGAGCAGAGGCAAGCTCGAAACGAGAACTTTAGTCTAAGGCGGCCACATGCTCCTCAGGCACGGCGGTACAAGAATACGTGGTGACGCAGCCAGCAGAGTCAGCAGAATCACGGACACGAATCTACCTTGAACGTCAATGTCACCGAAAGAGAGCAATTCGAGAGGATACCAAAAGAAAGAAGGGACAATAAGCCCAACGAGGTACGCCACAAAGGATTGCACTCCAATCCTCTGCACAATGGACCGAAGACAACTTCACCGTCAGTGTCTACGCTCCTCGTAAAACGAACTTCGCAGGCTGAATGGCAGACAATGTTCTGGAGGCGAGAAATCATTCTCCGACAGGTAACATTTGAATATATCATAAATATTACCTGCGTTCTCCATTTAAACGGCCTTTTGATACAACATTTGTATTCCCATGTTTACCCAGACACAAATTCTGAAAACGGACACTAAAATGAGGTCATAGGAATCTTTTACTATCCCTCAAGAACAATTTGGAAGGAGGCGATAGCGCTGTATTTCCTCAAATACGTTCATCAAATCCGTCCGTTACGCATTTTTCTTCTACCAGCTACGATAAATTGACCCGACCGGCGTCAATTAGCGACTGACATTTCTCAATGTATTAAACTAGATGTAAAAGTTCTTCTAATCCAATGTAGTGATATGGTTATTTACGTCCAGAATCCTTAATGCTTCACCTAGCAACGTTTAGCATTGATAAGTACGGTGCCCCGTGACAATAATTATTTTTCATTTTAAGTGGAATTTAGTGCTCTCGCCCACCGAAGCGTGTGAGCCACCTGTGGTCTTAACGCTTTGAATTCAACGAATTCAGAGCATCTTATTTTGCGGAACCAAAAAAAATTCCCGATTGTGCATTTAAGTGTGTTATGTGATATTGTGTGTCCACTTATCATAAAGTGTGTATTGAACGAGATTTCGATCAGTGCCTTCGTAATATTTCATCATGTGTTTTTTAATGCCAATGTATTCCGTTGATTTGTGCTCCTCGATGAGAGTGAGTCATTTTTAGTTCTTCCTGATCTTTACTCGAAATTAATCAGTGCTTTCTTTTTTCGAGGCAAAAGAAACTTGCCCTGGTACGACGATATAAAATTGATAATAAATCAAGAATTTTTTATTTAATGTTTGTAATTTATGTTGTGCAACGAAGTTTGAGTGTAACTTCTACAGTGTCAAGGCTACGAAGTGTTTAGTGTGGGTTTTCCTATCTCGACAGCTCAGCCCAGCACCTCAACTTAATTTGAGTATTATGGTGTTAATTCTAGTGAATGCGAAATAGTTTCAAGCTTCCACTATACAATTACCCAGTTTAATATTACCTAGTAATAAAAGTGTTTTCAGTCGCAAGTTTTCCGTTTCCGTTCTGTCTGTTCACAACTTACCACGGCACAAAATTTAGCCAGAAGAGTAGAACGAAAAATTATTATCTTGGAAAAGAAATATGTGAGTGCTACAACGCCATTACATGTACCTCATCAAAAGATCAAAAAACCTACACAAAAAAATCATTTTATCACATTAACAATACTCCAAAGTGACCCCAAAACAACATAAAACTGGACGGGCACTTGTAAAGTTTTTCTCCATCAAAGTTACTACAAGAAAAAATATTATTAGATGCCCACTAGAGTTATCAGAGCACAACACTAATCTTAACGTATAAACAAAAAATGTAACATCATATCATGTAGATCCAAATTTGACATAAATCTTCATTGACGAAAATCATCATCCATCAAGGTACCATCAAATATGATCTTAGTCACACTGTGCCCAAAACAGAGGAGAGCTAGGGTAACAATATGCAATAAATAGAAACACATGCATTAATTTATGAAATACAAGATAATGACAAGATGCATTCTTTTCCCATAAAATGAATATAAAAGACCCAATGACCAATCTATCTATCTATCTATCTATATATATAAAGAAGGATGTTTGTGGGTCTGTCTGTGGGTCTGTCTGTGGGTCTGTTTTTTATACAAATCTACAGTTTTATTCCGATCTTGATGAAATTTCGCATACATGACCTTCAAAGCATGAGGAAGGTCACTGTGTACTTCAGATTTCGAAAAAATAATAATTATTGATAAAAAATCGATATTCATGGTTATAGCAGGGCATATTAATGAGAAATATCGCATGACCAATAATGCAAGACAAAGTTTTTGCAACAATGGTATCAACACGCAATTCACAAACACTCTGCACGGACCAACAATATATATCTCATGACCAACAATGCAAATAAAAGTTTGTGCAACAATAGGTATCAACAATTGTTTCAACACGCAATTCACCAATAACAATGAGCTCAAAATGATGATGCAATGATAAAGCAATCCTTTCCAAGAATTATAACAATGAACATAAAATGATGATGCAATATGGATAAATTTCAATTTGTAACAATTCATAGAATTCCTGTTATTCAGGCTTTTCTTAGAAAAGAGAGTTCTTAGTACTTAACAATTTTTTGAAAATCTTTAAAAATGATCAGTAAATGGAGAAAATGGAGAGTTAGTAGACTATTGAGAAAGAGTGGAAAGACGACAGAGGAAGCACTCCTTTAGCTCCGTGATGTATTGAGCAAATGGGAAGCAAGTAAATAGAAGAATCCGCGACCGCTAGACTGCACAAAGTGATGAATGGCCAAATTTTGCTTCAACACATCGAGAGAAGAAAAAGAAGTGTAACAACATCAAGTATACATCTAAGGTAAGATTACGTGAGTAAGAAATTATTTAAAATAGCAGTGGCATCCTTGGAGAGGTCCAGCCATTTTTTTCGAATTTTCATTAAGAATTTTTACTGTATTAATTCTAAGCATTTTCATGTGTTTATTTTTAAGATATTGCAGAATTTAATTTAATTTTTTGAGATTGTTCTGTTTACATCCAAGTATTTATCCCGGGCAACGCCGGGTACCTTTGCTAGTACTACATATTAGGAGAAGTATAATTGATAAAATTAACCATCCATCCGGACATCAGCACCAATCATGCAATACTTTCCCATGAGCTTCGTCACAATGTACATAGCTAAGGTATTATCAATTTACAATTTCTCTATTATTCTAAAAGACTATAAGATAATCAACTCTGAAGATATCAAACAATTTTCAAGTTGCAAATAACTTTCAAATCTGATTCGAAAATCATCTTTGAAGAGCATCCAACAAGTCCACATCATACAAAAGTCATGATTAAATAACACAAAATATCACCAATGACAATATGGGAACATATCTTCTCACAACAGTACAATTTCACCCTAAAATATTATAAGGGCGATTACACAACACTGTTATTTGTAAATGGATCTAAAAAAATGAACTCCACCTCACCATGATAAGTAGGTTTACCCCTTTGAGAAACTTCAGCATTACTTCTGCATACAATAAAACTCCACTTTTTCAATGTCCACAGACAAAGAATTGGTTGGAACTATAGATTCACTGCCAACTCACTGGCATGCCAAAAATTCTGCTCCTGCATACACATTGCACATCCCTATCTCGGACACCCCTTACCTCAACATACTGCTCAGGCATGCAGCTGATAACACAAAAAAGCCTGCTTCCTTAACTCACTTCTGTTAGGATTAATCGTACCTAATTTCCCTTTTCTCATAGGGACATGTGCATCATTCAGGTCGGCATCTTGGGTCCGATTTTCATTCACGGGTGATTGGAAATCGTTTGAGGCTTGATCATCATCAAAAACAGCTGGAAACTTATTTATCGTGGATCAATGGAAGTTAATGTTCCACAAGCTATCTACTCCAGAGATCCCCTGCAAGGAATGCCCAGTCTTTTAGGTATTTACCTTGTATAAGAAAGATAATAGTTATTAATTAAAAATACAAAATGAATAAAAAAATAAGATATAATAAACAAAAATAATTAAAAAATAATAGATAAAATCAAAATCAACATAAAAAGCTGACGTTCCGGATAGAGATTATCCTTTACCAAAGCAAAAAGGATAATTCTCTAAAAGCAAATAGAATATTAGAGAATTATTGTAACATAAATGTTCAGTGGGCAAATGTGGGAATTAAATGAGGTAGCAAAGTTGGCAATTAAAGAAATAGATTTATTGTAGATATCAAAATATTAACGAGGTTGCAAACTAAATAATTATTCACTTGAACTTTAGGTGCTTTTCTGCAAAGACTAATTATTACAATAACTGCAGCTCAATTTATTATTAAGGCAAAACATTAAACAAAATGCAATGGTTGCATTATCTGCAGTAAAATGAATGCGATGGATACAAGAGCATGAACCCGGCAGCTGCCACGTTCCCATCCGAGATTCATCCAGAAATTAAATGTTAAACTGATTAACATCACAGGCTTTTACCTAATAATTTTTCACATAAAATAAATTGAAATGTTCAAGGCACCGCAGCTCCTTTTCAAGCCACCAGCTTATAATATTTCAATCTGCTTCTGCTGTCGACTATCGTCCTCTACAACCCAATGGAGAACCCGTCGTGTAACCCTTTTGGCGGGAGGATTACTGGAATCCGAATGGCACTATTGACGTCCCGGATAAGCGATGCAGTCGGGACAGCTAACGGAACAAACAAACATTAATTAGGCATTAATAATTTGTATATTTGAGCGCACGGCTTACGAACTACGCCAACTACAACGCCTAGCCAAAATAAAAGCCTATATGCTGCCTATCACAAGTTAATTCACTATCAACCGTTGAACCAAACATTAACTCACTATTGAAAGTTAAGTTAGGAGCTTCACAACGCGCTACTCAAGTTCCACCGGTGATTTGCGCGCTTACGCTGCTACCTCTTTCCAATAATAATTCCTCCTGCTCCAGTGCAGGAATGAAAAGCAGGTCGATGCTACCAGCTGCTCCGCCTTTTTAACTCGTATTTCCTCGAACACCGCCTTCTTCTACAAGAAAAGTTTGCTGCTCGTTATTAGACACCTTCTCGTTTGGTGCAGACGACATGGGGAGCTTAATAAGCTTTTCATTTAGGATTAGCTCCTCAACCAATGAGAGCGTAGGAAGCTTCGCTTTTAGACCTAACGCCGTATTATCGCTGTCCTGCCATTCTCCAACTTCTCCGGCTTCTTTCCCGAAACAATGTTATTTTCGGCCTCCTTAGTAGCTGAGCGTGTTGGACATTTCGCACTGCAGCCTAATGACGTATCATCGCCCGCCGAAATCAAACTTCCATGAACGATTTCTCGTACAGGTGTAGTGCCACCCTTTTCATACGATAAAACGTCATCGTGCAATTCCAGTCGTGTTGTTGAATGCCCTTCCAACTGTGGTCCTCGGGACGTGAACCCTTCTCGTTTCCCGCAAAACACGTGGCAGCGAGGTCTACTCACGGCTTTACGCTCTCGGTAATTGACGAAACGCCTTACCTGCTGCACGCGTTTTCCCAGCCTAATCACCTGCACTCTCGTGTTCTTTCCTTCCTCAGTGAAATCTCGACTTGCCTTCTCTCTCTCTCTCTCTCTTCCTTTCCAAGTCCCCTTCTCTCTTTCTCTCTCTCAATTTCCTATTGGCTCATTCCACGTCTCTCCTCTAACCAACGTTACTTTGCCAATCTCCTTCCTTCTCTCTCTGGGTTTTATCTGCCTTTCTTTCCTAACATCCGACGCTCTAACTTTCGGAATTCTTTTCTCTTCCGTCGTCTGCTTTCCTTCTCTATCTTTCCTACGCTTGCCCCCTTCTACTCGAACTGGGATTTGGTCGGATTTCCTATTCACTCCTCCCAAATATTGTGACAATTATCCTGAAGTTATGAAAGGAGTCGACTATCGACATTCGAACACTGAAGTGTACATTTCTTCAGATGGGACGAAAGCAGCGCTTTCACAAAGCCCATCCAACCAGAATATATTCCAAATGAAATACACTGAGGTAGTCAAGAAGCCTAAGCAACCTAAGCCATCATCCATATTATACAAAAAAGAAAATAAGATTGAGGGTAACTTCAAAATAATTCTCTAATATTCTGTTTGCTTTTAGAGAATTATCCTTTTTGCTTTGATAAAGGATAATCTCTATCCAAAACATCAGCTTTTTATTTTGATTTTGATTTTATCTATAATTTTTTAATAATTTTTGTTGATTATATCCTATTTTTTATTCATTTTATATTTTTAATTATTAACTATTATTTATTGTATTCGAGCGTTCTCGTGTTGCATCCTTCTCTAAATATATATCCGTTCATTGAATAAGAAAGCCAAGTTTCAGGCCTTTATCAGCATTTATAATATTACCATCTACTCTTTTTATTTGACTATCTGTTGGATATATATTCACACATGGGAGCTGTCGGCATACCTACTCATTGATAAAGGAGACCTGCGTCCCATGTCAATGAGCATATGGAGGGATTTCTCCTGGACCTGTACTGTTAGACAGTATAAGCTATCATCATCGCATCCCATCTCCACTACATTTGAAGGCATGGTTGATGATCTGCCCGGAGTGTTTCAGATGGACGTCTCCTTGGACTCCCTCTCGTCAGTGGCCCTCTTCAGAGGAAACATATTAATATTTTGAATTGTAGCCTCTTTAGTATATTCGTCATGAAAAATTTGGTCATCATGCCATCTCCTTCATCGATTTTTGGAGTTCGTTTATTTGGCTCTGCAGTCTTCCCTGACTAGCTGAACCCTCTCTCTCATAGGAACTCGAAAAGTTATTTACCTTGGTTGAATTCTTGATTTTTGGTGCTGTAATTTTTGCAAAGATTTCATTGAGCTCTTGTACCGACTATATATCAGTAGTAGCCTTCTTCTGCATCTCTTCTGATTGTACGGCTAGCTTAAGGGCATCCTTGAAACTCATCCGATCAACTACCATCAACACCTTTTTGTGAGTCATTAACAGGCTATTATGAATATGTTTCAGCAGGAGAGCTTCTCGTTTTTATTCTAGTGATGCCTCTGAATTTATGGATCAGTCAATTACCACATCAAAATTTCTATTTATGCATTTGTCAACGATTTGCAAAATTGATTACAGTTTCCTTACTGTGTTGTTGAATGTCGTGTAATTCCACTAGATAGTCGCGATCAGCTTTTGCCTTTTCAAATATTTCTCTAAGCCTACTTCTCAACACCTGGTAGTTAATTATATCAAAAGTTCGAACTCCGCTGTACCCTTAAGTTTAGCTTTTAGAATATTTAAGTATATATTATCACTCCATCCGGCCACCAGGCCGATGCTGTTAACTATGGAGAGGAAACCCGATACTTTGATATGCACATCCTCTCTGGTGAACACAGGGAAGGCCCCTGAGAAACCTGCCACCATCGTTGCAGTCATCCCCCAGACGAAGATTGCTCCTGTTCATTAGATTGCATAGTCAGTGGTATGGTGACTTGTATGACTTTCATTGAGGGATAAATCCCAGTGGTTCGTCCAATGTTACGTGCCCTGCCAGGGGTGTTTTGCCCCCAAGTACAGGAGCACCAGGAGAGATAGAACGTTTATCAGCACTGCAATACTAATTTGCAGGCGTAATATAACACCCGTACACCACATTAGACTAGAAAATATTTTTTGTAGAATTTTAACAGACAAGAGTGCCTTTGTCACAAAGTATTGTGAGCAAGTGCGAGCGCGATCGCAGAGTTGCC
>JAHWFO010045083.1:579657-593950 GCA_023313115.1 Rhysida immarginata | reverse complement strand
AATAGGTATCAACAATGGTATCAGCACGCAATTCACAAACACACTGCGTGAACCAACAATATATATCTCATGACTAACAATGAAAGGAAAAGTTTGTGCAAGTGTAATTATCCCGGGCAATGCCGGGTACCTCTTCTAGTATATATATAAAGAAGGATGTTTATGGGTGGGTGGGTGGGTCTGTTTGTGTGTATGTTTTTTATACAAATCTACAGTTTTATTCCGATCTTGATAAAATTTCGCATACATGATCTTCAAAGCATGAGGAAGGTCACTGTCTACCTCAGATTTCGGAAAAATAATAAATATCGATAAAAAATCGATATTCATGGTTATGGCAAGGCATAATGAGAAATATCTCATGACCAACAATGCAAGGCAAAGTTTGTACAACAATAGGTATCAACAATGGTATCAGCACGCAATTCACAAAAACACTGCATGAACCAAAAATATATATCTCATGACCAACAATGCAAGGCAAAGTTTGTACAACAATAGGTATCAACAATGGTATCAACGCGCAATTCACCAATAACAATGAGCACAGAATGATGATGTAATGTTAAAGCAATCTTTCCAAGAATTATAACAATGAACATAAAATGATGTAATATGGATAAGTTTCAATTTTTAACAATGCACAAAATTCCTGTTATTCAGGCTTTCTTAGAAAAGAGAGTTCTTAGTATTTAACAATTTCTTGATAATCTTTAAAAATGATCAGTAACTGGAGATAATGGACAGTTAGCAGACTATTGAGAAAGAGTGGAAAGACGCCAGAGGAAGCACTCCTTTAGCTCCATGATGTATTGAGCAAATGGGAAGCAAGTAAATAGAAGAATCGGCGACTGCTAGACTGCACAAAGTGATGAAAGGCCAAGTTTTGGTTCAACACATCGAGAGAAGAGTGGAAATTGCAACAACACTAAGTATACATCTGAAGCAAGATTACGTGAGTAAGAAATTATTTAGACTAGCAGTGGCATCCTTGGAGAGGTCCAGCACCATTGTGAGCCTTTAAAAAGTTTTTTTTCGAATTTTCATTAAGAATTTTTACTGTATTAATTCTAAGCATTTTCATGTGTTTATTTTTAAGATATTGCAAAATCTAATTTAATTTTTTGAGATTGTTCTGTTTACATCCAAGTGTAATTATCCCGGGCAACGCCGGGTACCTCTTCTAGTTTAAAAATATGGCAAAAAGTTTACGGGGAAAACACACCAGGTGCAACAACAATTACAATGAGTATTAAAACAATGCATTTTAAAATTTGAGTTATTAATTAAACCAATAAATAAATATTGCTAACACATAAAATTAGCCAAAAGAGTAGAACGAAAAAATTATTCTGTTAAAGAAATATGTAAGGACAAACTGATTAGTAATCTCTGCTGTTTAAACCTATGCCCAAACAATAGAAATTGGAAAAAAAAATTTAACCCCGCCTGACTTCTGCTGCAATTTTGTCATTAAAATTGAGTCTATTTGGGTTTTTGACAGGCATTAATTTGGGACTGTCAGTCAATTTTTGTATAATAATGAAATTTAACGAGCATGATGTTTAGAACAGGTACGTTTGTACATGACTGCTTCATGATGGCCTCCACAGTGTCATGGCAAGATTCAATTCATTCAAGCCACAAAGGAAAATATCTGCTGAAGCAACAGGCAGTGAGCAGCTGGCGTCAAGCCAGAAAACAAAAAAGAAATTAAAAAAAAAAAGAATTTGCCTGCGCAGAATAGAAGAACCCGAAAGGAGAAAGAAGGTAAAAGAAGTCAATAGGAGGACAAAAATATCATGATTATTATTATTATTATTATTATTATTATTATTATTATTATTTTTATTATTATTAATTTGTCAGCACTCTCAAGGAGTAATTAAGAGATAAATGTCCAGGGGATAAAGACTGACGTCGTCAAACAAAAAAGAAAAAAGAAGCAGAGCTTTACATCATTTCATGGAGAGTCGATAGAGTACTTGCGCAGACTTCGATTAAAATGACAACAGACCGAAGAAAATTGAACTAAAGTACAGGGAAAAGAAAATGAACGTATTTCAAAAAATAAAGCGTTCCATAGGTCGATTGCATTACGCGGAAAATGTTTTGTTTTATATATGGAAGTCTTTTTTGGAACAACAAGTAGGAAACGACGCGTTGCACGAGTGTTATTTCCAGAAGTAAACCAGGCCTTGACGAATGCAGCTGGATGGGAATCTTCACGCAGGGCTACAGACAATTCAATAGTCAAAGACGCCTTACTAATGGATGTGAGAATAGGTAATTGGTGATTCGAGCACATCCTTGTCACGGATTCTAGCCTATTCATTCTAAATGCTGTCCTAATTAAACGATTGTCCGCAACTGATAACCTCTAAATTTAGAGACGAGGACGATGACCAGAAAACCGCCCCGTACTCTTTTTTCGCGACGATAATAACAGTAATAAATTGACAATTTTGCTTGATATTCAAAAGGAATCTTAACCGTTTGACCAAATATATCTTACGATGTAACGTAGTAATAAGATGGACAATATAGACATTAAAACTCAGATTAGGTTCCAAGGCAATGCCAAGTATGTTGATTGTATTTAAAGAGGTCTCTACTTCCATGCCAGTCATAATCCTGGTTTTTGTTGAATTAAGGTGCAAGCCCCTACTTCCACGCCAATTTGACATTTAAGTCAGGTCTTGTTGAAGGAGTTCCTGAGCCATGCCTTGGTCCTGGACGGGGTAGATAATAAACGAGAAATTGTCATCAACGTAGCTCAATATTTGTGTATTAAATTAATGACGGTATATTGAACCAGTAGCAACCGCAAATAGGAGGGGGCCAATGCTCGAGCCCTGGACAATACCGCGTATAGAGCTATTGCTTATGAGAGGGCGTAAACTGATAATATTTGTCCGATCTCTGAAATAATCCTCCAGTAAGTACAGATATCCTTTAGAAACCCCCAAAGTGGTTAAATCGTAGAGGGTTTGGTCTCTGGAGACAGTGCCAAAAGCCTTAGTGATGTCAGTTTGGGCGATAATAAATTATGACCATTGTCATAAGCCTCTATAGCTTTTATAAAGATATACAATGGAATCCAGGTGACTTTACAGCTGGGCTACTCCCATTCTGTTGGTATGCTATTTGACTCCATAAGTAGCTAGTTAAACTATAGAAAAAAAGTTTTTCCACAATATTAGACAGGGGGTTCATAAACGAAATCGGACGATAATTGGATTGTCAGTCCAGTCGGGTCTCCACTTTTATAGATAGGATTATTTCTTCTTATTTTGAGAGCTCGAGGAAAATTTTTAGTTTTTTCTATCGCTGTGCACAAGATACATTTATCCAGTAGGAGTAAAATTCTGGATGATTTTGTCTGTCATAGCAAGCGGGTAGTTAGGGCCACAAACCAGGGCCTTTTTAATTAAATTAACCATCATTGAACCAAAAGGAATACCAGGTTCGGGGGTAGTTTCAAAATGTTTGTCCCCACTTGACGTATCCCACTTAACAATCTTGGAAGATATGGTAGGATTGGTGGGGTTGTTGACCCACTCGAGGTAATGTCTAAATTTTTCATACGGTAATTTTGGTTTACTGTACAATTTCGCCGTATCAATTGCCAAAGTTTATTGGATTTGGTATAACGGGTAACGCCGGCACTTTTGGCATGTCGGATAGCTCTTTTAAAATTGCTAGTACCTTTCTTATGCTGTTCCCTCGTTTAAACGTAGTTCTGATAAGTTTGTGGTTTAATTTTTCACTTACTAGTATGGGCAGAATTCGAATTTATTATTTGGTCTTTGTGTCGATCCGTAAATTTTATATTGTAGACCAGCTGTAGTTGCAGCCTTCATTACCCAGAGATCAACTTTCTCAAGCAACACGTCCACGTCGTCAACACTTTCCAAAGGCTCAATATTTAGCATTTCTAAATTTCTTTGAAATTTTATCTATTAAAAGAGACATATGAAGGAAGATATGATTCCTTGTTCTTATTGCATTTCTGATCAGATCTTGTTAAACTTAAGGAAACTCATTAAAGGAAATAAGCTCATTAAACATGAATATAAAATAATAATGCAAATGAAAAACTTTAAAGGGAATTTATTGATTAGAGGTAATTTAGTAAAAGAGGAGAATTTAGCTATTGGAGCTGTAAGAAAGGATAGTCGAAATCTCTAGTCGACAATATCAGGAAAATTAATAAATATTTCGACAAGCTATGATGGAAAGCAACAGAGCTCACTAAATACTTACCTGGGCCATTAGGCCTCCCCTCCGCCAACGATGGTAATGCAAAATCGGAGCATCGAGGTGTAAAGGAAAGTAACCCAATTGGAGATACTGATGAGAAAGAAAAGGAGGCAAGGTTGATGAAAATTTATGATATCTGAAGTGTAATCCCCTCAACAAATCAAAGGACTCAAATGAATAGCTGCCATATGCCATCCCACATCTCATTGATTCTAACCAACATTACTGGGTTGGATAAATCGTTGCTACCCCTATATAAACCAGTAAACACCATTTCAAAATCTAATAAATAAATTTTGAGAAAAGAATTACGAACAGAGACCTTTGACTCATTTTTGCAAGTCCCTTCTAAAGAAAATATAAAAACTTGTATTTTTATCGTGCTACAACTCTCAGCAAAAGAATGCCCTCAACGAGTTTGTGGCCAAAGACGCCAATACCCCGGTTGGCAGTGATGGAGATTCACCTCGTTTACTGACAACAGCAGCAAGAAGGATTACCAGAATTCGATACTTGCTTTAATTTTGGATTACCTGGACGGACTGACTTCACCGCATTGGAGTAGATGCAATACAAAAGTTGGTAACGTAGTCGAGATCTCACGCTGTATGCTGAGCTTAAGCTATTGCTTACCGTCACTTGGTATTCATATTTTGTGGTAATAAAATATTAGTGACGTCGTTATAAATCGTATTTCTTCCTTATACAACGTTCATAATCCTTGTTTTCCGAATTTTATCAATCCTTATTAGAAATCTCTGCCCAGTTGACAAAACCCTATGGTCATCGATGATTCAATCCCTCTGTGCTACACTCAAAGATGATTCTTTAGATTGATTAATCTGTGAATTATTTATTTCACATTGTTACTTTCCTCTAAATAACTTGATAATTAACTGTGTACTTAATTTATTTATATTACATTAAAAGTTTTTTTAACATTACCCCGTCTCCTCCTTATTATCTCGTCATGCCAAAATAGATGTTGAATAATTAGGAAGGTGTTAATTAATTAAAGCATGTGGCCCAAACAATATCCATGGACTGATAATTTCAGGTAATGTAAACAGTGCTGGCCGCATGGGAATTTGAATGATTCTCGTGCTGTAGATACATTTTTAGTGTCTTTGCATACATGCATGAATTTTCTCAAAAAATGTCTCATATAATCAAAGATTTATGTTTCTATCTTGAAGAGTATAAAAAAAAATCCAGTGAGTGCCTGGTTTACTGGAATAGTCTATATTTGATGGGTTTGAGATGGGCTTCCATGTCAGCTGAATAGAGGTCGAACAGGCAAACTCTTCACTTTACAGAAGTATTGTGTATCTATCGTACTTAAGTCGAGAAATCAAAACTGACAGCCCAGTCTTTATTGATTTCCAAACGGTGTTGAATTTGACAATCTGCATTTAGATTCATGGAGTCATTTAACAGGTCGGAGCAGAGCATTGAATTTCAAAATTTAACCTACCATTGCATATAAGATTGCATAAATCTGTATAATAGTTTATACTACATGATAAACCAAATATATGATATATATATAAACACTGGCAAAATCTGCTTGAGATCGTCCAATATCCTTGTTTTCTTTCCAGATTCCCTGTGCCTTCTCTAGAGTGAATAAAGTAGCTGAGATAGGTTAAGTGGTGCAGGAGATTTGCTTGAGTATAAAGTCACTATGAGAAAAATACAAGTTAAAATTTGTGAAAATTAACGGTCACGATATAAAAGCAGCATACTGGGCTTCATCTGTTAACAATACGAAAATCAATGGAGTTCATATTTGAGTAGTGACTTAAGTTTTGTATAATCTGATTTCTCAAGTCCATATGCTTGACGATCTCATTTCTACCCAACGAGCGGGTAAAAGTCATTGTTGATTTGGATAGACTATGCATAGGTCTGATAGATCGAGCATCGCCAAATATTTTTTGGTTGGTTGGTTTGGTTTGTTTGGTATTAACGTCCTTTTCAACTGCTATGGCCATTTCAGGACGGCGTTATAGGGGCCGCAAATTTTGCCTCGCAAGGGTTCTTTAACGTGCAGCCGGCAAACGACTACACGGGACCAACGGCTTTACTTCCCTTCCGAAGGAAGTGCGTGATCTCAGGATTTACCCCTGAAAAATCCTCGTCGTCCTCGGCAGGGATCGAACCCGCGTACTCGGGCATCAGAGGCGATCACGCAACCTGCTGAGCCACCGAGGCCGATAATATTTTTTGGACAATGGTCATGGTATTAGTTCAGATAATTTTAGGTTACTTAGGTCTGTCAATTCAAGAAATCAAACAGACAGTTGAGAGTTTAGAAATCTCTAAAAAGGATTCTAAAAAGTTATTAAATATGGACAAAGGGCCGATCTCAAACTCTGTTCTGTTTGATTTATGGAATTGATTCTTTTTTCTATTTTTGTGTTTTAATATTTTTTTATTCACCAATATTGTTTTATGTCACTGTTTATTTTTATTTTTATTTCTTGTTCATTATAGTTTAGCTTACTTTTATTTTTCTTTGTTTTTTTAATTTTTTGTATTATAATGCCCGGCACAAAAGAAAAATGAAACAGGCGCATGCGTAAATGAATAAAAATTCATTCAACCAATCAGAAACGGACAGGAAAAGGAGCATTACTTATTCTTGGCATTCCCTCGGTAGAAATTGCAACTTAAAAACGAAACCGAAACATATTTGCACTCCATTAATCGATAGGTTAAATACGATGCTTCAATTAGGTTTCTGTTCTCTTTTATTATTGTATCAATACTAAATTTTGTAATTAGTTAAAAGCAATATAAATTCAAGTTTAAGTGTCAGGTTTTATATTTGCTCTTGAGCAAACAGCCTTAAAGGCGAGGAAGAGATCGCCATGGTTCAGAAGCTCTGAATGAAGTAGACATATACTCTTTGAATGAAGTAGACATAGCTCTGAATGAACCGCCATGGTTCAGAAGCTCTTACAATACGCATGCAGCCGTTTCCTTTTCTTCGTGCCTGCCACTATAGTATTCTTTCCTTTTCCCTATTGGAAAGATATCTCCTCTTATTTTTTTGGCTGCTTAACTTGTCCAATAGTCGTTATTTCTCTTCCGCTTAACCAATGGGATATATTCTTTTCAGTTGCTTCTCCCCCACATTGTCTATATATTTTCTAGCAATAAGGCTTTATTTTCTTTAGTTGACTTTTGTCTCTCATCGCTGAAGATGGATACTTGGTAGCCGAAATACGTATCCGGTATTTCAAGCCTCCTTGTGGATTAGAAGTTCCCTCCGATTTTGTTTGTTCCATTCCACAGTTTATGCCTATTTTTGCTTATGTGGTTGTCAAGAACAATGAAGTATTTTGTGATTGTCGGTTGTTATGGGAGTTTTGAAAAACAGTTTTTATATTAGAGCTTTTTTTTTGTTATGGACAAAAGACCTACTTATAGCAGGATATAAATTGTCTGGATATGAAAAAAAAATCTTCTAGTGAATGAATTGTAGCAAAGAGATTTTGCCGTAATTGTAGTTTTGTCATCAGTATTGAGTAGAAAAATTAGTTGTAGTAAATATTAATGACTGACTCAAACAAACCTACGGTAGTTTGGTTGATCTGTAGGGCTGCTTTTTTATTTTGGTGTCGGCTTTTTTTAATTCGTATGAAGTCATGACTATCTTCGCTTGGGTTCAAAAGCTATTAAATATCATCGCAGACATGCAAATTTCAGGCAGCTGGTCGTTGATAGGTTTATCTCTGGAAATGTAACATTTTGTTTTGGGTTCGTGCTAATAAACGTGGAAACCGTGCTGAAGCGCGGAACCCACCGCGAAATCCGACATTAGTTATGCAATGACCTGATAGTTGTGAAGGATCGTTCGTCCACTCATCTTCCTTCTTTGCATAAGGGTCTTTTATATAAATTCCTTCGCTAAGTTATAAATTCCAAAATATGAAACATTTAGAGAACGCAAATTTATTGGTTTATGACCCTAAATGTTTCATCTCAATACAAGCAATCCATGCATTCTCAGCCATGGTTTGCCCTATAATATGGCGCCTTGGGCAGTGTGACATCTCTGCGACACATCACGAGATTACTGTCAATTATTATTTATAAAACTGTGTTTCTATAAAGCTAATAAAATCCATTTTTGAGCACATAGTTTATTTATAATTATTTTGTTGAAAAGAAAGCACATTTAATTTATTTAAATATTATAAACCTTTTGGACAGACTGGATATATATTCATATATATTTATGGCAATCATGCAGGTCCTTTGCTGATTAGAGTTGTATGTATGATATTCGACTGTGGCCTATTTCATGTTTCCACAATGGTGAACCATTTACTTTTACGTTTGTTCACTGTATCACAATAGAACACACAAGTGGTGTAACCTGACCAGGCTCACAGCTTCTAGAGCTGTTTTTTTATACGAGGGTGTATTGAAAAGTAATGCCTCCATGGCTGTAACTTTTTTATTTGTTAACCGAGTTTCAAAATTATTTTTGTATCTTATATTCACATTTGTCCTCTATGTAAAGCACTATTCACTCTTCGACATAGTCCCCATCCCTTTCCACGCATTTACCGCACCCAACTAGTCACGCGTTGCCGCAATGCGTGGAAAGGGATGGGGACTATGTCGAAAAGTGAATAGAGCATTACATAAGAGGAAAAATGTGAGTAGAAGATACAAAAAGAATTTTGAAAATCGGTTAACAAATAAAAGAGTTACAGTCATGGAGGCATTAATTTTTAATACGCTCTCGTATATTTAACTAAACTAGCTTTACGCCAGCTTTGACATCCGAAGTCATCATGTGTCCCTCATTTTTGTCCGAGGAGGAACACTGAAACCTAAAACAAAACCTTACATGGTTTGTGTGCTTAAGCTCACGAAGTTATCTTCTCAAAAATAATAATCAGTGGTTACAACTGGCAACCGCAATGGGCAAGCTCAAACAAATTGTTGTACCCAAAGACCACTCTCAAATTTCCCTGGTGATCACAATTCTATGAATCTAAGGCAAAATAAACTGAGTGGACAGTTTATTAAGAACACCCCCCCCCCTTATACAATGTTGCGCCATCCCTAGCAGCTATAACAGCACGAATTCGCTGTGGCATCGATTCAGTTAGCTGCTGGAAGCTTTGTTACGTGATCATTGGATCCATGCCTCAAAAACCTGTGCCAGCTCATACAATGATGTTCGATTGGTTTCAAATCTGGGGACTGTGGTGGCCAAAGCAGAAAGTTGAAATCACTACCGTACTCCTGAAACCACTCCATGACGACGCGAGCCTTGTGATATGGAACATTATCCTTCTAGAAGTATTCTTCCGATGGGGGAAACACAGTAGCCATGAAGGGATGAACGTGTGAGCAACAATGTTCAGGTAGTCCTGACCATTAAGGGGTTTTTCCACAGGTATCAGCGGATCAAGCGTATGCCAAGAAAAAATTCCATACACCATTAAAGAGCCTGAACAGTGGAAACCAGACAGGAAGGAGTCCAAGGCTTCATGCAGTTTTCTCCAATTTCTGCGTCAGCCATTTCCATGGTGCAATCGGAAACGGGATTAATCCGACCAGCAGACCTTCTTCCAGTCGTCGACTGTCCAGTGTTTGTTATAACGGGCAAATTGGAGACGTTTTTTGCGGTTTTGGGTGGAGATCAAAGGTACCCGGATTGGCCGTCAGCTGTTGTAGCCCATCTTTGCCAATGTACGGCATGTATTGCGTTCAGAGATGTTATTCTGGGAGTCAGCTTTGTAATTCACTATTAGTTAACTATATTTAATCTCAACTGTACTGAGTTGTGATATTTCTATTCGCACGAACAAGCATTCCCATCCTACACTCACCCCTTGCATCGACGAGTCAGTTGTGACAACAGGCTTGTCTCTGGCCGGTTGTTTTTGGTTGTTTAACCAGTCCAGGTAAATCCTTAAAATGCTTGTTCGGGAAAAGGTTTGAAGACGTTTCGGAAATACTCAGTCCACCAACTATACTCCTGTGCTCGAAATTGCACAGATTCTTTGTTTTTCCGAAGGTGACGGTGAAAAGAAGTTGCTGTTGACGGGTGTGTTTTCGCTTTATATTGGTACCAACTGATACCTAGTAATTGCTATGCCAACGGATACCTAGTAATTGCTATGCCAACGGATACCTAGTAATTGCTATGCCAACGGATTTGATAGTCATGGGAGTTACTAATAAACTGGCCACTCAGTGTTAAATTGTAACCCAATTTACACTACCAATTACTTCATGTGCTCCCTAGAAACACAGCACTATTCTCCCATGATTATAAGGCCCATGCTTAAATCAACTGCCCTTGCGCATACCACAACACATAGGTCATTATTCTCTCCTTTTACGGTAAATGCATAATTTTGAACGCTCCCAATGGATCTTTCACGGTAAATGCATAATTTAGAACGCTCCAAATGGACTTACTCTCCACCAGCAAATGATTTACAATAGCAAGAGGCGAATTTCAATTTATGCCCTATTAATAAAGTGAATATACCTCTCTAACCCATACAAGCTTTTACATAACTCATTATATTTAACATATTTCTGTTAGGCTATACAAATTGACACATACAATAGCATTCTAAGCTAGGAATATATATAAGACCATTAATAATAATTGTGTTATACTCGAAACGAACACTTATAGTTCACAGTAGCTCATAGCTAATAACACTCGTTGTGTTTGTCATTATGGCTATTATTTGGGGAAATCCATCACAATTGGTTCCCACAAGGAACTAATGTCTACTACTGCTCAGTCGAATATAAACACTCCACACCATCTACCACTTACAGACCACAATTGCAATAATTCATTCTATGATAAGCCATCATTCATGACTACAGATATTAAAGCTTTTTATCAAAATAACGAGAATCTTTCTGTTCAATCGGACAATCTTCTCCAGAATATTCAATTATCAAAGGCGCATAAACAGCAAGTGAACACCATTTGAGTTACATAGCGGACAAAAGTACGTTGCCATAGCACATAGATATGTCCGCTCGTCTCTCTTCCAACATGAACTCCTGCCAGCTTGAACTCTTGCTCTTCTTCCAATTCTTGCCAACATGAACTCTTGTTCTTCTGTGGAATGATAAAAAATTCATTAAAAAATTTTTAAACCATTATGCTACAGTGCATTTGCAGCAACACCACAATAAACAACTAAAACTGCATGGCTACTGGGAAACGACATTAAGAATTACTTTACTAACTAAAAGAAGTCATTGTCGATTTTCCCAGGTATCACATCAAAGCCGTAAAAACGAGAAAGTTGTTAAACTAATAGCTAAACAGAACATAAAACTCAAAGCAATATCAACACACATATTTATAATAACATACGCAATATTCAGCCAACATCAGTAGTTTCGAACCATGTCATACCTAAAAACAAGACATTTCATGTAGACTGAGTTACTGTAATATGAATATTGCAATCCAAAAACTCTCTAATTCCATTTAAAAATCTACAGTGAGAGCTCTGAGTCACTTTTGTGATCCGGGCCTAGTTTGGTCTAATCAGTGCACATATTTACACAATCGAATTTCAAAATCCAGGTTTGTCTCACATATATTTTTTGGTGATTTTTCCCAAAATATTATTAATTCCGATAATGTAGATCGATTTGTGTTAGTTGAAATTTAAAAACAGAAATTTATCTTGATTTATGGTACAAAGTGATTTAACACATATCTTACGGACTTAATTTATAGATTCAATCTTTTGAAACTCAAAAGAGAAAAAAGTGTTCTTTGAAAATTCTTAAAGTGTTCGTTAATATAAAGCTATTATTAAAGCAGGCTCTCTCGCTTATCACAGTAGAGATATCAAGAAGAACACACAGATCACGGAGAGATTGAAGTAAACTTTGTAAAGACCGAGAAGTCAGAGATTGGTCATATAAACTTTATATGCCAAAAGCGTTTGTTTACCATATTAGTGGTGTCTTTTGAATATCGATTTTGATTATTAGGTACACCTGCAGGTATAATTATATAAGCACTTTAAAGAATATATATAATGCAATGGTATCAACGGGTATTGGCGAACAAAGCGAGCAGGCAGCTGAAATAGTTTGTTTTAATTTTAATACACACAAAATATATTGAAATAGTATAGAGTATTAACAAACATTTAGCTTAAAAATATATAATAAAATTACTTATTTGAAATACGAATAATACTATGTTCTCTATGATACAGCAAAATTTATCAAAATCCGTCCCTCCCAAACTCGTTATACAAAGAAAGAGACAAGTGATAACATTACCATTTTCTGGAACTGTTGAAATATCTTTTCTTCATTATTATTTGCTGTAAAAAGTTTCACTTTCATCCTTGAAATCTACAAAATAATTATCAAATCATTTATAATATTGTAGTCTACTTCATAAATCAGTTAAAAATAAAAAAAATTGAAAATAGTTTACAATTTTAATATAATGCTATGAATATGTTGCTTTGACAGAAGGGGAGAATTAAAAAACCGTTTTGCTTGTCTGACTTTTAAATGTTATTGAAATTATAACCCAAGCAGTAAAGAGAAAATGATTCTAGGAAAATAGAAATTCATAAAATTTACATTATTAAACCAATTTAAGGGTGAAGAGTGAATTAAAATTTTTTTTCAATAAATCTCTTCTTTAAACAACGCGAAATATCTTGCATTTTAAGAAAATGTTCGTTATTTCTATACGAAAATAGTAGTTTGCCACTATTAAATGTATTTAGTGATTTTAGATTATAGTCTGTACAGTAAAGGAAATCTGTGTGTGGTGCTTATGTCTGTGCTACACCCAGGTTTTCGTTTATTGTCTGATGTGCTCCACCCCTCCTCCTAAGGGCGGGTATCGGAAAAGTAACTGCGCGGCGACCAGGAGATTACCAGGTCACATGGTATGGTCGTGTGCGGTCGAGCGCGGTCTTGGTTACTTTTGAAACGATTCCGAAGATTTCAATGGCGACATTCATCTTAAGGCTCGTTCGCACTAGCCAAAAGAAACTAGTTCTATCAGAGGTACTAGTTTTATCAGTGAAGTGCGAACAAAACTGGGTGTAAGAAGAACTAGTTCTTTCGGCTCTGGATTCTGGGGCTGGAGAGTTTCCAACCCCAGTTCATGCAAAGACTTCTGGGTAGTTTTCCCATAAGTCTTCACGAATAGCGATACGATCACGGATTATAAAGACACAATGGCTACCGAACAACAGTGTTCTCAATCTCAAACAAATCAAGAAAAGTGGAAAAATGGCGAAACTAAATTTGGAAAACAAAAAGCGCCTTCTTTAAATAACGATGAAGAAGAATTAATCATTCCAGGGCACGCTCTGTTTGTTGTGTCTGGAACTGGATTTCCACCTCTAAACAGGATTTCCAGTGCGAACAGGAGGATGATAAAACTAGTGTTCAATTAGAACTGGTTCACCTGCAACCAGAAAAGAAACTAGTTCTATTTGTAACTAGTTTCCTAGTGCGAACGTAGTCTTACGAATGTCATGATGAAGACCTCGCAATTAAAAATTCGTTTGTATTGCCTCAAACATTGAAGAAGAGAAAATAATAAAGGGAAAAGGTCCTGCTATTTAATGAAATGATTGCTATTTAATAAATTTCTTTTAAAAATAATAAATAAAAGCAAAAACAAATATAATAATAATAATAATAATAATAATAATAATAATAATAAAGGGATTTACTTCATTGCATTTATGTGACAATATATCTATAAAATTTTATGAAAAAAATTATAATATACGAAATTAATACAATTAAATTTAAGAAAGTAAAGTATTGTAACAATGTTACGGTAATACAGAATACAGTTGAGGTATATGACTGATTACATAAATTTAAAACATACATTTGCTTCTTAACTTTACTGTAAACTTTTAAAATAAGAATATTACTTTATAATGAAACTGGAAATTTGGATGAAACAATTTAATATAATAATAATAATAATAATAATAATAATAATAATAATAATAATAAT
>JAHWFO010045083.1:519575-577096 GCA_023313115.1 Rhysida immarginata | reverse complement strand
CATGAATATCGATTTTTTATCAATAAGTATTATTTTTTCGAAATCTGAGGTAGACAGTGACCTTCCTTATGCTTTGAAGGTCATGTATGCGAAATTTTATCAAGATCGGAATAAAACTGTAGATGTGTATAAAAAACAAAAAAACAAACTCACAAACAAACCCACAAACAAACCACAAACCCACAAACAAACAAACATGTATATAATTTAGCACCCCCGATATCAGGTGCACACAAATCGGATGAAAAAAACCATCACTCTAATTTTAAAGGTTAAAAAATTATTATTTATATTTTTTTTTGCATATCCTTGTCAATCATCATTGTTTATCGTTTTTAAAGTATAACTTTCACAAAAAATAATTACTTATTAGTCTGTATGAATGGCATTCAATCAAAATTTTTATTACTTCCCATCTTTTTAAAAAACAGCAGCGAGATAAATAAAATCGAGACTGTTGATTCATATAAATAAAATCTTAAGGGTCAATTTGAAGTGTTTCATCTTCGTATAATATAACGCTATTTGACATTGAACTTATTTTCACTTTGGAACGATGTATTTCACTGTGTGAAAAATGTTCCAGTTTAAAAATGGATGATTTACCAACTGAGACAAATAAAAACTACATTTAACAACTATTTTTGCATTTTTTTATTTTTATGGATATTCAAAATGCAATTCTGATATAATAATATTTGATAATAATGGATTTATGATAGGCTCCTTTTGAATAGAAATTTAGTAATGAAAGAAATAATAACATTAAATAAAGATTAGAGATACGAAAGTTGTGATATTTACTAACATTTTCGTACTTTTAGCTCGTCAGTTAAAATCTTTAAATAAGAAAACTTTATTTGAATTGTTTTTTTTTCGAATTTGATTTAAATGAAAAAATCTTAGTAAATATCTCAAAACTTCAGTAAGCCTAAACTTTATCTATTTATTTATTTATTTATTTATTTATTTATTTATTATTTCTTTAATTAATAAATATTTATTTAATATGAGTCTCTCATAATTCTAATTATAATAGACATTAATAATAACTGTTATAATAACGGTATATATCACCAGTTCTGAACGAATTTAACTCGACATGTAAAACATACTGTATTTACACATTCTCTACGTTAGTTTAGACGTCCAGATGATGAGCCATAAAAACGATATTTTGACGTATATACTTACGTTACACTAATGTCGTAGGTGACCAAGCAATCACGTCACCATAACGTTTTATGCTACCTGGGAGGTATGTCCTGACCAACAACGCAAGGCAAAGCTTTTGCAACAGTAAGTATCTAGAATGGTATCATCTCGCAATTTACCAACAGTATGAATGACTGACAATAAAATACCATGACCAACAATGCCAAATGAAAGTTTGTGCTTCATAAATAAGATTCAATTGGTAATATCGCCTAGAATTCCTGCTGTTCGGGCTTTCCTTAGAATTGATAATTCTTAGAACTTAACGATTTCTCGAAAATCTTTAAAAATAAAACACTGGAGATAATGGAAAGTTATCACAATATTGAGAAACTCAGCAAGTGAGTGGGATGAAGTACCCAGGCGGCCCTCCACGAAGCTAGCGTAACAACAGTAAAAACACAGAGACGGCTAGACTACACAAAGTTATGAACGGCCAAGTTCTGCTTCTAGACATGCAGAGCAGAGTGGTTATTGCAACAAAAGGTTACCAAATAGTTAATAACCCCATTTAGAATGTTGGGATTGCTGACCACAGACCACAAACGACCATGTAAATCCACCAGCAACCAAGAAGAGATTTGTGCCATCGAAGTTGACCACAGCAAGGCGAGTAAACTTCTAAAGTTAGATTACGTGATCACAAAAATTATTTCAGCTACCTGTTCCATACATATAAAGGTCTATTCATTGGGAGCATTTTTTTCGAATATTCTTTATAATGTTTTACTCTATTAAGCGTTTTCATGTGTTCGTTTTTACTGTAAATATACTTTCAGATATTGCAAAATATAATCAAAAAAGTGTCTTAGCAATGCCGGGGATTACCTAGGCAACTGGCAAAAATTTGTGTTTGGAAAGGAAAGAGAAAGACAGTGTGTCCATCAGAGAACTATGCAGACAAAAAGAAAAGGCTGTCCGGGCAATGGAAATGGAAGCTTTGTCTGGAGCAGGAGGGTAAAATAGCTTCTACACCAAGAGCAATAGAAACTTTGATGAACAGATTGGTGTTCCCGGGGGTGTTCCCGAATGCCAAGAGCAAAGTCTACAGTATTCAGTGATGTTCCCTGGTGGTGATGAGGGATATCATTTTAATCTGAGACAAGAGATCAAGAGGATAAATAAAGTTCCGGGCGACGGACGGATTAAATAAGCACTAACTGAAGATAATGGGGACTAAGCAGACTACAATACTCATTTCCAAAAAAGTTGGGACATTGCAACATATAAGAAGAACTCCAACACATTTGTTTGGATTATTGTATTGCCGTTTCTTTCAACGCATTACAATACATAAACGATAAATTAAGCATGGGATCACATATCTTATATGCTTAAAGAAAGATACAGGTGGTTTTTCTGTTTGGCACGTGCAACACACTCCCAAAAAAGTTGGGACACCACGGCGTTTACCACGGTGTGGCGTCACCTCTCCTCTTGATGACACACGGTAATCTTCTGGGCATCGATGACACCAATCTTTCTAACACCGTAACCGGAATTCTGTCCCATTCCTGTTGGATATAGGTTTTCAGCTGTTCAACTGTCCGGGGTCGTCGCTGTCGCAGTTTTCGTTTAATAATACGCCAAACGTTTTCTATAGGCGACAGATCCGGGCTGCAAGGGGGCCAATCCAACATACGAATGCGCTGCCGACGTAGCCATGCAGAAGTTATGCGCGCTGCATGCGGTCTGGCGTTGTCTTGTTGAAATATACACTGACGTCGTCCAAACAGGCGCCTCTTAGGTGGCACCATAGCTTGTTCCAGGATCTATATATACGCTTCAGCATTGACGGTGCCATTGCAGATGTGCAAGTCTCAAATTCCATGGCCACTAATACAGCCCCAGACCATGACAGACGGTGGTTTCTGTACCGAACGCCTGTAGCACGCGGGAATATCCTTTTCGTCTTTGGTCCGGAGTGTACGGCATCCATTATTTCCGTAAACAATCGTAAAGGTTGATTCATCGGACCACAATATGTTCTTCCAGCGTGCTTGGGACCAATTGCGATGGGCTCGAGCCCATATCAGACGGCGACGTTGCTGTCGTTTGTTGATGTATGGCTTCCATTGTCCACAGTATAACTTAAGTTTGCATTTGTGGATGCACCGGCGTACAGTATTCAACGATAATGGCTTCCCGAAGAAATCGCGGGCCCACGTGGCTATGTCCGTAATCGCAGCATTCCTATGCGTGACGCAGTGAAGAGCTCGAGCATTCAGAATAGGTTTTCTACCTTGGCCTTTCCGAACTGTGATCTCACCACTATCTCGGTAGCGCTTGATAATATTATGTACTGTAGATGATGACAGGTTAAATCTTCTGGCTATTGCACGCTGAGAAACGTTGTTTGTGAATTCTTGGATGATTCGAACACGAAGATCTTCGCTAACTGGCTTGCCTCGACCCATCGTTCCGAATAAGTTACCTGAACGACGGATGGCAACTGTTATTTATATGGAATGTAGTAAGACATCATCATTCTAGAATATTCCCGAACAATTCGGAAGGTTCCACTACTAACGGCGCTTTCTACAACGTATGTCCCTACTATTTTGGAACGTGTTGCAACACCCCCACGGCCACGATACAAAATATTTTGGTGCACACAGTATATTTATGTCATTTCATAAACGTATCTGCTATTTTGTATTCGCGAGAAAGTTTTGTTACATCACCCCTTTATGTTTTTTCTATATATTTTACACTGTCCCAACTTTTTTGGAAATGAGTATTGTATTTAGAAAGTGTGAAAAGGCAGCAGTCAATTTTTTCGGTTTTGTATTGGTTTTGCTAACACACAGATGCTACTGAGCAAATCGTGAGCGTGTCAACAGAAGAAACAATGACTACTAGACCACAACAGTGATGAATGGCCACGTCTTGCTTCAATACATCGCGTGCACAGTGCAATTGCATCAAAAGATAAGCAAGTAGTGAATAATTACACACAGATTGTTGGAACTGGAGAGCCCAAAGCCACAAACGATCATGTCCATGTACTCTCACCAATGAAGAGTGTTCTTTCATCGAAGTTATTGTTGGCATATATTTCCACATTAATGCAGAGTTAAATATTGTTGCTATGTGTTTGGGAATCGCTATTTATGGCTAATGAAGGCTGTGTTACAATTTCATTGTGATTCATGGTGGATGGTGAATTAATAATTATTTTAATTCCAAAAATGTTATTATTGTTGATAATTTGAATTTAGGTTTAAGTAATTCATTCTTGTGGTCCGTGGACCATTGTTATTGTAATTTTTTTAACTCGCGTGATGTGAGCTTATGCCCCATGTGGTGATTTCTCTCGCGACTAATTATCTCGGTCGCAGGATGTTATACAATAATATTGTTGATAATTTTTTTTAATTTTTGTTCTTTTTATTTTATTTCACTCTTCATTTCCTCCTTGCTTCTGCTACTTCATTACTCCTGTGCAGCCATGGTGCCTGCTTACATTGCCAGTTCTTTTGGATGCTCCAGCCATGGTTTGTTAATTGAAGAGGTTATGACACTCCCGCTAAAACGCGATCCTGCGATTGTTTTGACCACCAGATGTCAGCACGATCGTAGTCTGCTCTGCCTCTCACATTGTTAATAATGAAACAATACTGAAAAATTAGACAATTTATTTAAAAACAAATTTTATTTTGGTCTGTAATAGATGCACAATATAGAAAACACAACCTATTTATTTTATCTGAAAACAAATTAAATTATTGTTACAATAAAATGATGCATTAAAATTTAGTAAAATCTTCTGAAATATTTTTATTAATTTATTTTAAAATAATTTTCTGTGATTTATTATTTTGATATTTTTCTTGAATATTTTTTTGTTTTGTGTAGTTTTATAGCATTAGAAAAAAACATTCATGTGGTTAGGTAAGAAAGCACTAATTCACAGATCAAGTCATCTTCTTAACCATTACAAAATAAAGTTTCCAAATTTATTTCAGGAATTTTTTCCATAATAAAACACGACCTTGTCCTCCTTGGGTCTTCTCGCACGAACCTTCAGCATGCACTAGACCGGCTTGCAGCCAAATGTGAAGAAGCTGGGATGAAGATCAGTGTGGCTAAAACCGAGGTTCTGGTCCTTTCAAGACAGCCTGCTCAGTGCGCTCTCCATGTTAGTGGAGCCTCATTGAGACAGGTGGAGAAATTCAAGTATCTCGGGATTGCATTCACGAGTGATGGACGGCAGGAGAAAGAATTGGATGCTCGGATCGGTGCAGCAAGCTGTGTCAGACGTGAACTGTGGCGATCCGTGGTAACGAAACGCGAGCTGAGTAACAAAGCTAAGCTCTCCGTCTTCAAATCCATCTTTGTCCCCATTCTCACCTATGGTCATGAGGCTTGGGTAATGACCGAAAGAGTGCGATCGCGGGTACAAGCGGCCGAAATGAGATTTCTGAGAGGTGTTGCAGGTGTTACCCTACTAGATAGAGTGTACAGCAATACAATAAGGGAATCTTTAGGTGTTGAGCCGCTACTTCTCCGCATTGAGAGGTCTCAGTTGCGCTGGTATGGCCACGTGATTCGGATGCCGCAAACTAGTCTTCCTAGGCAGTTGTTATTTTCCAAGCCGGTGGGTAAGAGACCAAGGGGTCGGCCTAGAACCAGGTGGCTAGACTACCTGGAGAATCTGGGTTCGAGTCGCTTGGATATTACCAGGGAGGACATGCGCCTGATGGCGGAAGATCGCGATCGCTGGAGATCCTCCATAGGGCTGCTGCCTCCGCGACCCTAACGGATAAGCGGGTTTGAAAAGTAAGTAAGTAAGTAAAACACCACGCAATTTGCTTTGCTCTAATTCTATACATAATACAGATTCTATTAAATAATAATAATTATTAAATGGAGATGCTTTCCAAGCATGGGTAATGATTTTTTGATTGAAAAATGGAAGGAAAAATTCTGCGACCTGAATTCGAACCAGGAACCTCGACTATCATGGCCAACGTCTCTACAAGTTTGGCTATCGCAGACACCCAGGCAGCCAAACTGTCGCAAGCTGTCTTAAAGACAACCAAGTTGTAATGGTTGAAAGCCCAATGGGAGATGGGAACCTGGCCCGCAGATCGAGAATTTCTCCACTCCAAACCATCAGAAAGTTGATGAACTCACAAATAAAAAATAATAAGCAGAATTTTTCCTTCCTTTTTCCAAGACAGATGGCTTCTTGAAATAACTTAGTCTACTGAGCACTTGGGGAAAATTAACAACAGCGAATCAACTAAAAGTCCGCTGCTTTACCTAAGCTATAGTAAAGTTCTAGAAAAAGAAAAAGAGATCATGCACACATTTAATTGGAAACGAAATAAATTTGAAAAAGGCAAAGTAAAATTAAGTTCTTGGAATAGACATAGTCAAAACAGATAACGGGAAACTTGGGACGAATGAGGTCTTGAAGGTGAAGGGTTGAACGTAGTGAGAAGAGGCTAGTACTCAGGGTTACCCAAGCTCTTGATTCGCTGAGGAAAACTGAAGAAAGCACAGGCTGACTCCGCAAATACAGTGATAAAAAATTAACAAAAAAAATAAACAAATTAAAATTCAGCTTAGGGAAAAAATGTAAAGAAGTACATAAAATAAATAAAGGTAAGCGAGCTTACAAAAATAAATTTCACTAAAATGAGTATTAAAAATGCCAAACGCAACTCACCTAAACAAAACGAAAACAAATTACTGGACAAGTACTCAAAAAAAAAAATGAAGAGGTACGATCAACAACATCAGACAATCAAATAAATACAGCAAAAAAATGACTAGACTTTCACTCACACCAAAGACGAAAACCAACGTCTTTCAATTCTTTTAAGAGCAGGGGGGCCACGGTAACCTCCTCTGGGAATATAAAGTTTATAGTCATACGCGGATCAACAGTCAAAATAACCTCACGCAAAACTGTATCAGGAAAATTTTAAATTTTATAGCCCGTAATAAATTCAAAGCACCTAACCCAGAGTTGTACCCTCACCAGGAACATCCGCAAAGCTGAAGGTTAGGAAGCCAGAGAGCAAAACGATACCACAACTGCTCGAGAAGAGTGCTCGGGTAGAAAGAAGTAGAAATAGAAATAACGGACGCATTATTTTAAAAATATTGTGAACATAAAAGATCAAATGAAAAATATGCACATAACAGCGCCCGGATGTAGCATAAGCAATTACGCGATTGTCATTATATGCTAGAACTCCTACCAATTTGCATATGATGGCAATCAAAGATATGACAGCTTATCCAGCATACACCTGCGAAGTATCACGAACTTCCTTTTATTGACTGGTCCTTTCTGCGCATATGCTGATACCAGGTCGAAAGTTATCCCGCAAAGTAAAGGATATACTGGAGTTCTCAAAAAGCTGAGTCAAAATACTCTCAGTTGGTGTTCAAAGAAACAGCATCTAGTCGCCGTAAGCAGCTTTCAGGCCGAGGTGATTGGACAGGCAGATTTTATCATTATCTCAACAACTACATATGCAGATTCAACGTCTGGCATTGAGTGTCTGAGTGCAATGGGATCAAAAAGAAGAATGAGCCACATTCTGAAATTGCATAATTTTATCTCGCGCGAAATCGATCTCCAGAATGTGGTACTTACATTCTGCCTATCCTCTGACAGGCCCGCAGAAGTATTCACAAAACATTTGCATGCCCCCACATCTTCTATATACACTATATAAACAAAGATGTTTGTTTGTGGGTTTGTTCTGATACAAATCTACAGTTTTATTAAGATCTTGATGAAATTTTGCATAATTGACCTTCAAACCATGAGGAAGGTCACTGTCCACCTCAGATTTCGAAAAAAGAATAATTATTGAAAAGAAATCGATATTCATGGTTATGGCAAAGCATATTAATGAGAAATATCTCATGAATAACATTGCAAGGTAAATTTGGGCAACAATAGGTATCAACAATGGTATCAACATGCAATTCACAAACATTCTGTACGGACCAATAATATATATCTCATGGCCAACAATGAAGTAAAAGTTTGTGCAACAATAGGTATCAACAATGGTATAGACACACAATGCACCAACACTATGCAGGGATCAACAATATATATATGATGACCATCAATGAAAGGCAAAGTTTGTTAAATATAGATAAGTTTGAATTTGTAACAATGTATAGAATTCCTGTTATTCTGGCTTTTCTTAGAAAAGCGAGTTCTTAGTAATTAATAATTTCTTGAAAATGATCAGTAACTGGAGATAATGGAGAGTTAGCAGACTATTGAGAGAGAATGGATAGACGACAGAGGAAGCACTCTTTTAGCTCTGTGCTGTATTGAGCAAATAGTAAACAAATATATAGAAGAATCGGCCATCGCTAGACTACGCAAATGGCCAACTTTTGCCCCAAGACATCGAGAGAAGAGCGAGAATTGCATCAACATCATGTGTACATCTAAAGTAAGATTACGTGAGTAAGGAATTATTTAGTCTAGCAGTGCATCCTTGGAGAGCTCCATCCATTGTGAGCCGTATAAAAATGTTTTTCGAATTTTCATTAAGAATTTTACTGTATTAATTATAAGCGTTTTCATGTGTTTATTTTTAAGATATTAGAAAATTTAATGGAAAAAAAGTCCAAGCCTTGTCGGTGTTATCACCTAGCTTATTTGGTAACACATCAGATCCAAACGCTTCATAAAAATACATATTGATTCTATGCGTATATTTCGGAAACTGAGATGTTGATAATGCGATGATTGAACGTTCGTTTCCAAGAAACATTAATAATGAGCATAAAATGATGATGCATTGACAAAACATTAAGAAGGCTGCGTCTATTGTTAAGGCAAAGGAGATCCTTTTGTCTCCCTTGAGCTCCCTATCAAACGTCCAGACGACTGGTAAAACTTTTTGTGGCTGGAAAAGAAAGAGAAAGAACGAGTATTGGTCAGAAAGACTCTGCAACTGAAACAGAAAAAGCTATAGGGCCTTATAAACATCTGAACGGGAGTTTAGAATAGAGCATGGCGGTTTATTAGCTACTACGTGAAGGGCCAAAAAAAGTCTATTCTATATTATATGTATTTGTTCCGCAGTGGTGAAGCAAGTCAAGAAGAGTTTAGATCAAGTCTCGGTATATCACCTAGAATTCCTTTTTTCAAATTTTTCGTAGAATGGATAGTCCTTTTGTTCCATGTTGTGTAAATTGAGTTATTATTTAACCAATTGGGAGTCATAATTTAATTTTTTGAGATTGTTCTTTTTACCTACTTGTGTAATTATCCCTGGCAACGCCGTACCTCTGCTAGCTATATATAATTTGGCACCACTTGTTTTTATTCCAGCGGGACAGTAAAATCAATTAATTTTGTTTGTGAGTGTATATTTAATTTTTTATCCCAACATGTTAGTTTTTTGTGCGCATTAGGCCAAATTAAAAGGGTTCTAAGCGCCGAGATATATTTTAATACTATCTTTTTTAGTAATGCATTCTTAATGACTGAAATGTTTCGATATGATATTCCTAACCCTATTGAAAATTTAAATAGTATATTATTTGTGAATTTTGTAATAATCTACGTATTATTCCTATACGTTACTGAGCTTAGTATGAGAGTCACGTGACTATTCATTTTTAAGGTATACCAATAAACTAAGAAACGTAATTATTTTTTATGTCAATCAGTGTGCACACACGACTTACTTAAATTGTGAAATTTGTATGCACAATTTGTTCACTCATTGTAACATAATTATTGTTATTTATATATTGTATATGTTTAAGAAATTCTTATTTTTTTTTACTCTGCACCCAAGCTAATTACAGATTTATTTGTACGAGATTCGCTATTTATGACTAATGAAGGCTCTATTGCTATATCATTGGGAATCATGGTGGATGGTAAATTAATAATTTTTTATTTCCAAAATGTTATTTTTGTTGATAATTTGTATTTAGGTTTAGGTAATTCATTGCTGTGGTCCGTGGACCATTGTTATTGTATTTTTGTTTAACTTGCGTGATGCGAGCTCTTGCCCCATGTGGCGATTTCCCTCGCGACTAATTACCTCGGTTGCTGGAAGTTATACTATGTTATTGTTGATAAATTTTTTTCTTAATTAATGTTCTTTTTATTTTAGTTCACTCTTCATCTCCTTGCTTCTGCCACTTCACTCATCCTGTGCAGCCATAGTGCCCACTCACATTGCCAGATCTTTTGTATGCTCCAGCCTTAAGATTGTGCCTCCGCAATTCTAATTACGAGATTGCAGTTGTGGTCGTACATTCCATGTGAGTCAATGTTTAATTCCGACCCATTGCTCGTTTTCGTCTTTTGCGATGTTCAGGCCTGGCCACAAATCCTATTCAACCTGACGGAATAATCTCCGCCTTCTCTCTCCATGTCTGAATAATTTTATCTGCAGGATCCGACTCCTTGTCTGTTGAGTTCACTGTGCCTCGCTTGTCGCCACGGCTGCACTACCGCTCTACTGAATCATTCCAACTGTCTCACAGCGTAACTTCTTGCATCAGTAACTTACTTTATTTATCTCTGTAAATATTCATTGTTAAAATAATAAATCTCATCGTTACCTTTTTACTGATTATGCATGTGTTAGACACTCAGTGAGTAATTGTATTCCTTTTTGAGTGTGTATAATCTTAACACATTTCTACCATTGGGACACATTTCTTTCCGTGTTAGATTTTTATTCCTATAAATGTAATCAATTGTTTATAAAAAACATTTATAACTGTTTTGTTTTTACCGTTTGTTTAGTTTAGTTAGTCATTCTAATTCTGTTACTCCTTCACCCTTTTCAGGTTTACTCAGTTGTGTTTACTTATTGTTTTATTTTTTGGTTTTCTTCTTTTTCTGAAGGGTATTGTTTTTTTGTTTCCTTTGATGTTGAATTTATTATCTTTTCTTTTTTATTTGTATTTGTTGTCAATATTGATTATTTGTCTGTTGTCTTATTTTGCTGTCCTGTTTGACTCGACTGTCCTTTACTTGTAGCTTTTTCGTTTATTTTATTATGTTATTTTATATGTACTTTTTATTAACCCTCTATTGAACTTCGGCCTGTTGGGGGCAACATGGGGCTGTTTCCTCCAGTGTATCCGGTGAGATTGCTCCCGTTGTTGTTACATTATTAATAATAGAGTTTTTTTTGCTTAATATGCTACACATGTTTTCACTCATTAGTAGCCTTAAATCCAATCTCACCCAATGTGGTGATGATGCAACAATATTTTCAAAATGATTCGTTGATAGAATGTGCGGTTGCCTTGGAAATAGATCATTCGTTTCCAAGAAAAATTAACAATGAACAGGAAATGCGTATAATAGCACGATATACATAAGGCAATCGTTGAGTAAGGGGTCCATAGTGCTGTTTCTATCGATAAAATTGGTAGAGACTTTACAACACAAGAAGGGAGAACAGAGTTTCTGACTAGTTTCGCCATTTATTCCCGGCTTTATCAAGGATACACACAAGAGGACATAAGCCTTTATATACAGAAAATATGGTACAGAATGAGAACATGATTGGATGAAGGAATAACAAATCGTAAATAATATAAATTATACAGTGGCGACATTGAAAGGAGAATGGTTGGATAAGGAGCCAATAACAAGGAAATTATAAAGAAACCTTGAGAGGAAAATTAATTGAAATATAAAGGAAAAATTGATGTCATAAAAAAAACAAAATTGAAAACGCGGACCTAGTAGTAGACTCATTCAGAATTAACATAAACTAAAGTATCAATAAAAAATGGAAATTAAAGTAAATATTCAAATTTGAAAAATTACAAGATATCGCATAAAGAATATAAAATTGAATAAATATCAAAAACAGTTTGACAATTGAGGAGGTGATCTGGAAAGGAGATCTTAGCTTTAGATCTGAAGCTTCGATCTAAAGCTTCGAGAGTGGTGGTCTTGAGATGATCACAAGTAGCTGCCGCTGAATGGGCTGAGCCCCATCATGTTGATACCATACCCTTCGAAGTGATGTTAAAGGAAGCTCATCTGCAATTTCTGCCACTACAATATTTATTATCATGTCTCTGTATCGTGCAGCTGTCAACGTCTCTTCGTAGAACAATGGACCAACCAATCCACTATTGATGATTCCACACCAGACATTCACTTTCCAATTCACCTGGTACACAGCTTCTCATAACCATCTAGAGTTTTCTGTTGCCCAGTAATGGAGATTGTGTTTATTAACCAGACCATCTCGAGAGAAGCTGGCTTCATCTGACCACAAGACCCAATTGAGAAAGCCTGGGTCATCGTCGATGCGATTTAGCAGCCAATTGCAGAACTCAAGACGAAAATCGTAGTCTGTTGGCTTCAATCCTTGGTGGCAGTGGACATGATAAGGGTGGAATCCATGATATGAAGTAATCTTAATACTGATTAATGACTGCAGCCAGCTTCTTCAGCAACTGATCGAGTACTACAATGAGGATTAGCATAAACAGCAGCTAAAATGGCTGTGCTGGAGTCCTCTGATGTGACAGTTGTTGGTTTACCTTGCCGGGTCCCATAACTGACACTTCCTGTTTGCTGAAATCGTTGAACAACCTGGCGAATTGTCTTAGAAGTGGGAACTCTAGCATTGGGATATGTAACTTGGTATTCCCTGGCTGCACCTTTGTAATTATGTGCAAATCCAAAACGTAAAACCATACTAACCATTTCTTCTCTACTGTATTCTGCCATTTCTCAGAACTGATTGGCAGTTTCTTCTCCATTCATCAAAAAGCATTGAAAGGGCTAGTGGATAAAAACCAACAGGGAGGGACAGGAGAAAGCAAATGCAATGTGAGTGCCAATTAGCATTTGCAATTAACTTTTTTTGGAAACCATTGATCCGATTTGGATGATTTTTTTTGTTTTGTTTGTTTTTTTATTCTGAACAAGTTTGCAATTGGGTTTTTTCTCTAACCCTTACGGTTTTTGAGATGAATTTTGAATGTGTCTTAAGTTGCATATTTGGGATGATGAAAAGTGCACCATGGGATAGGCCACCCACAACTTCCTATTCATTGGATTCATCAAAATTGACATATCTGCTTCGTTTCAAAAAATAAAAGGGGGGGGACAGACTTATGGACCACCCTGTATACAGAAGGATGTTTGTTTGTTTTTTATACAAAGCTACAGTTTTATTCCGATCTTGATAAAATTTCGCATACATGACCTGCAAAGCATGAGGAAGGTCACTGTCTACCTCAGATTTCGAAAAAATAATAAATATTGATAAAAAATCGATATTCTTTGGTATGGCAGGGCATATTAATGAGAAATAACTCATGAACAACAATGCAAGAGAAAGTTTTTGCAACAAAAAATATCAATAATAGTATCAACACACAATTCACAAACACTCTGCACAGACCAACAATATATATCTCCTGACCAGGATTGCAAATAAAACTTTGTGCAACAATAGGTATCAACAATGGTGTCAACGTGCAAAACACCAACACTATGCAAGGATCAACAATATATGTCTCATGACCAACAATGCAAGGCAAAGTTTGTATAATATAGAATTCAATGCATAGAATTCCTGTTATTCAGGCTTTTCTTGGAAAAGAGAATTCTTAGTACTTAACAATTTCTTGAAAATCTTTAAAAATGATCAGTAACTGGAGATTTCCTAGATTGACAATCGCAATGTTTAACTTTCGTATTGGGCTTCCCGCAATTTAAACAACGGAAACTTATTTCAGATCCATTTCGCGATAATGAGTTAGCAGACTATTGAGAAACAGTGAAAGACGATAGAGGAAGTACTCCTTTAGTTCCGTGCTGTATTGAGCAAATGGTAAGTAAGTAAATAGAAGAATCGGCGACCGCTAGACTACACAAAGTGATGAATGGCCAATTTTTGCTTCAAGACATCGAAAGAAGAAAGGAAATTGCAACATCAAGTGTACATCTAAAGTAAGATTACGTGAGTAAAAAATAATTTAGACTTGAAGGCATCCTTGGAGAGGTTCATCCAATGTGAGTCTTTAAAAATTTTTTTTCGGTAAGTCAATTCCACGTATATCACCTGGAATGGATTTTGTCAGTGAAGAGGTAATTTCCAGTCCTTCTGATTTTTCTGAGAATGGATAGTCCCTTCGCTCTATATTGTAGTGATTGAGTTTATACTTACCCAATTTGGAGGTTTAATTTAGGTTTATGAGGTTGTTCTGTTAACCCACAAGCGTAATTATCCCGGGCAATGCCGGGTCCTCTGCTAGTTACTTTATAAAATGGCTTTAAAAGCAAATACCACAAAAAATTAGACAGTGGAAAATATGAAATTGGTAGTAACTTTACTGTATAACATAGGGACGACAGAGATTCCAATTAGTTTCGCCTTTTATTCCCCGCTTTATCAAGGATAACACAACAAGAGGCTCGCAGGCCTTATATACAGAAGAAAGGTACATATTATGCAAAGAGATTGGAGGATGGAAATAGAAAGTGAACCAACCAAGAAAATAGGAAAACCAATAACAGAAATTACTATATGAAACCGAGAACAGAAAATACTAAAGAAACCAATAACAAAAATTATTATAGGAAACAAAACAAAATGATAAAAGAGGAAAATAAAAAAATCGCGGACCGAATAGAGAGCGCATATCTTTTTGTCAGAAGACAAGAAGTTTTACAAAAGAGAATGAAAGTAAAATTATATAAAAATATCTGAAAATATATTAATTATACAAGGTCGGAGACAGAGTTAAGTATGGCATAGACATCAAAATCCGTTTGGCAATTGAGGAGGAGGCCAGGAGTAGATCTTTTGGCTTTAAATATTTCTATTGACTCAAGGGTCGCAGTCTTGAACGGGTCGTTGCATTTGTGTAAGATGGACATCACTTCATCTTGGGTTTTCAAAGTATGTCCGGAATCGGTCAGATGGTTGGCATAGTGGAAATTACGATCTTGTTTCTCGTAGGATTTGACGTGTTCCTTGAAACGTATTTTGAAGTTTCGGGTCGATAAGTCTATGTAAAATTTATCGCAGAAGGCGCAGTTCAGACGATAAACTCCGGATCGGGAGAAATCGTCAGATGCAGTTAGGGTAGATGGGCGCAAGGTACGAAGAAAAGGGGTAGGGGAACGAAAAGATACTTGGAGGCCAAGGGAAGAGAGGAAATTGGAGAGGCGGGAGAAATGGGGGCCGAGGTATAATAGAGAAACCCACTTCTTACGTTGGGTTATATCAGGAGGGGGGGAACTCGGGTTAAGGAAAGCACTTCTACGTCTTTGGAGGGTACGGGAGAAGGTAGAGGACGAGAAGCCGTTCATACGGGCGAGGGTGTGGATGATACGGAGTTCGGAGGTGCGGGAAGGGGGGCTGAGGGGTAACTTCAGGGCCTGATCAATGAAGAAGCGTAGGGAAGCGTGTTTGTGGACTGGGGGGGGGGTGAGGAAGAACAGTGGATTAGATTAGACGATGTGGTAGGCTTACGGAATACAGAGAACGAGAAACGGTTAATTTGATTCCTTGATAAAGCCGGGAATAAAAGGCGAAACCAGTTGGAATCTCTGTCGTCCCTATGTTATACTGTAAAGTTACTACCAATTTCGCTGATAGAAACAGTATTATGAACCCTTATCTCACCGATGACAGTGGAAAATATGTTGAACGTAATTTTTTATAAAGAAAATAAATTAACCATTTGCATTAAATATGGTTAGAAAATATAGTCATTATATATGCTATATATAACGATTCTAGAAAATTAGAATCCGATATTCTTTTATCACCCACTAAAAATGTTCTTACAGTTCTAAAAATGCATTCATTTTTTTCAACAATATTTGGCTAAAAAGCCTGCAACGTATGCAGCTAAATTTGTTTCAAATAAATTTGGATTTTCAATGTCTACAGTTATTGGATCCGAGTTAGTTTCTGAGTGAAAAGAGGACTTTGCAACTGTTTCGAATTCCTTGGACGTTTCCTGCAACATTTCAGTTGGTAATAAAAGTTCCTCATTATTCTTTTCACAGTTTCCTACTGATCAGTATAAAATAACATTGTAGCCATAAACTGTTTCATTGTTTACCCGTAGCAAGTTTGTTATACTGCTTGGCAATTGTTTTACCCTTAATGACGCACGTACTAACAACTTTCCGAATGCCATTTTTCCCACAAAAACATTGTACACGAGTTAAAAAGGTGTAAAGATTCCCGACCAATCCCTGTGAATGCTACACTGCACAGCACCCGCAAAGCTGCATGCAAAGCAGGAAATTAGAAACGAAAGAACAAATTGGCGAATCATGACATGCAGCTTAGGACAATTACAAGCATTGCAAATTAATCGTTTGGGACGAATGCACCATGGCCCACAAAAAGGCACTAGAAGCTCTTGATCGCACTTTGCAAGACAAACGGGGAAATGGGTGGATGATGGGTGGTACTGGCTGATTGTAGACAAACCCTGCTTGTGATTACACGCTCTATGCCAGCCGATGAACTTCATGCCTGTCTTAACTCCTCGACCTTATGGAGGCATGTGCACAAAATGGATCTCAAAACGAATATCATTTACGAGGAGAAATAGGTGCAGAACAGTTTTCACAACAATTGCTGTTAATTGCTAATGGAGAAGCTCCTGTCGACCCCACTACCTGTCTAATTTCGTTTCCCTCAAATTTCTGCAATATGGTATTTTCACGCGACTAGCTGATAACTAAAGGTTTCCAGATATACAAGAAAATTACAAATCGCATCAATGGTTGTGCGAAAGGGCCATTTTAGCTCCAAAAAACGACAGCGTTAAATTTGTTAACGATCTTATTCAGGAAATGCTCCCTGGCAACTCTGCCACCTTTTCATCTATTGATACAGTAACGGACATGGAGCTGTGCATTAACCTACAGAATTTTTAAATTTTGTTGAACCCCCAGGAATGCCGCCACATACGCTCACTTTAAAAAAAGGATCCACCTATCATGCTATTACGTAACCTAGACCCATTAAAGGCTGTGCAATGGAACAAGACTAACCGTGAAGAGGACATTAAAGGCTGTGCATAACGTAATAGAGGACACGGGAAATGCTCCAGGTGAAGACGTATTCATTCCTCGCATTCCATTAATAACCAGTGATACAAATATGCCCTTCCATTACAAGCGATTGCAGTTTCCCAAACGGCTTTCATTCGCTATGAGCATCAACAAGCCACGGGGGCAATCGCTTGGTGTGGCAGGCATTAACTTGGAAATGGCATGTTTTTCATACTGGCAATTATATGTAGCTTGCTAAGAGTCGGCACCCCAGATAATTTGTTTCCTTTCGCCCCATACTGACAAACGAAAAACATAGTGTACCATCTAGCTTTGGAGTAAAAGCTGGGATATAAATAAAATTATCGGGAGAGCGCATTCTAACCTCAGCTGGCAAATCCTGGAACCAGAAACCATAAGAGTCTTTTTTATATACACGAAACAATTGCAGGTGTTTAACTAAAGCAAATCAACATCCTTCTTGAGGTTGTTCTGCTGCCTTTATAAATATAATTATCCCAGGCAACGCCAGGTATATATATAGACTAGCAGAGGTACTCGGCATTGCTTAGGATAACTACACTTTTAGAAAAACAGAACAATCTCAAAAAATAAAAATGTAACCCCCAATAGGTAAATTGTTAACTCAATAAAACACAGACAAAGGGACTATACATTCTACGAAAAATACAAAAAAAGAAATTCTATGTGATATATTGGATTCTAAGCTATCTGATTTGATCTTAAAATATCATCCCCTTTTAGAAAAAATGGAATCTATCTTATCAAGATTAGATCAACTCGAACAACAACAAAAAACATTGCAAGAAACGTTAACGGCAATTCCGTCCTCCCCCCATCAGAATGAGATGCCTCGAATCGATTCTATCATCAAACAAATGGACGAACTTTAACAATATTCTCGCAGCTCCAACATTTGTATCTTTGGTGTCTCGGAGGAACCATCTGAACAATTACCTGATAAAGTTTCTAAACTGATTTCTGACGTTTTAAGGGTTCCCGTCACTACCTCAGATTTTACAGCGATCCACTGATTGGGCCCTCGTGCGTCAACTCCCCATCGTCCTATAATCGCTCAACTGTCTTCATCAACACTCAAAGATGCGATTATAAAGAAACCGCCGATATCTTCATGGGACGTCAATTGTAATATTGGAAGATTTGACTGCCACACGATATCGTCTTTTATGGACAGCCAAATCGTAGTTTGGCCCCAAGAACGTTTGGAGCTTTGGTAGTCGTATTTTTACCAAAGATTCAGCAGGGAAAGTGATTCCTTTGACATCTGCTAATGATTTCAACTTAGTCACTTGAAGTCGGTCATGACTTATCAAATTTTTTTCCTTTGATCTTTGGTAATTTATTTAATTTTAATTTTAAGAGAATTCTATTGGGTTTTTTTCTTGTTAGTTCTTGATTGTTTTAGTTGTTGTACTAATTTAATTTTGTCTGTTCATATTTTTTTATATTGATTATTTATTTTTATTGTCTAAACATAAAGAAAGATAATTTTTTTCTTTTTTTTGATTTTTATTATATGATTTCATTAACTTAACGGTTTTTCCTCTGTCCTCTCTTGGTTTTCACCACCAGATTAATTTAGTCCCTGCTATTCTACATTTAAACACGAACTCTATTTTTTTTAGCTTTCTCTTTTTCAGAATGTTACTGATGCTACTTGTTCAGGCTTAATCTTTGCTTCTGTTATTAAGGTTAATTCTCTTATCTCTTTTCCTTTTTTACTGTAACTTAAAGGTTACTTGTTGTATCATCAAATAACACAATTTTCCTTTTTTTCGTAACTCCATTTCTGAAATTTTTTACTTACTCTTTATTCTCATTTCCTCACCGCTACTTCAGATTGATTTAATTCTTCGTATTTTCTTTTTTCTCTTTTTCTTCTTCTCCCCTTTTTTCCCCTTTTTTGGTCTTACATATTATTTCTTTATTGCCTTTAATCCTAATCCAAACCTTCATTCCTACTTTATTCTATTAATTTATTTTTTCCATTTACTTATTTTATCAATGACCCGATACGAACTCCCTATCACTCTCGATAGCTTAGCCTCTGCAATAAGTAGCATGCAAATTACTTCAGCTGAACATTATTTAAGCTTTTCTTTAACTAAATATTCGTAGTATCAATGCTAACTTTTCATCCACTCTTGCTACTTTGAATAATATTCCGATTGCCCCTAAAATTATAATTTTCAAGGAAGTTTGGTCTTATGACCCCTCTAAAAATCCAGAAATTGCTAACTTCAATACAGCCTCAATCCACCGGTCTAACAAACGTGGTGGAGGTATCTGTATTTATATTACTAAAACTTTTAATTATACCATTATTACCAAATACACAGTTGTATCGAATGACTTTGAAATTTTAACTATTAGTATTAACATCAAATACATGGTTATCTCAATTTATCGCCCTCCTTCTGGCCATTTTCCAACTTTCTGTTCTCATCTAACTTCTATACTCTTAGACTTACAAACGACGGGTAAGCCTATTTTGCTTTTAGGAGACTAACATAAAGTTTAATAAACTTTCCACCTGTCTTAATCTCTTATTAGACCCTATTACTAGAGCAAGACTTACCCCTACTTCCTATTCCTTGTCTCATTTCTCTTTTCAGCATAACACCTACTCAGCAATCGATGTTTGTTTTTCTATCTTTAACAACGTTCTAATTAGTAACACACTAGATGTTTCTATTTCTGATCATTTTCCTTTGTACATTATCTTTAACCAGTTAACCACCAACAAAGCTCGGCAAAATCTAGCTACTCTATCTCGTGTAGTCTCCTTTGCTCGTTTCGCGATTTTCGAATCTTTTCTGACTCTTAGAGATTAGTCACAACTTTTTAATAACACTAATGATATTAATCAATTGTTCGACCTTTACTTATCTCAGCTACTTCTTGGTTACGATCGGTATTTTACAACACGGGCTCCAGTAAATTATTCTACAATCATTAATTTTCGTAAACCATGGATTACTTCTTATATTCTTGCTCTTTCTAAGAAGAAAATGCCCTCTATCTTAAATTACGCCGCAAACCTTCTCAGGTTTTATCCAGAACTTTTAAGGACCTCTCAAATAATATTAGATACCAAGTAAACAAATCGAAACAGGAGTATTATGGTCGCCTATTTATACAAATGTCTTCTAACAAATCCAAATGGAAAGTACTAAATAAACTGCTAAAAGGGCCTTCATCTTCTAATTTTTTGCCTCAACCATTTCATAACCTTGATTCTACCTCTCTTACAGATTTTTTGTGTACCCTCCTTCCTCCTTCCTCTTCTTCTTTTAATGCCAACTTACATTACCCTTTCAATGTTCCTCGTAACTCTTATACTTTCTTTGCATTTCCCACCTCATCAGAAGAAGTCGATAAAGTCATGTCGCAACTTAAATCATCTTCGGCCCCCGATCCCCTTGGTTTACGCTATGATATCATAATCTCGATCAAACACCGTATCTCGTCTCCATTAGCTTACATCTTCAACCATTCAAACTAACAAAAATAACTCAATTATTTCCAGACTCAAATTTTTGCCAGTCGTCTGGACGTTTGACAGGGAGCTCAAGGGAGACAAACGTGACTCATACCTTATCAATAGACGCATCCTTATTAATGTTCTGTTATTGCATCATCATTATTAATAATTCTTGGAAATGAACGTTAAATCATCGCATTATCAGCTTCTCAGAATATCTTCAAAATGCATTTTTATGAAACCTTTGGATCTGATGTGCTGCCATATAAGCTAGCAGATAACCTCGGCATGGCTCGGACTTTTTTTAGGATTAAATTTTGCAATAGCTTAAAAATAAGCAGATGAAAACGCTTAGAATTAATAGGGTAAAAATTTATAAAGGCTCACAATAGATGGACTTCTCCAAGTATGCCACTGCTACTATAAATAATTTCTTACTCGCGTAATCTTAGTATAGATGTACACTTGATGCAATTATCACTCTTCTGTCGATGTCTTGAAGCAGAACTTGGCCATTTGTGTAGTCTAGTGGTCGCCGTTTCTTTCTATTCATTTGCTTACCATTTGCTCAATATAGCACGGAGCTAAAAGAGTGCTTCCTCTGTCGATAGTCTGCTAACTCTCCATTATCTCCAGTTGCTGATCATTTTTAAAGATTTTCAAGATATTGTTAAGTACTAAGAACTCCCTTTTCTAAGAAACGCCTGAATAACAGGAATTCTATGCATTGTTACAAATTGAAACTTATCTAAATTGCAAAAACTTTGACTTGCATTGTTGGTCATGAGATATATATTGTTGGTACGTGCATAGTGTTTGTGCATTGTGTGTTGATACCATTGTTGATACCTATTGTTGCATAAACTTTGCATGGCATTGTTGGTCATGAGATATTTCTCATTAATATTCCTTGCCATAACAATGAATATCGATTTTTTATTAATAATTAATAAATTTTCGAAATCTGAGGTAGACAGTGACCTTCCTCATGGTGTGAAGATCAAGTATGCAAAATTTCATCAAGATCAGAATGAAACTGTAGATTTGTATAACAAACAAACCCACAAACAAACAATCAAACAAACAACAAACATCCTTCTTTATATATACAGGGTGATTTACATCAAATGTAAAATACTTAAAGGGGGTATTATAGAGGTTAAGATAAACACAAAATGTCCTATGAACATGGGTCCAATTTTGAACGATAACTGAGATATGAACAGAAAAAAAAATGCCGCCACCAAGATCAACTAATTAATACCTCAGGTTCTGTAAAGCCTAGGGTAATGAAATTTAAAGGAATAACAGGGTACATAAAACTGTGTATACCGTTAAAATTTGGTCGAATTCCAACAAGAAGTTTCCGAGTTACGCATTCAAAATCGTAACAGTGCTCACATGCGAGTACTAACAAGCACGTGTTACGATATTGAGTGCGTAACTCGGAAACTACTCTTTGGAATTCGATAAAATTTTAACGGTACACACATTCCTATGTACCCTATTATTTCCCCAAATATCATTACCCTAGGCTTTACAGAACCTGAGTTATTATTTTGTTGATCTTGGTGGCGGCATTTTTATTTCTGTTCATATCTCAGTTATCGTTCGAAATTGGACCCATGTTCATAGGACATTTTGTGTTTATCTTAACCTCTATAATACCCCCTTTAAGTATTTTACATTCGATGTAAATCATCCTGTATAGAAGGCTATCAGTGGTACCTGGCATTGCCCGGGATAAATACGCTTGTAGGCAAAGAAAACAATCTCAAAAAATTAAATTATAACTCCCAATTGTTTAAAAAAAACTCAATACAACACAGATCAAAGGGCCTATCCATTCTACGAAAAATACGAAAAACAGGAATTCTCGGTGATATACATCTACATCTAAAATCTTCTTGACTTGCCTCAAGTTTTTCTTGCTCTTGATGTAGAAGCTCTTGTTCTATTCGAATCTTCCGTTGTTCAGATGTTTCAAATGCCCATATAGCTGAACCTTATCTATATTGCACAAACTTTCCTTTCATTGTTGGTCATGAGATGTATATCGTTGATCCCTGCATTGTGTTGGTGCATTGCATGTTGATGCCATTGTTGATACTTATTGTTGCACAAACTTTTCCTTGCATTCTTGGCCATGAGATATACAGGCTAGTACAAAAGAACTTCACACTTTTAAAAATTTATTACATCAGAGCTTTTCAGAATATAGATACACCACATAACGGATTCTTAAAGAATAACTCTTATAGTTTATTGTGTCACAGTTAAAAGATGTTCAATATGACCCCCTGTGGTCGAATTCTTCCCAAACCCGCATTAACATGTCTCCATCAATTCCACGTATCGCTACCGTAATGCGTTCTTTCTCCTCGTCGAGGTCACAGGGAAGGGGTAGGGTGAAGACCTTGTCCTTTACACACCCCCATAAAAAGAAATCACCGTGGTGGATTGGTCGAGCAAAGTTATTCCCTGCAACTTGCAAAGCGGCCACCGCAGAGCCCTCACACCTTGTGATATTTTTCTATGGGGATGTGTAAAGAACTAGGTCTATACTCTACCCTTTCCCCGTGACATAGACGAGCTGAAAGAACGCATTACGGTAGCGATACATATTATTGATGGAGACATGTTAATGCGGGTTTGGGACGAATTCGACTACCGCTATGATGTATGCCGTGTCACGACAGGCGAGCATATTGAACATCTTTAACTGTATCACAATAAATTTCATCAGTTTTTATTTTAGAATCCGTATGTGGTGTATCTATATTCTTAATAGCTTTGATGTAATAAATTTTTAAAAGTGTGAAGTTCTTTTGTAATTACCCTGTATATTGTTAGTCCGTGCAGAGTGTGAATTGCATGATAATACCATTGTTGATAAGTATTGTAGAGCAAAATTTGCCTTGCATTTTTGGTCATGAGATATTTCTCATTAATATGCCTTGCCATAAACATATATATCGATTTTTATCAATAATTTTTATTTTTTCGAAATCTGAGGAAGACAGTGACCTTCCTCATGTTTGAAGGTCAAGTATGCAAAATTTCTTCAAGATCGGAATAAAATTGTAGATTTTTACCACTGTGGAGCATCACCAGATACTTTAGACTCAAGTGTTTCTTGCCCTTAGAAGCTCTATTCGAAACTCTCGTTGTTCAGATGATTCAAAAGACCATTCAGTAGCAGAGTTTGTCTCAACAATACTCGTTCTTTCTCTTTCCTTTTCAGACACAAAATTTTGCCAGTCGTTTGATAGTGAACTCAAGGGAGACATGCGTGACTGCTTTGCCTCATCAATAGACGCTGCATTACTAATGTCCTGTCACTGCATTATTATTTTATGCTCATAATTAATAATTTTTTCAATCATCGCATTATCAGCATCTCAGGTTCCAAATATAAACATTCCCACAGAATATAGTCAAAATGTATTTTTATGACATGCTTGGATCTGTTGTGCTACCAGATATGCTGGATGATAACCCTGGTGTGGCTAAAACTTTTTTTTGAACTACATTTTAAAATATCTTAAAAATAAACACATGACAACGCTTAGAATTAATAGAGTAAAAACTCTTAATAAAAATTCTAAATATAATTTTTTAAAGGCTCACAAAGGAAGGATGCCATTGCTAGTCTAAATAATTTCTTACTCATGTAATCTTACGGACACAAATTTTTGCCAGTCGTCTGAACGTTTGAAAGGGAGCTCAAGGGAGATCCGTGTGACTCCTTTGCCTCATCAGTAGACGCAGCATTATAAATGATGTGTCACTGCACCATCATTTTATGCTAATTATTAATAATTTTTGGAAACTAAAGTTCAGTCGTCGCATTATCGGTATCTCAGTTACCAAAATATACAAATTTTCACATAATATAGTCAAATGAATTTTTAGGAAATCTTTGGATCGTTTATGCTACCAAATAAACTACCCCGGCATGGCTGGGACTTTTCTTTTGATTAAATTTAGCAATATTTAAAAAATGAACACATGAGAATGCTTAGAATTAATACAGTAAAAATTCTTAATGAAAATTCGAAAAAAGTTTTTTTAAAGGCTCACAACGGATGGACCATTCCAAAGATGCCACTGCTAGTCTAAAAAATTTCTTACTCAAGTAATCTTACTTTAGATGTACACTTGATTTTGTTGCAATTCCACTCTTCTCTTGATGTCTTAAAGCAAAACTTGGCCATTCATCACCTTGTGAAGTCTAGCAGTCGGCAATACTTCTATTGACAGTCTTACCATTTGCTGAATACAGCACGGAGCTAAAGGAGTGCTTCCTCTGTAGTCTTTTACTCTTTCTCAATAGTCTGCTAAATCTCCATTATCTCCAGTTACTGTTCATTTTAAAAGAGTTTAAAGAAATTGTTAAGTACTAAGAACTGTCTTTTCTAAGAAATGCCTGAATAACAGGAATTTTATGTGTTGTTACAAATTGAAATTTATCTATATTGCACAAACTTTTCCTTGCATTGTTGGTCATGAGATATATATTGTTGATTCTTGCATAGTGTTGGTGCATTGCGTGTTGACACCAATGTTGATACCTATTGTTGCATAACCTTTGCCTTGCATTTTTGGTCACGAGACATTTCTCATTAATATGCCTTGCCATCATCGTGAATATCGATTTTTTATCGATATTTATTATTTTTCAGTAATGTGATGTAGAGAGTGACCTTCCTCATGCTTTGAAGGTCAAGGATGCAAAAGTTCATCAAGATCGAAATAAAACTGTAGATTTATATAAAAAAAACAAACATCCTAGACTGGCAGAAGACCTGGCAATATACAAGATAATTACGCTCGTAGGTAAACAGAACAACCTCAAAAAGCATAATTAAATCTCCAAATTGGTAAAATAATAACTCAGTCACTACAATATAAAGCGAAGGTACTATCCATTCTAAGAAAAATCAGAAAGACAGGAATTTACCTCTTCACTGACAAAATCCATTCTAGGTGATATACCGTGACTTGATTTACCGAAAAAAAATTTTTTAAAGGCTCACAATGGATAGACCTCTCCAAGGATGACTTCTAGTCTAAAAAATTTTATATACACGTAATCTTTAGATGTACACTTGATGATGTTGCTATTTCTTCTCTTCTTTCGATGTTTTGATGCAAAAATTGGCCATTCATCACTTTGTGTAGTCTAGCAGTTGCCGATTCTTCAATTTACTTGCTTACCATTTGCTCGATACAGCACGGAGCTATAGGAGTGCTTCCTCTATCGTCTTTCACTCTTTCTCAATAGTCTGCCAACTCATTATCTCCAGTTACTGATCCTGTTAAAAGATTTTCATGAAATTGTTAAGTACTAGGAATTTTCTATCAAAAGCCTGAATAACAGGAATTCTATGCATGGAATTTTATATTGCCCAAACTTTGCCTTCCATTGTTGGTCATGAAATATATATTGTTGATCTTTACATAGTGTTGGTGCAATGCGTGTAGACACCATATTTGACAGCTATTGTTGCACAAACTTTTATTTGCATTTTGGTCATGAGATATGTATATTGTTGGTCCATGCAGAGTGTTTGTGAATTGTGTGTTGATACCATTGTTGACACTTATTGTTGCAAAAATTTTGCCTTGCATTTTTGGTCATGAGACATTTCTCATTAATATGCCCTGCCATAATATTGAATATCAATTTTTTATCAATAATTTTTTTTTTCGAAATCTGAAGTAGATAGTGACCTTCCACATGCTTTGAAGGTCATGTATGCGAAATTTTATCAAGATAGGAATAAAAATGTAGATTTGTATAAAAATACTATCAAACAAACTATAGAAAGACTAGCAGAGGACGCGGCGTTGCCCAGTCTAATTACACTTCAAGGTAAACAGAAGAACCTCAAAACCCTAAATTAAACCTCCAAATTGGTTAAATAATAACTCAATCACTACAATATAGAGCGAAGGCACTATCCATTCTAAGAAAAATCCGAAAGACAGGGGTTTATGTATTCACTGAAAACATCCATTCTATGTGATATACCGGGACTTGATTTACTGAAAAAAAAATTTTTAAAGGCTCACAATGGATGCGCCTCTCCAAGTATGCCGACTTTTTATCAATAATTGTTATTTTTTGAAATATTAGGTAGACAGTGACCTTCCTCATGCTTTGAAGCTCATGTATGCGAAATTTTATCATGATCAGAATAAAAAAGTGGATTTGTATAAAATACAAGCAAACAAACAAACCTACAAACAAACAATCACCTTTCTTTATATATATAGAAAGACTAGCAGACGGCCCGGCTTCACCCGGGATAATTACACTTGATTTTGTTGCATTTTCCTGTCTTCTCTCGATGTCTTGAAGCAAAAATTGGCCATTCATCTCTCTGTGTAATCTAGCGATCGCCAATTCTTCTATTTACTTGCTTACCATTTGTTCAATACAGCATGGAGGTAAAGGAGTGCTTCCTCTATCGTCTTTCAAAATTTCTCAATAATCTGCTAACTCATTATCTCCAGGTACTGTTCATTTTTAAAGATATTCAAGAAATTGTTTAAGTACTTAGAATTCTCTTTCCTAAGAAAAGCCTGAATAACAGGAATTCTATGCATTGAATTCTATATTGCAGAAACTTCGCCTTGCATTGTTGGTCATGAGATATATATATTGTTGATCCATGCATAGTGTTGGTGCTTCGCGTGTTGACACCATTGTTGATACCTATTGTTGCACAAACTTTTATTTGCATTGTTGGTCATGAGATATATATTGTTGTTCCGTGCAGCGTATTTGTGAATTGCGCATTGATACCATTGTTGATACTTGTTGTTGCAAAACCTTTGTCTTACATTTTTAGTCATGAAATATTTCTCATTAATATGCCCTGCCATAACCATGAATATCGATTTTTTAGTAAATAATTATTATTTTTTCGAAATCTGAGGTAGAGATTGACCTTTCTCATGCTTTGAAGTTCATGTATGCGAAATTTTTTCAAGATCGGAATAAAACTGTAGATTTGTATAGAAAACAAACAAACAATCAAACACACAAACAAACAAACAAACAAACAAACCCATAAATAAACAAACATTCTTCTTTATATATATAGACTAGAAGAGGTACCCGGCATTGCTCAGGATATTTATACTTGTAGGTAAACAGAACAATCTCAAAAAATTAAATTAAAACTCCCAATTGATTAAATAATAATCAATATATCACAGAGCACAGGGACTATCCATACTACGAAAAATAAGAAAAACAGAATTCTAGGCGATTTACCGGGAAAGTTTTTGTGCTCTTGACGTAGAAGCTCTTGCTCTATTCGAAACTCCCGTTGCTCAGGTGTTCCAAATGCCCCTATAGATTTTTCTGTTTTAGCTGCAGAGTTTCTCTGACCAATGCTCATTCTTTCACTTTAATTTCCAGGCACAACTTTTTGCCAGTCGTCTGGACGTTTGATATGGTACTCAAGGAAGGCACGCGTGACTCCTTTGCATCATCAATTAGCGCTGCCTTATTAATATTCTGTCATTGCATCATCATTTTATGTACATTATTAATAATTCTTATAAACGAATGTTCAGTTATCGCTTTATTAACATCTCAGTTTCCAAAATATACACATTCTCTCAGAATATAGTCAAAAGATATTTTTAAGAAATGCTTGGATCTAATATGCTACCAAATAAGCTAGGTTATAAACCCAGCGTGGCTCGGACTTTTTTTGGGATTAAAATTTGCAATATCTTAATAATAAACACATGAAAACGTTTATAATTAATACAGTAAAAATTCTTAATGAAATTCAAATAAAAATTGTTAAAGCCTCACAACGGATAGACTTCTCCAAGGATGCCACTGCAATTTGCTTTCTTCTCTCGATGTCTTGAATCAAAACTTGGCCATTCAACTGTTTGTGTACTGTAGCTGATTCTTCTATTGAGTCGTCTTAGCATTTGCTCAATACAGCACGGAGCTAAAGGAGTGCTTCCTCTGTTGTCTTTCCACTCTTTCTCAATAATCTGCTCACTCTCCATTATCTCCAGTTACAGATCATTTTTAAATATTTTCAAGAAATTGTTAAGTACTAAGAACTCTTTTTTCTAAGAAATGCCTGATCATTGCACAAACTTTGCCTTTCATTGTTGGTTATGAGATATTTGTTGTTGGTCCGTCCTGAGTGCTTCAGAATTGCGTGTCGATACCATTGTTGATACATATTGTTGCACAAACTTTGCCTTGCATAGTTTCTCATGAGATATTTCTTATTAATATGCCCTGTCATAACCATGAAAATCGATTTTTTTATCGATAATTATTATTTTTCCGAAATATGAGGTAGACAGTGACCTTCCTCATGCTTTAAAGATTAAGTATGCAAAATTTCATTAAGATCGGAATAAAACTGTAGATTTGCATAAGAAACAAACAAACAAACCAACTAACAAGCCCACAAACATACTTCATTATATATATATAGAAAGACTAGCAGAGACGCCCCGCGTTGCCTGGTAGAATTCCAGACGTAGTTAAATTCCAGAACAACCTCAAGAAGTTAAATAATAATTCAAGTTAGTTTTCAGTAATTCTAAAATTTCCTACTGTCGCATCTGAAAGGTTTTAGAGAGCTGTGACACGTGTATCTCTTTCTCTTCGACCGAGACTACCCTATCAATATCGTCTATTATACTAATTTTCTACTCAATTTCCCCGGCGTTGATGTGGAAATATATGGCAACAATAACTTCGACAAAACAACTCTCTACTTGGGTAGCAGTGGATACACGTGATTGTGTGTGTCTGTGTGCTCTGCAATTCAAACAAACTGAGGGGTTTTATTCGCTACTTGGTAATCTGTTGATGCAATTCCCAGTCTGTTCTCAATGTTTTAAAGCAAAACTTTGGCATTCTTCACATGGTGCGGTCTAGTAGTCGCTGTATCCTCACTTGATACGCTTGCATTGTCGATGCCTGCCTGGGAATTTCCATAACCACTGTGTCACTTACCATTTGCTCAGTTTCTCAATAGTCTGCTGACACACCATTATCACCAGCTACTGTTCAATTTTTTAAAAAAAATGTTAAGTTTTAGGAAGTATCAATTCTCATAAAAGCCTGAAAATACACGAATCTTATGCATTCTTACAAATTCAATTATGTTTTATATTGTGCTGTGCGCGTTGATACGATTATTCATACAAACAAGGCGGGTCTATTGTTATACATGAAAATGCTTAGAATTAATACATTAGAATGTCAATGAAAATTCGAGAATGAAAATTCGAAAAAAAAATTTTAAAAGCTCACAATGGATGGACCTCTCCAAGGATGCCACTGCTAGTCTAAATAATTTCTTACTCACGTAATATTACTTCAGATGTACACTTGATGTTGTTGCAATTCTACTCTTCACTCGATGTCTTGATGCAAAACTCGGTCATTCATCAATTTGAGTAGTCTAGCGGTCGCCGATTCTTCTATTTACTTGTTTCCATTTGCTCAATACAGCACGGAGCTAAATGAGTGCTTCCTCTGCCGTCTTTCCACTCTTTCTCAATAGTCTGCTAACTCTCCATTATCTCCAGTTACTGATCATTTTATAGATTTTCAAGAAATTGTTAAGTACTAAGAACTCTCTTATCTAAATAAAAGCCTGAATAACAGGAGTTCTATGCATTGTTACAGATTGAAACTTATCCATATTGCATCATCATTTTATGTTCATTGTTATAATTCTTTTAAAGATTGCTTTATCATTGCATCATCATTAAGTGCTCATTGTCATTGGTGAATTACGTGTTAATACCATTGTCGATGCGACCACGACGGGCCTATTGTGGCACAAACTTTGCCTTGAATAGTTGGTCATGAGATATCTGTTGCTGTTCCGAGCTTAGTGTAAATTGGGTGTTGACACCATTGTTGATACCTATCATTGCACTGTTGGTCAATGAGATATATATTGTTGATCCGTGCAGAGTACTTGTGAATTACTTGCTTATACCATTGTTGATAACTATTGTTGCACAAAGTTTGCCTTGCATTGTTGGTCGTGAGATATTTCTCATTAATATGCCTTGTCATAACCATGAAATCGTTTTTTTATCGATATTTTTTATTCTTCCGAAATCTGAGGTTCACAGGAAACTTCATCATGCTTTGAAGGTCAAGTATGCAAAATTTCATCAACATCGGAATAAAACTGTAGATTTATATAAAAGACAAACCCACAAACAAACAAACAAACCCACAAATATCCTTCTTTATATATAAAAGACTAGCAGAGGTACTCAGCGTTGCCCGGGATAATTACACTTGTAGGTAAATATAACAATCTCAAAAAATTAAATTATAACTCCAAATTGGTTAAGAAATAAAACACAGAGCAAAGGAACTCTCCATTCTAAGAAAAAGAGAAAAAGCAGGAATTTTAAGTGACATACCGGGACTGTATCTAAACTCACCACTTCTTGAATTGCCTCACCACTGCGGAGCATCACCAGAGACTTTACATTCAAGTTTTTCTTGCCCTTGACTTAGAAGCTCTTATACTCTCTTGCTCTGTTAAAACTCCCGTTGTTCAGATGTTTCAAATGCCCGTATAGCTTTTTTGTTTTAGTTGCAGGGTTTCTCTGACCAATGCTCATTCTTTCTCTTTCCTTTCCAGACACATAAAATTTTACCAGTCGCCTGAACGCATGATAGGGAGCTCAAGGGAGACACGCATGAATCCTTTGCCTCATCACCACACGCTGCGTTAGTAATGATGTGCACTGCATCATCATTTTATTCTCATTATTAATAATTATTGGAAAGGAACATTCAATCATCGCTTTATCAGCATCTCAATTACCAAATTATACAAATTTCTACAGAATATAGTCACAATGTATTTTTATGAAAAGTTTGGATCTGATGTGCTACCAAATAATCTACTTCGGCGTGGCTGGGGCTTTTTTTTAAATTAAATTTTGCAATATCATAAAAATGTACAATGTGAATGCTTAGAATTATTACAGTAAACGGATATTTATAATTGAAAAGGAGGAGACACAAAAACACTGGAATACAATAGATAATAGTTATTAAACAAAACTGAAAAATAAAATAATAATTAACAATTAACGAAATAATTTATAAATAATAAGTAAAATCAAAATAAAACTAAAAAATCAAATAAACAGCTGCCTTTTGGATAGAGACTTTCCTTTACCAAAGCAAAAAGGATAATTCTCTAAAAGCAATTAGAATATTTGAGAATTATCCTGAAATAAAGAAAAAAGTACTAAAGGACGCCTTTATATATAGTTTGCATATTGAACAGTAAGACAATATTGGCTGAAAAAGCAGAAGAGGAATTTGAAGACATGTTGGGATAGTCCAGGAGGAGGACAAAGAGGGTGACGAAAAATAATGCAATAGGATAACACATAAAAAATTAAAATTATAAAAAAGTTTAGGAATGATATGGTATCTAGCAAAACGGTTTCGTAAAATTCCCTGGAAAAAAAAATTATCCCTGAAAAAATCCCTGACCGTTCGCGGTTACACAATTTTTTTGACAAAGCTCTGTAAAATAGAATCGCATAATAAAAAGGTCACTAAAATAAAAGAGTACAGAGAGTCAATGAAAAAAACATACAGGGACGGACACAAAATGAACACAGAAGTAGAAAGATATGACAGAACATTAAAACTGAGACAAGATAAAAAAAAATAAAGAAAAAAAGAAGAAAAAAGGCCCAGAGAGCCTGCGAAAAATTAGAGAATAGCTGAAGTTGAAGAGGAATATGGGAAAGGTAATGAAGGAATGGTGCCTTTGCTAAGGTTAATGCCATTAGGAATGAGGGAATTAAATTTCTAAAAAAGAAAAGACTAATTGCTTTATTTCTTTTTTGTTATGGAAGTTACTACGAAGAATATAAAGGCTGATGGCCTGTAAAGAGTGACCAGGGGAATTAAAGTGTTTAGCGATAGCGGTGTCAGCATTGCTATAAATATCAAACTTCTGCCTGGCAAATCTGGAGCGTATGGTATTGCCTGTCTTTCCAACGTACTTTTCTGGCATACTTTGCAATGTAACAGGTAAATTAAGTTGTGAGAAGTGCAGGTCAGTTTCTGGTTTAATCTTGAAAGGAAAGGAGGAAGCACTGCTGGAAATGGAGGTAGCAGGGTTAAATAAATGGCAAACGCCACATCACTTTGCATTGCAAGGAGAACATCCCTTAGTGGAAGTGCTTGGACCAGAATATCTTTAAAATTAAATGTCCGTTTAAAAGAAACTATTGGTGGTTCTGGTAGAATGGAGTGGAGAAGAGGAGAGTTGTCAATAATATGTTGATGTTTTCTGAGGATATTTTTAATACTATTTTGGGTTGGATAATAAGTAAGAACTAATGTAGGAGTTTTCATGGCTGGAGAAGGTTTGGGGTTGTTGTTAGAACGAGAATTGCGTATTTATAGATAGAGGCACGTATGACAGATTTGGGGTTCTCTCTTGCTCTTAGGGAGTGGGTGGAAGTGCACATTCTATGGATGCGAGTTAACTGACCTAATGGGATGTTATCCTTGCAATGGCGCAGATGGCAGCCGTCATAGTTGGTGTTGGTCAGTGGGCTTCTTATAGAGATTAGAATACAATTTATTTTTAGTGATAGAGATAGAGACATCCAAAAAAGAAACTGTCCTGATTGAGTAATTGTGAGAAAACTTGATGGAGGGGTGGATGGAGTTGAAATGGGTGATAAAAGATAAAAGTTAATCTTCATTGTGTGGCCATATCAGGAAAATATCATCAATATATCGCAGCCAGACCAACGGCTTCAAAGTAGTTTGATTTCCACCTCCCCCATAAAAATGTTAGCATACTTGGGAGCCATTTTGGAGCCCATAGCAGTGCCACTGGTCTGGATGTAATACTCATTGTTAAAAGTGAAGTAATTGGAGGTGAGGATGGTCCGAAGAAGGCAAATAGTGTCAGTAGAAGGAACTTGGAAAGGTTTGTTAGCCTTGAGACTGTTGCACACAGCTTTAACCCCATGATCATGAGGAATGTTAGTGTAGAGGGAAGAGACATCAAGCGTGCAGAGGAAGACGTTCTTGAAATCGTAGTTAGAGTCGTAAAGGCGCTGGATATGGGAGAGAAAATCTTTAGTGTCTTTGATATAGGAAGGAAGACAGGGTGGGATGAAATTTTTTAAAGATTTTCAAGAAATTGTTAAGTACTAAGAACTCTCTTTTCAAAGAAATGTTTGAGTAACAGCAATTCTATGCATTTTTACAAATTAAAATTTATCTGTATTGCACATACTTTGCCCTGCAATATAAGTCAGGAGATATATATATTTGATCCTTGCATAGTGTTGGTGAATTGCGTGTTGACACCATTGTTGATGCCTATTGTTGCACGAAATTTTCCTTTCATTGTTGGTCATGAGATATATATTGGTTGGTCCGTGCAGAGTGTTTGTGGAATGCGTGTTGATACATTTGTTGATACCTATTGTTGCACAAACTTTGCCTTGGATTGTTGGTCATGAGATATTTCTAATTAATATGCCCTTTTATAACCATGAATATCTATTTTTTATCGATAATTATTATTTTTCCGAAATCTGAGGTAGACAGTGTCCTTCCTCATGCTTTGAAGGTCATGGATGCGAAATTATATCATGATCGGAATAAAACTGTAGATTTGTATGAAAAAACAAACAAACAAACAAACCCACAAACAAACAAACATCCTTCTTTATATATATAGAAAGACTAGCAAAGGTACCCTCCGTTGCCCGGGATAATTACACTTGCAGTCTAGTGGTCGCTGATTATTCTATTTACTTGTTTTTCATTTGCTCAATACAGCACGAGGGTAAAGGATTGCTTCCTCTGTTGTCTTTGAACTATTTCTCTATAGTCCGCTAACTCTCCATTATCTCCAGTTGCTGATCATTTTTAAAGATTTTCAAGAAATTGTTAAGTACTAAGAACTCTCTTTTCTAAGAAAAGCCTGAATAACAGGGATTCTATGCATTGTTACAAATTGAAATTTATCCATATTGCAACATTATTATATGTTCATTGTTATAATTCTTGGAAAGATTGCTTTAACATTGCATCATCATTCTGTGCTCATTGTTGATACCATTGTTAATGCAAACAGGATGGGCCTATTATTGCACAAACTTTGCCTTGCATTGTTGGTCATGAGATACATATTTTTGGTCCATGCAGTGTGTTTGTGAATTGCATGTTGACACCATATTTGATACCTATCGTTGCACAAAATTTTCCTTGCACTGTTGATCCTGAGATATATATTGTTGGTCCATGCAGAGTGCTTATGAATCATTTGCTTATACCATTGTTGATACCTATTGTTGCACAAACTTTGCCTTACATTGTTGGTCATGAGATATTTCTTATTAATATGGCCAAAACCATGAATATCGATTTTTTATCGATATTTATTATTTTTCCGAAATCTGAGGTATACAGTGACCTTTGTCATGATTTGAAAGTCAGGTATGCCAAAATTCATGAAGATCTGTAAAAATCTGTAAATTTGTATAAGAAACAAACAAACCCACCCACAAACATCTTTCTTTATATGGAGATGGAATTATATATTTTTAAAATCACATATAACAATGGTGTATAAGGAAAACCTTTTCATAAACAAATCTGAGTTTACATTATATTAAAATTATTTTTTGTATTTTAACAATATAAAAAATTTGAATTAATCAAATTAAAGGATGTTTAGTTATTTATTTATGTAAAAATTTTTCAAAATACAAAAAAATACAACCAATACATCAACAATTCATGTGATATACATTAATATTAAACATTAAAACATTATTCATAGTTTTAATTAATTATATGGCACATAAAATATAAAATTCAATTAAATTCATTAATTTAATCTAATTTAAAATTAATTTGTACAAAACATACAAGAATCATACTTCAGCAATTTTAACATACTTCACAATAATTTTCTTGGGCCAAATTCGAACCCCAAAATCTGAAGCCCTTTCTGGGCTTGTATGGATATAAATCCGGGTTACATATTTATATACTATTCTAAAAACAAGGTATAACATTAGATACATAAGCTTAAAGGAAACTCTTTTCATGAAGCTTCTTACTTCCAAATTTAAGCTTACAATACATTCAGATTATTTTTGAGTTCTTCCAATATAAAAATTTATATTTAATTAAATTAAAAGGTGTTAAATTAAGTATCCATGCTAGTAAGTTATTAAATAAGTACGGAACATAAAATTGTCTTTCTCACTTTCCAAAATTATTAAAAATCTTAGGCATATCAAAATTTATACTCTTCCGTAAAGAATATTCTTGTTTCTTACGTATTAAGTAATTTTCGAAAGTAATTTTGTGTGAATACCAAATATTCGAATAAGGTTTCGATTTGTAAGATTTTTAATTCCTTATATTGATGTTTTATTGAACAGTCTTGTAACTTAGTGCCATATGTTATTTGTTAAATGATTTTATTTTGTATCTTAATAATATCTTTAAAATCTGTTCTAAATTTATATATTAATAAACCATAACGAATACGCGATTCAAAAAGAATTATAAATCATTTTTCTAATGTAAACAGGGTATGACATTCATCTTATTCAATACTATTGAAATTTGTTAATAGATGGCGCTGCGGACATGCAGTTGTCGGCCAATGACTGTGGAGATTTCCCATTGATGCAAAACGTAATGGCAGAGCGGTCAGGAGGGAAGTGTGAGAGCTGAGAGTCTTGTCAACCAGAAAGGTGGGTGAGCTGCTGAAATTTTCAGCTATCATGAAAAACCGCAAACATAAAACACGTTATCGTGATATGTCTATTATTGATGTTGGGTGGGGAAAGGAGATGTGCGGAGTGAAGCTCGCTTGTCTCTCGCTCAGCAGTTTTTACTTAGGCATACTTTCAGTCCTGCTCAAACGTAAGTACCCCTGACCAGGTCTTCCCCTTGGCTTTACAGTCAGTCAACGGGTTGTATCTCCACATGAACTTATTCGAAAATGAACGTTCTTTTTAGCAGTACTGATCTGTTCCCCTCTTATTTATTTGGGTATTCTAAATATATATTTGTCCATTCTCAAAAGTAAAAGAAAGAATCTTAATTTCCTTAAAAGATTGAAATTATAATTTGAATTTTTATCCTGGGATTTCATAACAAAGTATGCAATGTTTCTCATCAAAAATGTAGGATCATAACTTTATCCTACATAACAATTGTTTCAAACATTCTGCCTTAAATTTATTTAATCAGGAAGAAAAATGAGTTATTTGTGGCTCCTTTGAATCTCTTGCTTGGATTTTATTCTTTATTTTTTATACAAGTCCAATGGATAAACACATTGGAACATCACAAATGGTGCCAGAACAAAATAACCCTCAAGCATATGATGGAGCGAGATTGCAGATGGCAGTCAAGAGTGATTCAATTGTTGGCTTCACCAATTTCGTTCCTACCTTCTCCGGGGAGGAGGGCTCGATAAATGTAGATATATTTCTAGAGGCGCTGGATATGCAAAAATTTTATTGTAGGTTGACAAGATAAAATTTTCATTGGAGTTCTTTAAACAAAACTAAAAGGACGAGCAATCATAATTTTTAATGACCATAGATTGTTTAAATGTGATAAATATGCAGAATTAAAAAAATCATATGGTTGATGTGTTTTATATTAAAGAAGATTTACAATATGCTGAATTGAATTTTCATCAGCAACTGAGTCATGAATCAATTCGTGAATATGCAAACAGATTGCAGATTTTATTGAACGAGAGGTCTTGGAATAATAGTGTATTTAATACAGGAAAAAATGAAATTTTACTATCACAATTTAAAAATACAATAATACCCTCAGCAGTTATTATATGCCTGTAAGGAACCAAGCACGTTTCAGGTGCAATTGAAATAGCCATAAGTGCAGAAACAATGAATATAGAGAGGCACGCTCAGACAAATACAGTAAATGAGATTAAAAATACGGTAGCAAATAAATAGGGCCGATAGCGCAACAAATATCGGAGAATCAGAAGGATAATAATCTTATAAAGCCAGTGAATTCAATTAGATATTTGGGTCTAATTCTTTCACATGATCTTACATGGAGTCATTATATAGATCAACTTATATCTAATCGTAACAAAAGACAAGGTTTAATTTCTAGACTTCATTATTTACCTCATAACATACTTTTACTTCTTTACAATTCATGGATTCACTCATCCTTATGTTATGGCATAATCTTTGGTGCAACTTCAACAGTTTTTGATTTAAAACGTATCTTAAAATTCCAAAAATGGTTTCTGAGAATTTTCTCCAATACGTCAAAATCATCATCCATATCGCATCTATTTGGTGAATTGCATATTCTAACAATCAATCAAATATTCAAGCTACAAATCTCTTCTTTTATATATAAAATAAAAAATTCTAATTTAATCATAACTACCCCCTTCAATATAAGCCTAAATCAAGATATCCATAGTTATTCAACCAGAACTGCTTCAAACATTCGTCTACCGCTGCCAAAACGGGGATATCTTCAACGTTGCGTATCCTACACTGGTTTAAAAATATGGTCTTCTTTGCCTCTTGAAATTAGATCTACAGCTTCAAATCAATTACTTCGAAATTTATTAAAAAGGTTTATACATACCAATGTCTATATATAGTGTAGCTTAATTATGAGAAATTTGTTTCTTCTTTTCATTTATTAGTTTATAATTTCACTTACCTTTTTTATTGTTCAAGATAATAATTATTACTCTTAATTGGTTATTTGTTTTTTGAATCTTTTTTAAGAATTTTTTATGATAGATTGTTAATTCATATAATAATCATCTTATCTATAATCTACCTATTTGGTCGATGCCTTGAACTTTTTATTTTTTTTTTTTTTGAATTTTCTTTTGAATTTCCTTATTCAATTATTACATTACTTAATTAACTTATTATCTACTAACCGAACTACTTGTATTTATTCTGTATAATTGAGTTTATGACACCCACCAAGTCTCAACTCGTCGGTCATATACCATCCAGGTCTTGGATGGGTGCCATTGTAATTCTAACTCCTAAATAAATAAATAAATAAATATTGATAAAAAAATTGATGCAATTACAACAAATGATTGAGGCTCAACAATTAGAAATTAAAGAATTAAAAAAAGAGTCAGATGGTATATAAAAGTAAGTTTGTAAATAAAGCTCAAAATAAAAAAACAGGCCCTCGTTGCTGGGGATGTAATGAGTTAGGTCACGTTTTGAGAAAATGCCCTTTTAAACAAATAAAAGCTGGATGTGAATCGGACCTCATCCAGTCTAATAAATTTGAATCAAATATAGGGAAGATAATTTATTTGAGATACAGGTACAATTAGGGTATAAGACTATACCTATGATTATTGACACAGGCTCACAAATAAGTATTTTACATTCTGGAATAGCAAATGAAGTTTCCAAATGAGTGTCAAAAATTCCTGAGAATATTAAATTATCTGGCAACAATGGCAATTAAATTCCTTAGTGAGGCAGTATTAGCGGATGTTAAAATTGGTGATAAAGTATTTTATAGTCATAAATTCTTAATCCATTCACTTCCGTATCAGTCTTATCAGGAAATTTTATGAAATGATTTGATTGGTGGGGCAAAGTTTAAATTTAAAGATAATTGGAGCATAGAATTTGTCATTGCTAATAATATATTGATAGAGAAAATTGAAAAAGGAAATCTTGATACTAAGTATAAACAGAGATTGAATGACTTAATTTTAAAATATAAACAAAGTTTTACTGATGAGGTGGAAGCTCTTACAGGTGTAAAAAAGTGAAATTTTCTATTGATAAAGCTAAACCAATATTTGTTAGGCAATATCCCATATCAAAAATATATATGGCTGCATTAAAGAAAAAACTGGAGCAATATCAAAAGGCTGGAATTATTGAGCCTAGTAGATCTAATTGGAATTCACCTATTCATGTAATTAGAAAGGGGGATGGAGATATAGGAATAACTTTGGATTTACGTAGGGTAAATGATGTTACTTCTAAACTGGATTTTCCGCTGCCTAAAATCCATGAACTTTTGAATGACCTAATTGAATATGAATGGTTTAGTATCATTGATCGAAATACAGGTTATTATCAACTTTCAATTGCTCTGGAATTACACAAATGTTTTGAGTTTCAAACATCTTGGGGAAAATATCAATTAACAAGGATGCCCCAAGGTGCAAAAAACTCTGCTCATATATTTCAGGCATTCATGACTGATATACTATATGAGCGTTTGGCACAAGGCCTATATGTATTTCAAGACAATGAAGGCCTTAATTTTTTCTAAAACCATTGAGGAACATTTTGAGCTTTTGCAGTGGGTATTCGCCACTTTTCATAAGCATAATATTATTATGAAACCCTCAAATTGTGAATTAATTATGCCACGTTTTAAGTATTTAGGAGATATAATTTCTAAATAAGGTTTGAAGCCTGATCCAGAGAATACAAAAGCAATTCTTGATATTAAATCACCCAATAATGTGAAGGAAGTGCACTCTCTTATTGGTGCAGTCAGTTTTTATCGACCTTTTATTAGGAATTTATCAGCCATTTTAAATTCCATAACTGATTTAACTAAGAAAGATAAGAAATTTAAGTGGTCAGAAGAATGCCAATTGGCCCACAATGACATCAAAAGGATACTAAGTAATTCCCCTTTTTTAAACCTCCAAATTATGGTAAAGATTTTTTTTAAACACAGGTGCCTCAGGAGAGGCAGTGGGTGCAGTACTCCAACAAAAAGTGGAAGGGGTATGAAACCTATAGCCTTTTTTAGTTTAAAATTACAAGGTGCTCAGTGCCATTATAGTGTTATTGAGAAGGAGTAACTGGCAATTGTGTTAGCCTTTAGACAATTTTGTCCAATGAGTTTTTAGGTGTTAAAATACATTTATTATCTGATCATAAACCATTATCTTTTTTGTCAAATCTAAAATAAGTAAATCAAAGGTTATTACGTTGGTCATTGAAGATCCAAGAATATAATATAACTATAAATCATATTGCAGGTGGGGATAATATAGTAGCTGATTTTTTATCCTGTCCAGTTACAAGGGAATGTTTAGGGATGATAAGAATTGAATCAAGCAATTATAATGAAGAAATTAAAAAGTCTCAACAAAATGATCCATATTTTTGTAAAATAATAGAGGCCATTAAAGGGTCTAAAAAGAAGGGGGGTAAATGTAATAGGAAAGGGAGATTTGAATTAGTTGATGACCTACTAATGTGGCATGAAATGAGCAACAATATGAAGGTAAGGGGTTTTAGGAGAAATAAATAAAATTATAGAATTTGTATATGTGAAGGCCTAAATTAACCCTTTTAGAATGGGAAAATTTTGATCAAAAACGGGAAAAATTGCGCTAATTTATCCAAAAAAATTTTCTAGCCAAAGTATATCTATTTATGGCGATTTTTCTTTGCATAGTTTTTATTGATGTATAGCCACTATATGAAACAGTATATATTATGTTATGTGCATAATTTATTTTTAAAAATAACTTTGAAAAATACAAATATGAGTAAAGAAAAATTAATCTTGTTTTAATGAATTTTTAGAAAAAAAACGAAAATTATTTCCAATTAGTAAGTTTGGCCGAAAATGTGAAGTATTTCATTGTCTGTATGAGAATTAAAAAATAATTAAGAAATTTTATTTATTATCAATGTTATGAATTTTTTTTCATAACTATGTGGAGATTTCAGGGGTTTGAAGTTGACGCCATGACGTAATTTAATGCTAGTTGACGTAATCGCATAGATCTAACTACAACCAATCAAAATCCAGGCCCCGCCTCAATCCACCAGAGAGCTCTTGAGAATATGATTTTATGTGCATTTTATACAAAAAAAATATAGCTTGTAAATTGCATATATGCTAAAATAAAATTAAATATTCATTTATTATTATAAAATTTGTATTATTTTTTTATAAAATTTAATGACATGTGTTTATAAACATGAAAATTCATATAGAAACAAATCTATACTGTTTACATTTTCAAATGAAGCTAATTGAAAAAGAATTTATGTGCGAATTTTAAATAAATTTACAATCATTTTGGATATTGTAAATATAATTTTACAATATATTTTAATTTAAAATTAAAAGCACTTATTACAATTTGGTGCATAAACGAAAAACCAATTTTTTGGTTCAATTGATGTTTTATTATTCATGCAAAATAATTAATCGTTAACTAAAAATTTCTAACTCTAATATAAACATTCCGAATGCATATATATTAATCCATTTACTAGTATTTACTAGTCCACATCCAAATTATAAGTCTTAACGTGATGTGAACAATTCTTTATAAAGTAAACAATAAACAGATAAAAACAAAATTACATTCGAGCGGCCCTGTAGAGGAGGAAGAGGAGGGGGGTCGGTTTCGGAATGCATTCTGAAATTACGTTATCATGGTAGCAGTCGCACCTTATTGTTGTGAATCCGCCTACATTTTACTTTATTTCTATTTTCTAAACTCATTTTATGAATTATCATTATACTTAACATAAAGAATAGACTTTGAGGATTAAAATAAAAACAAGTTCCGTATACCCAACTGCAATAACAATCTCACAATTTGGCACGAAAGTTCAACTTGGCGAAATCGAAAACAAAGAAGGCACAAAAATTACAATGATGAAGTAAAGGTAAGATAAAAAAATTTTTATATATATTTATGCAGAAAAACTTGTATGGAACAATTAAGGAAGCTACGAAAATTCATAAAAAGCAGGTTTTTATTAAGTAGAGACTAAATATTTTTTAAAATGAAGAAGTATGTAATGGGTATATAAGATCGACGTTTAGTTTGTAAAATCCACGCCTGTTCATTTTAAATTAATTATAATAAATACAATAATTCATTCTCTAAGCTAATTATACGCTATTATTATAGAGAAAGGTTTACTGTATAGAATACAGCAATTTTCGTTTTCTTAGACTGAATGATTAAAAAGATAAAAAATTTTATTTCTGACTATATTATAAAAACGAGTAAAAGTGCCATATGGCACTCGGGCGACCCAAAAGAATGAATTATGAGCTTGCTCATGATAATCAATTAGCTGGTCATATAATAGGTACTAAGAAAACAATTATAGCATTGAAAAGCAAATATTATTGGCCGTCTACAGCTAAAGATGTCTGTTTATTTTTTCTGTCATGTAAGGTTTGTCAAAAATGTCATTTAGAAAAAGGGTATGCACCGTTTAAAATGGGTATTAAAGCAAACCACCCTTTTGAAAAATTGGCAGTGGATATAATCGGTCCGTTATTGGAGACAGAACAAGGTTATAAATACATTTTGATATGCCTAGATGTTTTAACAAGATATCCTGAAGCTATTGCTATGGAAGATCAAAAGGCTGAAACTGTCACTAAGGCCTTTCTTGAAAATATTATTTGTCATTATGGTCTTCCATATGAACTTATTTCAAACGGAGGTACGAATTTTACCTCTGGGTTTATGCAAGAATTAAAAATTAACAAATTAACATTTGTACTATTGCATATCACCCTAACTCAAATGGTTTGGAAGAACGTATGAATCACAATATTTTAGAAACAATGAGAAAGCTCTGTGATGGTAAGCCATACAAATGGGATGAATATTTGAATTCTGCCCTATTCAGCATTAGGACCACATATAATGAGAACACTCAAGAAGCCCCTGCCTATTTATTGTATCTTTATTTATTATTTAAAATGACAATTAAAATTAAAATTAAAATTATTCAAATTAAAAATTATTGAAAATATAAAATTTACAATGTGTAAAATATAAAATTACTCAGTGCGTTTACCAATGCATATAAAACAGTATTCACCTATGGGCTTCTATGTATTGATGAGAAATTAATAAACAAGATATATAAATCAAACTAAAATACAGAAATTTTTAAATCGTCAAATATTACAAAAAGTAAAGTCTCTTCCTAGAACTTATTATAAAATAAATTATCAATACAAAAGAATAATACATATATACCAGAAATTTTTATTTAGTAAAAATAAAATAATACTAATACATTAATATTTAATAATAATCTTCTACCAAAAAATTTTTCATGAATGTTCATATATCCAAATCTGAGTTTACATTATATTCAAATTATTTTTTGCATTCTTCGAATATAAAAAATTGATTTAATCAGATAGAAGGATGTTAATTTTAAGTATCTATTCTGGTATGTTATAAAATAGGTCTGGGATATAGAATTGTCTTTCTCGTATTTCATAATTATAATAAATTTTCATAACGAGTGTTCTTGCTTTCTGGGTTTTAGGTGATTTTTCGAAAAGTAATTTTGAGTAATTAATATATATTTAAATAATGATTCGATTTTTATGATTTTTAATTCTTTATATTGATACTCTATTGGATATTCATGTAATTTAGTGCCATATGTTATTTATTTAATGATTTTACTTGGTATCTTAATAATATCTATAAAGTCTATTCCAAATTTATATAATAAAAACCCATAACAAATTCGTGTTTCGAATAAACAGTTATAAATCATTTTTCTAATGTGGATAGGACAATAAGGACTAACATGGTATATTAAACATAAACATTATATAACAATAATTTTAGAGAGGAAATATGTGAATGCCAATTTAATATTGCATCAAAATACATTCCAGAAAAAATTAATAACATCTTTTATTTTAGGACAGATACATTCAGAAGTTCTATCACAGTATGGTTCATGAATATAAATATTATCTTTAAAGGAATCTTTATTATTTTTGTGTGGAATCTTAAATTTCATTAAATGAGTTTTTCGAATATTCAAGCCTAACATACTAGCTCATATCCAATTAACAATTTTCATTGAATTTTATTGTGTTATCTTAATAGTCAATTGTTCGCTTCTATGCCTGGTTAACATAGATATGTCATCTGCATATAGATAACATAATAATAATAATAATAATAATAATAATGATAATAATAATAATCTATATATATAAGGAAGGATGTTTGTTTGTGGGTTTGTGTATGGGTTTGTTTGTGGGTTTGTTAGTTTGTTTTTTATACAAATCTACAGTTATATTCCAATCTTGATGAAATTTTGCATGAGAAACCTTTAAACCATGAGAAATGTCACTGTCTATCTCAGATTTTGAAAGAGCAATAATTATTGATAAAAAATCGATATTCATGGTTATGGCAAGGCATACAGTAACAACACGCTTCAATGGACCTGGAAATTTGTATGTTATTCTGAGGTGTACGTTATTCTGAAACTGGAGGGGGGGTGAGGGGGCTTGTTTTTGGCTCATGGTCCTCTGCTAGTTAAAATACATTTTTGTAATTATTACTCTAAAGTTATTTTAATATTTTGTCTCTGACAATTATTAGTATACATTTTTGTTAAGGACATTATCTGTTATCTAATTCAGTGTTTATTGGAACTGTGAGAATAACTACATTTTACCATTTTAACGTATCTTACTCTTTTTACATGATTGGTAATCATTGATAAACATATTAGGCGATTGTTTATAATAAAATCCGAAGCTTTACTAACCCCCCCCCCCCCACTGTAAAACTTTAACTGGTCAATTGGTTCACTTAAATATACTTAATAAATATTTTAGGCTTTATTTGGGTATGTAACATTTTTTTGTATTCCTTTTCAGCATTCTTTATTGCTTGCTAGATTTTTCAAGTTTTCCCTATAAGCTTTTTTATTTCCCTTTCTCCCCACTCTTTAAAGGAAGCCGAGGTTGATGGCTGCCATGGTTTCCCTGTTTGGGACAGTCACTGACATTTTCTAGCAGTTTCTCTCCTCAACTATAGAGGTTACAGAGGATCAGAATTTAAGAACAGATTCAGTATAAAGATAGTTACCAGTGTTAATAGCAAGTAAGGATTGTTATGATCTTACCGATTTTGTATGTGTATAAAGAAGGATGTTTGTTTGTGGGTTTGTTTGTTTGTTTCTTATGCAAGTCTACAGTTTTATTCCGATCTTGATGAAATTTTGCATACTTGAACTTCAAACCATGAGGAATATCACTGTCTACCTCAAATTTTGGAATAATAATAATTATCGAAAAAAATCAATATTCATGGTTATGGAAGGGCATATTAATTTGAAAGATCTCATGACCAACAATGCAAGACGAAGTTTGTGCAACAATAGGTATCGACAATCGTATCAACACGCAATTCTCAAACACTCTGCACGGACCAACCAATATATATCTCATGACCAACAATGAAAGGAAAAGTTTGTGCAACAATAGGAATCAACAATGGTGTCAAAATGCAATTCACACTATGCTCGGACCAGCAACAGAAATCTCATGACCAACAATGCAAGGCAAAGTTTGTGTAACAATAGGCATCAGCAGTGGTCTCAATGCGCAATTCACCAATAACAATGAGCAAAAAAATTATTCAAAGAATTATAACAATGAACCTAAAATAATGATGCAATGATAGAAAGTTCCTTTCAATGAATTATTAACAATGAACAGGAAATGAACAGGGATGATATAGATAGGGCAGTCTCTCTTGATGAGGCAAAGGAGGTACACGTGTCTTCCTTCAGCTCCCTAAGAAGCGTAATTATCCCGGGTAACGCCGGGTTCTCTGCCAGTTAAATTATATTTTTGTAATTATTACTCTAAAGTTATTTTAATCTTTTGTCTGAATTTTATTGGTATACATTGTTGTTAAGGACATTATCTGTTACCTAATTCAGTGTTTATTGGAACTGTAGATCACCTACATTTTACATTTTACCATTTTAAGGTATCTTTCTCTCTTTACATGATTGGTAATCATTGATAAACATATTAGGCTATTGTTTATAATTATCTAAATTAATATTCATATTTTATACCCTTTTATGATCTGAATACTCTCATTTTAATCTTTGCTCAATTTTACATCTTTACAATTTTTTCCTAAATTATATATGTTAATAAATTGAATTTTATTTCGATACACTGTTGTGTTCTGATCCTTACTCACTTGGCTTACCTGTGCAAATAAATTAAATATTGGGGAATGGAATACTAAGAAAATGGGGATATAATGGTGAAATTTATAAACTGAATAAAACGGGTTCGAAATTCTTTTGGATAATGATTATGATATTACATTAAACTGATTTGATCCCAGAACCTTACATTTTGACAGCAGTGCGACAGGTTATATTTTGAAATTTTATATGAATTAATAAGAAATTGATACTAAATTTGAAAATAATGTTATTAATTAATATAATAAGATGTGTTCCTTGATTTAATTAGAAAGAGTGATTCATAATAAGATCAGTTGAACTGTATACTTACATAAAAATTTAAATAGTAATATTAATTGTAATAATTGGCCACACAATTGATTTACATTTATTAAATTAAAGAATAAATATCAGGGGACGTAGGATGAAACATTAACTTAAGGAAATTTGAGAATATTAGAACTAAAGATGAATCAGAATCAGATAAGGGCACAGGGACCACCGTTACCCCACCAATGAGGCCAGCACAGGGCCAAGGGCATGCTCAGGTGGGAGGGCCTGTGTTGGCTCCAGACCCACTCCAGGGGTTCGCTCCTACCCTGCAGTCGTTTGTATTGGCAAATGAGGTAGGGCAATATGATGGAACATCGGATCCAGTGGCATTTTTTCAGAAAATAGAACAAGTGGGCTATATTTTGAATTGGAATCCAGAGGCTAAGTACCATATTGCAGAAATTAAGTTGAAGGGAAGTGCGCAGTTTTTTTTGTAGGGAGGATAGGGCTATAGAGGAGGTAAATGATTATGAAGACTTGAAAAGAGTATTGATGGAGAGATTTGGAAAAGAGCCTAAAGGGAAGAGTGAAAGGTTGTTTCATGAATGCCAGCAGGAAAGAAAAGAATCAGTGCATGAGTTGCTATGAGGTTGAAAAGTTTGGGAAATAAGACAAAAACTATAGTAGCAGGGGAGGGAGAACATGCAGAAGTGAAACGGGTTTTGGCTCAAGAAATTATGGAGGAGAGACTGAAGGAGAGATTTATTGAGGGACTGTTACCTTCCATTCAAAGGATGGTTATGTTTAGAAAACCTAATAATTTGCGCCAGGTGATTGACCAAGCAGAAGAGGAGGAGAATGAGAAAAGGAGAGCTACTAAGATATGTACATTGAATATGATAGAACGTGAAGGTGAGGATAGTGAAGAGGAGGGGGCTGACTTGGAAGACCAGATTAGTAGGGTAGTAAAGGAAGTGTTACACCTGAGTCCTGCGGAAAGAAAGAAAGTAAGAAAGAAAGAAAATGTGAAATTAATCAACGAGAGGAAAAATCAACGGGAATCGGGAGGTGGCAGGTCAAAGACAAATGTGAGACCTCCGGGGCGAACTGGTACATCACGGCAGATGAAATCTTACTGTGATGATGAAAGAAAAGGGCGCGAAATGCGAAGAGAAATATTTTTTTAATTGCCAGCGCCCGGGGCATACAGCAAATTTTTGTAAAGAAAGACGGCCAAGGAAATTTGAATGTTTTTTCTGCCATCGTGAAGGCTGCACCCACTGTTATTGTCGGGAGAGAATACGGAAGAAAGAAGAGATGTTGTCCAAAAATCAATAGCCCCCTGTGAGAAGCACACGAGGACAGGATCAGAGCAAGCAAACAAAAATCGTGAAAGCTGTTCTCTCCCCAAAGGACAGAAGAGAGGCAATCGATGCAAATTTTAGTGAGGAACAGAAGCCCCTTGCAAGTATTTCCTCTGAGCCTAGTGAACTTATGGTAAATGGAAGTGCAGGAAAATTGAGTGTTAAATTCTTAGTGGACAATGGTGTAAAGGTGATCTTATTAGGATATATCTTAGAAAAAATTGTTGAATTAGGCCATAATGTCATGAAAATTCAGGAACCTGTCATAAATTTGCTGGGAGTCACATATATTATTACATTTATATTTGGGAGAAAATATTATAGTCTTAAGCGTCACATTTGGAAACTGAGAAGAGAGATACCATATCATGCTATACTTGGGAGGGATACATTGAGGAGATATGGATTCATAATTGATTTTTATAGGAATATATTACATGATGAAAGTAATAAAATTCCTTTTATTGGGTCTAGGTCACAGGTGAAGGATTTGGAAAACAAATCTAGCATTGCTAACATTTGTGAAAGTATGGAAGCCATTCCTTTTAGTTGTCAAATAAATGTTACAATTCCCCCTTTTTCTGAGGTTGTTTTGAGGATAAGGTATCAGGAAGATCTTGTAAACATAAGTTTGGAGTGTTGGAGCCAAGAGAGATTAATGAGCCCGGATTGTTAGGGGCAAAATTATTGGTTATAGTTTCTGATTCTAATACAATACCTGTTCGAATTCTGAATTATTCTCGGGCATCTTTACAGATAAATAAAGGAAAAATTGTTGGGGATCTATATGAGGCAGAAGAGGAGAAGGTTGAAATTAATACTACCATTGAGGAGGGGAAGGAGAAGAAACAAGAATTTTTAAAGTTATTTAATTTCAGCCATTTGGAGGAAGGAAAGAGAATACCTCTTGAGAAATTATTATTTGAATTTAATGATACATTTTCGCACCAGGAGTGTGATATTGGCTGTTGTAAATTAGAACATCACCAAATTGATACTGGCTCCTCCCCACTATTGCACATGCTCCTTATAGGATCCCTTATTCCGTACGGGGCATAATGAGTGACATGATTGATAATTTACTAAAACACGACATTATAGACATGAGTGGCAGTCCGTGGTCTGCACCTGCGTAATTGGTAAAGAAGGATGGCTCTTATAGATTTGTGGTCGATTATTATAAGTTAAATAGAGTGACAGCGGTTGTTGCCTATCCTTTACCTCAGATAATGGAAACATGGTCTGAATTGGGTAATTCAAAATATTTTTGTGTCTTGGATGCCATACAAAACTTAGAAATACAAGATAGAGCAGAAAAATGGCTTCTCTACCACTTTTGGGAAACTTCAATTCAAAAGGTTACCCATGGGATTAAATAATTCGCTTGCATTCTGGCAGCGCACGGCAAATTTTATTGTTATGGGGTTGCAAGATAAAGTTCTCGTTTTTGGATGGCTTTATAGGGTAACTTGGCAAGTTTGAGGACTTTGTTCTAGAGGCTGAGATGGCCAAACATGAAATTGAAACCCAGATAATGTCAGTTTTTAAATGACGAGGTTAAGTTTCCGGGGCACATCATATCAGAACATGGGATTTCTCTATACCCTACAAGATACCGGCAGTAAAAAAATTTCCTCGCTCCAGAACAGTTAAACAAATCGAGTCGTTTTTAGGCCTAGCAAATTATTATCGAAGACACATCAAATCATTTAGTGCCATTGCTAGGCCTCTTACAAATCTTACAAGTGTTGGCTTTTGAGTGGACAGAAGATGTAGAAAATGTTTTTCAGACTTCCAAACAACTCCTAATCTCTGCCCCTATTCTGAAAAGCCCTGATTTTGAAAAACCACTTATTGTGTCAACATCCGATTGCTTATGTAAGTAGACTGCTGAAGAAAAGCGAGCTCAATTCTGCTATTGAAAAGGAATGTTTAGTGGTAATATATACAGTAGAGCAGTTTCGTGTTTACCTATATGGTGGGCGCTTCGTGCTTCAGACACATCATCGCCCCTTATCTTAGCTGTTTTCCTTTGCGACCGTGCAAATAGATAGGTGCGCTGGGTGTTGTCACTTCAGGAGTACCAATTCGATATAGTACATAAGCCAGTCATAAAGAACACAAATGCGGGTTGGTTGGATTCAGAGTGGAAGGAGATAATAGAATGTTGAGGAGGGATGGTGAAGGATCAGCTCCACATAGATGGCCCGATAAGAAGATTGGATGAGGATGGAGTTCTCTACCATCTTAGACACTCCAAGAATAGATTTCATACTTGGGAACGAATGGTGGTTGCGAGTAGTTTAAGGCCGCACTTCCTTTTCTTGCAGCATGACCTCCCAACTAGTGGGCATCTTAAATCAAAGAAAATGTGGTAAAGGATCAGCTTGGCAGAGAATGTATTATTGGCCAACCATGAGTGTTGACATTCAAAAATATTGTGCACAGTGCAAAAGCTATCAGTTAAGAGCCCCGCAAGATAAGAGGCGTGAGCAGCCACTCATGCATTTTCCTTCAGCAAAGCACCTGTTTTTTTCCGGGTTGCTACTGACATTTTGGGGTCGCTAGTTACGTCACATGAGGGCTACAATATATACTCGTGGAGGCGAACTATTATTCCAGATATGCGGATGCGGGCCCTTTTAAAGATCAGACCACCCAAATTGTTGCGAAGGCTTTAGTGACTTGTGTCTTTAATAGGTATTCTGTTCCGATGCAGCTCTTAAGATATCATGGTCTAATTTTACATCTGAGCTCATAAGAGAGGTGTGTAAAACCTAAGGGGTGAAAAGGCTATTCACCACAGCCTATCATCCCTCAGAAAATGGGACCTGTGAATGAATAAACAAACTTTGGTCGGCTTGATCCGTGATTATGTGGATAAGCGTGATTGGCCAGACTGGATTTCATATATTTTATTGGCTTATAATTCTTCCCCCCATTCATCTTTGGGTGAAAGTCCCTTTTCGCTGTTTCATGGGTGCGATCCAGTCTTACCTTGTGATGTTTTGACAGCTCCTCGCAAAACACACTATGACATTGATGAAAACTATAGTCGAGAAGTGGAAGTTAGGATTAGAAAGGCTGTTAGGGCAGCAGAGGAGTGCAGAGAGGAGCAGGAGATAAAGCATAAGCACTTCCATTATAAGAGGCATAAACACTATACTTTTAAAATTAATGATATGGTATACCTAGCAATTCCACAGATAAAGCCTGGAATAGTGAAGAAATTGCATCCTACCTATGAAGGGCCTTATCGAATTATTGAGCAGTATTCTCCTGTCAATTTTCTAATTAAGCATATGGAAACTGGGAAGGCAAAATTTGTGCATGCCAACCGCCTTAAATCTAGTTCTGGACATCGACCTCCTGAGCCACGTAGAAGAGAGAGAGGACTCTCTGATCACATCCCCTGTGGTATTGGAAGAACCAGCATCCTTTACCTATACTAAAGATGATTTTGTGGTACCTCCCTCCATTATTCAGGAGGGAAGACAGGAAGTGACACCTGATAGACTCCTAATGCACCTTATAAGAGGAGTTGGACAAAGGGAGGAAGAAAATGACCCTCAGCAACGCCAGTATCAGCTTCATAGCGGAGGGAGGTCCCCGAGGTTCCTTGGTTTCTCCCCTCTGCTCAGGATCATAGGAATGTAGAACAATTGACAGGGGCAAATGGAGTAAATAACACCCTTGAGTCATAAAAGACTCCTCCACCCATGAATGTGTCCGGGAGTATGAATCTTGAAGTACCAACTCAAAATAGTGTTCCCAATTCATCTGCTATAAATAGCTCAGTAGTAGAAGCGTTGCATGCCATTTCCGAGCAGAAGATAGGTCGGGATAGTAGTCTAGTGAACTCTGCCCCTCCTATTAATCTGTTCTTAGAAATAGTTGCTAAGTTGTTGAGTCTTGAATAGGATAAATATTATGGGATTCCTCTAGGAAAGTGCTAAGAAATTGTTTCTGATTGTTTAATAGGACAAGTAAGGAATATTAAGCACCCAATTTGAAAAGCATTTGAGATTTGCATCGAATTTTGGAAAATTCCAGATTTTAGAATCCAGAAACTTAAACTTTTCTGTGATGATTAATGATCAAGATTCGTTTAAATCCCATTCAGAAGGAAAATTATTATATAAACTTGATTTTTTCCCACCAATTTTTGCCATTTCTAAATAATAAAGCCACTTCAAATTTTTTTCCCTGGCCATTAGCGAAAGTGACAGCAGCGCGACCCCTAAGTGCTATCAGATACGTTTTGTACTCAAAGTAATTGGAAACGATGTTTTGTTAACCTTAATATTGACTATTGTGAAAATCCTTTTGCAATATTCTAATGCGTTTAAATTCTAAGACTAAAGGGCAGATTATGCCTATACGAATATTTAAAAATTAGTCTCTTGGTACCCCGATTTCAAAAGGAGAAATTAGCGTTAGAATATTGAATGTGGTTAGTTTTCGTTTTTTGGATATATATATATATATATATATATATATATATATATAAATAAAGGATTCTGTTCAGTTAGCTTTTACATAATGGGATATACCGTAAATCTTCTACTATAATGCGACCCCTTGTATAATGCGACTCCACTTTTTCGGCTCAAAAAATGGGCAAAAATCCTATCCTCTTGTATAATGCGACCCCCATTTTTGACTCCTCATGAGAAATAAAATGTGTAAACTTATACAGAAAAAAAATCTTTATTTTTAAATAGTCTGGATATTTAATATTCAAAAACCTTCAAAATCTGATTCATCTGTGTCTTTGAACAGGTCTTTCAAATTCAATTTAATTTTGGAACATTTGCCCCATAAAAGCGAGTTTATATCGATCTTTGGAAGTTATTTTAGATGTTGTTAGATGTTGGCAACGAGAAATTCGAAAAAAAGTGAATTAATTTATTGTATAGTGAACTGGACACTGTATATGCAATGTAATTAATGTATAATACACGGCAAATTCGTCTGAATGTCATCAGCACAGAAAGCAACTTCAACAAAAGCAACTGCCTCAACTTCATCGAGACAGTTTGGAAGTTTATAGCCCTACATTGAGATGGGAAGCTTTCTCACTTGCACATCGACAAAAAAACACAACAGTACAGCAGTTTTCTTATTAAAAAGACAAGTAATCTTTATTCATTTTAATATTTTCACTGCATAAGCTTCCTTGTAGGCTTTGGTACGAGGCTGTTTGGAAGTAGGCCTATTTAGAAGTATCGATGTTTGGGAGAAGTTATTTTCGATGTTGTTAGATGTTGGCGACGAGTAAATTGAATAAAAAGTGAATTAATATATTGTGTAATGAACTGGACACAATATGCAATGTAATTAATATATAATACATGGCAAATTCGTCTGAATGTCATCAGCACAGAAAGCAACTTCGACAAAAGCAATCGCCTCAACTTCATCGAGGCATTTTGGAAATATATAGCCCTACATTGATATGGAAAGCTTTCTCACTTGCACATCGACAAAAAAACACAACAGTACATCAATTTTCTTAATAAAAAGACAGGTAATCTTTATTCAGTTTAATATTTTCACTGCATAAGCTTTCTTGTAGGCTTTGGTTCGAGGCAGTTTGGAAGTAGGCCCATTTAGAACTATCGATGTTTGGGAGAAGTTATATTCGATGTTGTTAGATGTTGGCGATGAGAAATTCGAATAAAAAGTGAATTAATTTATTGTATAATGAACTGGACACTGAATATGCAATGTAATTAATGTATAATATATGGTAATGTTATCAGGACAAAACCTCCTCCGGCCGCAGTCGTCTGAGGGCTGATTTTTATCCTCTTATATAATACGACCCAGTAAATTTAGATGCTTTTTTAGGCCAAAAAAATTCGCATTATAGTAGAAGATTTACGGTAATACAGAAGTCATTTTCTGTAATAGCCGCATAGGGCCCTAGCTTATTACACCATTTATACCATTAGCAACACTTAAAATACATCAAGAGTTTTAGTATCACAGGACATTTGCTTTAATTATCTGAGCCAAAGACATAAACCATAGATATTCAGAATTTAATAAATAATGTACTTTAATAAGTGTATTCTTTAAAATTTTATGGGGTAGGGGGTTCTATTTCGATATATATTTAGAACGGCTTAAGTTTCAGTTTCATTAAAATTCCAAGCTTTACTAATCTCCCCCCCCCCCCCCCACTCTAAAACTTTAACTGGTCAATTGGTTCACTTAAATATACTTAATAAATATTTTAGGCTTTATATGGGTATGTAACATTTTTTTGTTTTTGTTTTCAGCATTCTTTATGGCTTGCTAGTTTTTTCAAGTTTTCCCTATAAACTTTTTTATTGCCCTTTCGCCCCACCCTTTAAAAGAAGCCGAGGTTGATGGCTGCCATGTTTTCCTTGTTCGGGACAGTCCCTGACATTTTCTAGCAGTTTCTCTCCTCACCTAGAGAGGTTACAGACGTTCAGAATTTAAGAACAGATTTAGTATAAAGGCAGTTACCAGTATTAATAGCAAGTAATTAATGTTATGAGCTTACCGATTTTGTATGTGTCGTCCCATTTGCTTGTCCCGTTGCCAATGGCCTAACGGTACTGGCCATACTGTTGTGTTGCTTGGCACGTACGGAGAGCGGGCGATTATTCTCCCGTACGAAGATGTCGCGTGCGGACGATGGAAGCAGTCGTTGAGCTGTAACAGGTTGTCATCCGTATGGTTTATGTCGAATAGTTGGCAAGTCAGTCTGCTGTTGGGACGAAACGAATCTGTAATTCGTAGCCTGGCCAGTGGGCGGGGAGATCAGCGAATTTCCAACAGGTTTTAAGTAAAAGAGCTTGATGCACAATCATGGAGGAATATTATTTTTTCTGGGATGAATCTGTAGTAGCGTTAAAAGTAGCATAAAGATAATAAAGCGAAATTACTGGCAGTCCATTAGCTTACAGGTGAACCTACGATGTATAAACTGTAGTTCTTTGTTTGCCTATGACCTCATGGCATTGGAAAATCCACATTTACACTATAAAACTACGATTCATAGCAATCACAAGTTGTAAAATATAAAAGTATACACTTTAAAACACTAAATCACACCATGGTAATAAGATATAGGGCAATTATAGCTATCATGCACAGAAAAATCCATTAATTCAAATGCAAATCGCCAAGGTGGCTGTTTTTTCTCGTCGTTCATTTCCCTCCTGAGGAGAGTGGAGGGCTCTCGAAGTAGCGCCACCTGTTGTGCTTATTGTCAAATAGAAACTTCTTCAATTTTCAGAATGATTTTTTTTTCGAACTTTAAATAGAATTTATTCATTTCAAAAGCTAAATATTAATTAAATAGTGGAAAATTATAATGATATAACAATAAAAAGATGTTGCTTATTAAAAACAGCGTTCGGAATTGAGGAATTTTATTCTTTTCTCCAACTACCCCTTTTCTCCCCTCCTCCTCGCACTATTTTGAGCACAGTACGCTGACCTAATTTGATCGCTTGGAAGGGATTCTTAGGAGAATATCAAGTTCTCCCCTTGCTCATCTGCTAGAAGTGTAGAAGTTTCGCAGGTTTTATGTCGGGAATTTGATAGGGACCTTTTGCAAAACTTTAAAATTAAAATAAAACTTCATTTCAACTGATATTTTTTTTGAAAAGAAATCACAATAGATAATAAATTTCCAGAATACATTTCTTTAAGAACTATCTTTTATTATTGAGGCCATAAGGATTGAAAAATTTTGATGATATTTCTGAGTTTTAAACAAGATTCAGAATTTTAATTTTTAAACTATGTTTACGTCATGGTGGAGCCTGATAGACATGTTTGCTATGTATTATGTATAGAAATGGAGAATATTAATTAAATATGGAGACATTATTTTGGATAACTGTTAAGGGAGGTGAAATATTAATTTTCAGGGATAAGACATGGGACTCTCTCCTTGTGAATATGGATGTCAGATTGTTTTTAATGTCACTACTGTTGGCGGTAAAAACCTGTTTAGTCGGAATTATAGAGAATAGTTTGAATAATATCCGTTTTTCTTTTAAAAATAGAGATGGGGCCTGCCCCCCCTTTTTTTTCTGTCATATTTTTTGAAATTTTCTGATGCTATAATACAGTGTGACGTACGCACTGACAGGTAATTAGACTTATTTCAAAAAAATGTGTGTGGATTAAAGGTATATAGGACAGGTTGGGAATCCCGTGCAGGTGATTACAGTTTTCTTTTCCTGGAGTGTTGGGGCCTGCCCTTCCATTGATAAATATATTTGAATATCCAGTGCTATTGTCAACACTTTGCAGAAGTGTCGAAATTGCTTTATCAGATGCGTAAAATGATAGATTGGTACACAAACAAAAATGTTACGTGTAGTGATGCTTAGGAAATAGAGAATTTAAGTTTTTGAATTGAGTTTTTAGTCTTTAAATAGAGAATTTTAGTATTTCGTAAGGCCAGGCAATGAAGAATTCCGTAAATTTGGATGCAGTTCAAAATGAATATTTTCCTATATGGAAACACTTTAGGTATGATGTCTTTAGCTATATTTAAATTAGGCTATTTTTCTGAGATGCTGATTTAAAAAGAGGTTTTGTCATCTTTACATATAAGTAAAGAGTCAATATAAAAAAACTGATTCCAATCCAAGTGATGCTTTTCAAATGGAATTACCCGGAGGTCTTCCTACACCTTCCACAGTGGAAACCGCTAAATTTGAAGTTGAGCGAACTTCAGTATATTTCAATTCTGAAGGATAACATACACTGACATTTACACTTTTGCTTAATAGATCACAATCGAAATTTTTTTCTGGCTTTTATTCATACACCTCTTATGTGAACCTTAAGACTAAAAAACTCTTTCACCACAACAAAAAACAAATTGAAAAAATACAACCTGATAATCCTGTAAACGCTTTTCAAATGCCTGGCATTCATCATTCAGCAATCTAAGTCGGACTCGAATAAGTCTAAGGCTTATTCGAGTCCGACTTAGATTGCTGAATGATGAATGCCAGGCATT
>JAHWFO010045083.1:391472-519175 GCA_023313115.1 Rhysida immarginata | reverse complement strand
TATGTGAACCTTAAGACTAAAAAACTCTTTCACCACAACAAAAAACAAATTGAAAAAATACAACCTGATAATCCTGTAAACGCTTTTCAAATGCCTGGCATTCATCATTCAGCAATCTAAGTCGGACTCGAATAAGCCTTAGACTTATTCGAGTCCGACTTAGATTGCTGAATGATGAATGCCAGGCATTTGAAAAGCGTTTACAGGATTATCAGGTTGTATTTTTTCAATTTGTTTTTTGTTGTGGTGAAAGAGTTTTTTAGTCTTAAGGTTCACATATCTATTATCCACATAACCGTTATCGTTTCTATAAATACACCTCTTAATTAAAATTTTTCACTTAATGGGGAACATATATCTTTACTCTCTATCTTTTCTATGAAATATTGGCTGGCCAAGACTGGGGGAGATGATATTTTGCAGACTGCATCATCGAGGACCAGGGCCCTTGCTGAGGAGGAATTGTCCAGAACCATGTACACCTTAGATGACGTCAGAATACCTTTTCTTTTGCAATGCATCATTTCAAGTTTGTGTAATCATCTCCTTCCAACTCGCTGTATGGAACATGAAATACTGCACAAAGAATTGTTGCACCAGAGACTTCATATCTTCTATTGTGGGTGATTGGTTGGTCCGATTTGGGTGATTTTTTTTGGTTTTGTTTTGTTTTTTTATGCTGAACAAGTTTGCAATTGGATTTTTGAATGTGTCCTAATTTGCATATTTGGGATGATGAAAAGTGCACCATGGGATAGGCCACCCACAACTTCCCATTCATTGGATTCATCAAAATTGACATATCTGTTTCGGTTCAAAAAATAAAAGGGGTGTTCAGACTTTTGTATTCACCATGTATATTTTATGCTATCATGTAGTTTATAATATGTGTTACTGTTTTAATAATGAATTTTATCAATCAGACAATGATTTTATATCCTATTTAACCACAAACTTACTAACAAATTGGTTAAACTTTGGATGTTATAAATGGTTACAGACATAAATTTCATTTTTGTATTTTATATTTATTGGTTTGCTTTCTACTTAAAGTTTAGAGTGAGTTGCTTTTGGGAGATGTTAGCTTTCCGGCATTGCTCGGCTGCCCACATCTTGTCAGCATCCACATCAAGAGAGAAGCAAGTCATCTGAGGAGGTATCCGTGGGGGTACCGCAGCACAGAGCGTGTGTTGATCTTCCCCGGGAGGGATGTACCATAAATCTTCTACTATAATGTGACCCCTTGTATAATGCGACTCCACTTTTTCGGCCCAAAAAATCGTAAAAATCCTATCCTTTTGTATAATGCGACCCCCATTTTTGACTCCTCGTGAGAAATAAAATGTGCAAACTTATACAGAAAAAAAATCTTTATTTTATATAGTCTGGATATATAATATTCAAAAACCTTCAAAATCTGATTCATCTGTGTCTTCGAACAGGTCTTTCAAATTTAATTTAATTGTGGAATATTTGCCCCATAAAAGCGAGTTTATATCGATCTTTGGAAGTTATTTTAGATGTTGTTTAATCAATATGAACAGTATTATGATCCACCCTTCTACCAATATGTTGTCAGATGTTGGCGACGAGAAATTCGAATAAAAAGTGAATTAATTTATTGTATAATGAACTGGACACTGTATATGCAATTTAATTAATGTATAATACACGGCAAATTCGTCTGAATGTCATCAGCACAGAAAGCAAGTTCAACAAAAGCAACTGCCTCAACTTCATCGAGGCAGTTTGGAAGTTTATAGCCCTACATTGAGATGGAAAGCTTTCTCACTTGCACATCGACAAAAAAAACACAAGAGTACATCAATTTTCTTAATAAAAAGACAAGTAATCTTTATTCAGTTTAATATTTTCACTGCATAAGCTGTCTTGTAGGCTTTGGTTCGAGGCAGTTTGGAAGTAGGCCTATTTAGAACTATCGATGTTAGGGAGAAGTTATTTTCGATGTTGTTAGATGTTGGCGACGAGAAATTCGAATAAAAAGTGAATTAATTTATTGTATAATGAACTGGACACTGAATATGCAATGTAATTAATGTATAATATATGGTAATGTTATCAGGACAAAATCTCCTCCAGACAAAACCTCCTCTGGCCGCAGTCGTCAGAGGGCTGATTTTTATCCTCTTGTATAGTACGACCCAGCAAATTTAGATGCTTTTTTAGGCCAAAAAAATTCGTATTATAGTAGAAGATTTACGGAAAGATTCCGTGCTATTTGTGCAGCCATGTTTAGAATATTGAAATTATGTGGACATTTAAATTTTTAGTTGGAACAGTTTTAGATTATTTTTTTTTGTTAACTGTTTGAGATAACAATTCAGAGCTTTAGTATCATATTTTGGATTGAAATGAATATGATTCTTCAGAATTTTACTGTAATATTTTCTTTAGTTTTGGCTCTTGTATAGAAACGAAAAATGTGCTCATTGATTAAGGGTACTATTGGCAGAATTGAGGACAGAGGAACATGAATTAGAATATTGGAAACCGAAAAGAGACAATAGAGAATGGAAGTTATCAGGTATTGTTTAACAGAAGGCATTCCTTGCATTCTCTAGTGTCCGGGGATCCGATTTCTATTGGTCGGAGGTTTGGAGCCGAGCTGACATGAAAAAATTCCGTGTGTCGATGAGTTAGTTAAGGTCTGAGTTTTGCACTCGCTAGCCGCGAGCACCCTTTACTCCTTTTCTATGACTAGATTCATGTTATATAAGAACTTATCCCATTTTTTTCTTAGTCGAAAAACTACTATGTTTAAAAGAAGAGAATAAGCTTAAGCTTGGGTAATCGTTAGCTTGTAGTTTGAGGAAACATATTTAATCTTTTAGTTTTAACTAAAGGGTGGATATTCCCTAATTGGGCGTCATTATATACGTCCAAAATGAGTTCAACACTTATAAATTGTACATATTTGACTCAGTCACTTCGATATCTTATTTTTTGTTATGGTAATATATACAGGGTGTCTCAATATTCCTGGTACAAACTTTGCGAGATGATAGAGGGTGCAACCATAAGCATCTTTTCTCTATAGTATTTTTAGGGAAACTCAACCCCTACAAAGATATGAGGGGCTAAAAGTAGGATACACCGCCAGCAATGTGGCTGACCTGCGTACAGAACAGCTTTAAGCATCCAATGACGGTAATTTGATCTCTTTAAACTTTGTCACCCCATTACTGCAATGGTACTGAACCACAACTACTGACACTGATAAATAGGGTTCGAATTATTTTGCATGATGAACTTTCCCAAAACATAGCTGTGATCTGTTGCTAATTGATTGTTGTCAATGAAGTGTCACTTGATAAAACATAATTAAATTCATCAACCACCCCTATTGCAAAGACAAGTTCGCAATCCGTAAATGCATGCAAATTCGAAGCCTACCGATAAAATTTTGCTATTACAATCATGCCTGTCCATCGTGTTGTGGAATCAGTTCTGTCATGCAGTGATTCACAAATGCTGAGCTTGCCGACATGGATTACATTACGGTGTAGCAAATGGAAACAGCAGAAACGCAGCACGACTTTCTCGTCACCAGTTTCCACGTTGACTACATCCTGACAGCCGGCTGATTACCAGAATTCACATTCGACTCCGCGAAAATGGAATGTTTCATGTTCAGCGACCTGATGCTGGACGTCCACGAGTCGCTCTGCAGGAGATTGAAGTACTTTAATACTTTGAAGAACACCCATTCAGTAGCACCCGCATGGCAGCGCAGAACCTGTGTATTTCTCGAGATAAGGATTGGCATGTGCTTCGTGAGAACGGCATGTATCCATTTCACCATCAACGACTGCAGCCGTTGCTTCCCCAAGATTATCCGGCTCGAATGTAGTTTGCACAATGGTTACTACAAGAATAGGAAAAAGATCAGCTGTTCCCATCTTATGTTCTCTTCACCGATGAAGCCTTCTTTAACCATGATGGAATTATCAACTATCGAAACAACCACACATGGGCAATGGTCAATCACATGCGATATTTCGCCATGGACATCAACAACAATTTGGGCTGAATGTGCGGTGTGGCGTACACGACAATACGCTGATCGGGCATTACTTACTACCTCCTCGCCTCAACGGACACATTTATCAAGTGTTTCTGGAGAAAGTATTGCCAGATTTGTTGGAGGATGTTCCATTAGCTTGTCGGTGATTGATATGGTTTCAGCATGATGGAGCACCAGCTCCTTTCGCTGGTAATGTACGCAATGTGCTTGACAACTTGTTTGATGGTCGGTGGATTGATCAGGGAGGCCCGGTACGGTGGCCACCATGTTCGCCCGACCTGTCTCCTCTCGATTTTCGGTTGTGAGGCCACATGAAAACGTTGATGTATGCAACGTGGTGGAGAATAAATAAGGAAACCACTAATCCACATAAACAAGTATATTAACATAGATGTGAAGGCAGCTTAGACCCCAAAATTAATATCTAGGTCATATACTATGTTTTTTTGTATATTCGTGGTTTCCTTATTTAATCTACTTATAGTTACGTCCAAGACATTGATGACCTTAATGCGCGCATTGCTGTTTCAGCTGGTGAAAGCCAAGCCCATACACAAATTTTTCAACACACACGATAATCATTAGTGCGCAGATGTCAACTGTGTGTACAGGATGGTGGCGAAAATTTTGAGCATTTGCTTTGAATAAAATACGTACTTTTAATCAAACGCTGTACTGTCTGTGTTCGTATTTCGTTTCTTGTGTCACATCCACTTACAGTCATTGGATGTTTAGAGCTGCTCTGTACGCAGGTCAGCCATATTGCAGGCGGTAAATCCTACTTCTAGCCCCTCATATCTTTGCAGGGGTTGAGTTTCCCTAAAAACACTATGGAGAAAAGATGCTTATGGTTGCACCCTCTATCACCTCGCAAAGTTTATACCAGGAATTTTGAGACACCCTGTATTTTGTGAATCATGTTTTATTTTATTTTTCATATTGTCCCAACTTTTATGGAAACAGGTATATTAGAAGAAATATGGCAGACGACGTTTATACTCATGTTGATCTCAGTTAAGCAAATCATGTGACACACTCATTTCCACTGAATTGCTTGCGAATAATCCCCGCCGAATGTTCTTTTTCTTCTATCTATATCGTTTTTCTTGTAATTGAGCTTACTTCGTTCCTTCTTCTGCTTTCCTTTGTTGCGTTTCGAGCAGTCTTTTCTATAATCCCATTGCTGTTTTTTATCACTACAGCTGTTTAATCATGCCTGTTGTCTTTTATAACAATGACTCCTATTTTCTTGGAGTATCTTCTCAGCCATCTTGAAATCTTTTCTCCTACGGCTTCCTTTTTCTCATCTGCCTTTCTTTTACTCCTTTTCTTTACGTCATGCTTTCTCAGCCAATCCGATCCTTTATCCGTCGAATTGTAAAAGTAACGTGGCAGACAAATTGTATCTCCATCGCGATCTCCATTAATCGAGTCACGTGAGAAGCATGTTAGTAAATACGCTTTATATAAACTATATATGTAACGGAGGGCTGCAAGCGTATGTAATCTAGTGGTTTGAGAAATATCACTATTTTATAACTGACTTTATTCGAAAAAAGTGATAATAGAATTGACGTAAGATAAAACCATCTAATATGTAAATAATAATAAATATAAACTGGAGATGCTCTCCAAGCATAGGTAATCATCGAAAAATCGTTCCCATCTAATATTTATACATTTAATATTAAATATGTTTTTCATATGATATGCATGGAGCAGCTTAAAAGTAGAATAAAGATGAAAATAATATTGAAAACTGGATATGCTCAAATGAAAAATCATTACCATCTATTATTTATGCATTTAATATTAAATATGTTTTTCATATGATACGTATGGAGCAGCTTAAAAATAGAATAAAGATGAAAATAATGTTGAAAACTCTTGCATTTTCATAAAATATCCTAAGGTCTTGTATCAAACACGAGCTGAACATACATACTATTCTTAAGATTAGAAATACATATTCTTGAATTAATTGGCACTTCATTTATTTAATTTTTACCTTTCTATTAACAGCTTGACTGATGGTGTGTTCGAGCCAAGAAATATTTTTTACAATGTTCTTGAATCGATTTCTAACGTATACAAGTATATTTTTAATCTGTAATACAAATGAGATAGGAATTGAATATTAAAAGTCATTTAAATAAAACAGTACAATTTTTATTGACTGCAAAAATAGATAATTTTTATGATTACATTAAATTGTTTATTTTGGCATTTATTATGTTAGCATTCAATAAGGTCCTTTGTCTTGTTTTTCTAATTAGTAGTTGGAGCATTGTGTTCTTCTTAATTATTTCAGTTCATTTCTAAATACGTAAAATAAAGGCACTGGAATTCATTCTAAGTTATACAAACATGAAAAGGGTGACCAAAAATGAAATGACATTTTAAATTTGGTGTCATTTTTTTCATGTTATAACAAGAGTGGAGATTTTATATGATGTGATTATTAAAACTTTAGGTTAGTTTATGCAAAACTATACACTCGAACAATGTGTAGAAACTGTTAAAATTCACCTCAAAAATGGTGAAAACTTTACGAAAACTGTTCCCAGTTGCCACATTTTTTGGCTTACCATTAGGCATCCTTTCTTACCGGCTTTGACACTAGATCAGAATTAGTGATATGGATGTGGACGACATGGTCTCAACAGGAGAGTGCAACCAAAATCATGCAGTGATTGCAAGAAAACTTTAATGGTCGTATGAATTCGCCACCAAGATCGTGTGATTTGACACCCTTAGACGGGTTTCTCCAGGGTTTTCTTAGGCATATTGAATATATCAGTCATCCACAAACTATTGAAGACTGCAAAGATGAAATTCGACACAACATTGCCGAAATTACCCACCAGTTATGGAAAATTTTGTGGAAAAGAGTGAATTTGAATTACCACTTATCAGATGTTTTGAATCTCACGCATTCTCCATGTTTTTACTTTCTAATAAAGTAAAAATATGTTAAATTTTCCAATGAAAAACGTGCGTTATTAAAGAATTATTATTTCAGCTCATTTTGGGACACCCTTTAGATGTTTCGTTTTAATATACTGATAAGGAGATTAAATAAGGAGGCCACTAATCCACATAAACAAGTGAAGGCAGCTTAGACCCCAAAATTATTATCTAGGTCATATACTATGTTTTTTTGTGGATTAGTGGTTTCCTTATTCAATCTCCTTATAGTTACGTCTATAGCTTTTGGCTTGCCATGATTTTATCTAATGTACTGCTTAAAGCACTTCAAGTATACATTGAACTGGCAAACGCGAAAGGTAAACAACTTTTTATTCTTAGCTGACAAAAAGTTTTCTCACTTTCCGATAGTGCAATATTTTCTCACTGGAGATCCCGATAGTGTCTAACTGACAGAAGAGGAGTGTCGGCTTTTCTTCGTATATAAAGACCGGCCAATAATATTTTAAAAATTTTCACCTACTTTCTGTAGAAACTGACCGGATTTCATCTATTTGATTAACCTCACATGAATATTTCGAATTCGTAACCATAACTTGTTAAAAAGAATGCTTTCAACATCCCTCTGAACTTTACATTAAGTTTCAAAATACTTTTTAGATAACATGTCTAAAATTTATTCTTTTTTATGTAGTTTTATTGTTCAGTTTTAACCAATGACGTTTACATACATATTATAATGTTCGTTTTTTAAAGAATAATAAAATTTTTATTGTTGAGCAGTCGGCCATCACCAAGCACACCGAGACTACCTGACGAGACGAGGTATTTCCGATCGAACCCCCTTTTATCTATTTATTTTCTACTTATTATCTAGTTATAAGTTTGGCAAAGGTAGGATTCTGCATCACCTTGCCTTATACTAAGGAATCCCCTCACCTCCCACATTAAGTTACTGCATTTGAACCCCTCACGGACATTTCTACTCCCATCCCCATAGCTTATCTGATGAAGTGAAATCTTGTCCCTAATAGTTCGGTTTTGAAAATCTGAACGTCACTGAATAAAAAGGTGGAAACTCAAAGTTAAAGAAGAAAAACAAAACCATAATACTAATGTAATTTGAATGATAAACATAAAGAGTAAAAAATAAGAAATTAACATTCGAAGAAATAATTAAATAATGACAATTTGATCTCTTACTTGACTATATTAAATAAAAAAAAAGAATTTAAAAGGTCTAGGCGAGCTTTACTTTAGAAGGTCCATATGATAAAATTTTATAACCACACTACTTTTACAGAAATTGTCTACACACGATCCGTTGCAATAATAATTCCGCTATCATTATAAAAAAGAATAAATGAAAGGATTACTAAAGCTCGCAAGGATTCCTTGTAGAAGAATGAGGCCGACTAGGGAAATGGCCGAAGATAAACTGCCTTGAATGGCTTTAGGGGCTAAAAGATTCTCAGCTTGCATTCGTCTCGGTGACACTTGGATTCCGTCATGAAACAGAAGAACCTGCAGAGGCTGACCATGCTTATCATCATGTGCAGGGCTCCTATGCCTTGAAGCTCGTGGCAATGGCTGGAAGAAGCCCAGAATATCACTCTTTCGCTGATGTTCTCCATCGCACTCACAATTCGACGAAAACTTATTTCACGTCTTATTGGGATGGTAAAATCTTTTTTTTTCTGGTTGACCTGAAAGTTCTCAGTTTTCACTGCAATCTACTAAACTGTATTACAGATAGGGAACACAGTGATTCTTACAGGTTGAGGCCGAATGCAGAAGTGTTATGAGCTTCGTCGATAATTGCTCTAAACTCTATTAAAACCACCAGAGTTGGATGAATCAGCAAGTCCAGAAACTGTTTCTCTTTCACAATGATTCAAAATCTCCCTTGAGGCCGCCGACGAATTTTCATTTGTCTACACTTTTATAATCTCCCTCTTGAACTCATGTCTCCACTTTTTGTTTGCCATAAGTTTAATAAGGAGTAACTTTACACTTAGAAGGATTCCTGTCATTGCAAGCTTTATTTGATCCCTTTCTCCACTCAAATATTCTTATTTCGACCGCAAGAGATAGTGCCACTTATTTAATATCCTAACACCTCTAGCGCAGTGCTCTCCTGAAGGGCATTTCTGTACAGTCATAAAATCTGGTGGGTTCCTCCTCCACAACAACTCCGGAATTCCTCTCTGATGGGTTCACCCAACTATTCACGCTTTGGCGCAATGCATGGAAAGGGATGGGGACTATGTCGAAAAGTGAATAGTGCATTACATAGAGGACAAATGTGAGTATAAGATACAAAAAGAATTTTGAAAATCAGTTAACAAATAAAAAAGTTACAGCCATGGAGGCATTACTTTTCAAAACGCCCTCGTAATTCAACAAAACTGAATACACAAACAAAAGATCCAGAAAATTTATTTACTAAGGGAAAAAAAGCCAATTGGTGAAGTTTTTTCAATGAACTTAAGAATTCTTAAACCTGTATTATGCCTCAATGGTAACACAAAGAGCCAAAACCGCTTTTCCACAACAAAATATTTATTACGCCTGGATACGTATTTCGGACGCTACGCGTCCATTTTTCAACAAGACTGAATGTTACAGTGTGCCTTAGGGCTATTTATATATAATAGGGACCAATCAGGTTCCTTTACAAGTGGATTAACATTTTCGCAAAGCCAATCAGGTAAATTACAGCCAAGAATACAGAATAAATTTGAAACAAAAAATAAGCCAATCAACTGCGAGCAGGACACAAGTACACCAAAGAATAGATAAAAATATAAAGAGGGTGAAGTAGCCAATAATCGAGCGCGGGAGGGGGGTGTTCAAAGATTATCAAGGTCAAGACGAGGAGTTATCAAAGATTAGAAGTTATGCTGCCAGTAATGGATACAGCGAAGACATCATTGAAAACCTCATCCGAAAACATACAAGGAAAAAGGCAATATTTCAAGCAACCACCCTTGAACCAGGGAGTGATAAACCAAAGTATTGGGCGATTCCTTATAACAGAATATTTAGTAAAGGACTTGACAAAATCGCCAGAAGATTCGGACACAGGATCTCCTATAGAAGCTCTCACACGCTCAGGAGACTCCTTGGGTCGGCCAAGGATAAGATACAACCTGACCAAAGTTCTGGCATGTACAAATTAAATTGCGGGACGTGTGACTCCTTTTACATCGGCCAGACACGGAGGATGGTTACTACCAGGATCAAGGATCATTTCAGGTACATCCGCTACAATCCTGAAGCTTCCACCTTCGCACAGCATATTATACAGACTGGACATGACGCTAAACTTGACAACTTCAAAGTTCTCCACCGTATCTGCGATTGGAGGAAACTCAATTTCCTTGAAACTTTGGAGATTTACAAAGAGCAGGGAAGCAAACTCCTTAATGGTGACAAGGGCCCTATGGACCTTAACGGCTGGGATAACCTGCTTAGGTACGTGCATTGATGCTTTTGGGTTCTCTGAGTGGACCCTGGCTTGAGGCTCTTTGCTTCGACCTTCTTTCTGCTTTTACCGGATTGGTCCTTCTCTCTGACTTATGTAGTGATAATCTTTGAACACCCCCCCCTCCCGCGCTCGTTTATTGGCTACTTCACCTTCTTTATATTTTTATCTATTCTTTGGTGTACTTGTGTCCTGCTCGCAGTTGATTGGCTTATTTTTTGTTTCAAATTTATTCTGTATTCTTGGCTGTAATTTACCTGATTGGCTTTGCGAAAATGTTAATCCACTTGTAAAGGAACCTGATTGGTCCCTATTATATATAAATAGCCCTAAGGCACACTGTAACATTCAGGCTACCTGGTTACTGTGTCTATCGTAAAGACAGAATTCTTCCCACTACAGTAAAGTCCCCGTCAGGTGGGTCAGCAATTATTATTAAGAAAGGCATTCATCATCGGGAGGAACCAACCCGAGACTATATGGAAATGGAAGCTGCCTCTGCTATCATTACTGATGCCACACTGGGAGAACAGTTTGTCACGCCTACTAATGGTCGGCAAATAGGACTTGATATGTCCGAGAAAGTAAAATCCTGCATAACTGGCTTCTATAATATTCATGGCAATGAATTCCCAAAACATAGCATTGATGTAAATGAAGTCCTAAGCATCATTAAAAATTTAAAAACGAGAAAAGCTCCAGGTAAAGACTCTATTAAGAACACTGCTTTGAAAAATTTACCTCCAAATACAATTCAAGATATTGCAAAAGTGATTAACGACTGCTGGAAGAACACTTACTTCCCGGATGCTTGGAAGCAATCAGTTGTCTTAAGCATTCCTAAGCCAGGACAAAATCCTGCAAATCCTGTTAGCTACAGGCCCATCAGCTTGTTACCATCAATTTCCAAAATCCTGGAAAAAACAATTCTCAAGAGATTCATTGAGCACTGTGATGCCAACGATCTCATCCGCGATGAACAATTTGGCTTTCGCTCAAACCATTCCTGCCAACTCCAAACATGGAGGCTCGCATCGGATATCAATGAGCCCCTTAATCTCTCTATGTACTGTGGGGTCGTTTTTCTCGATGTACACAAAGCCTTCGACCAAGTCTGGCACGATGGTCTTATTTTTAAAATGATTATGGATGGATTTCCTCAAGACATAATTACTCTGATACACTCGTTTCTCTCCAACCGGTTCTTTCAGGCCAGAGTTGGAGATAGTCTATCTCCTATGTATGAGGTAAAAGTTGGTGTCCCATAGGGTTCAGTCCTGGGGCCAGAATTATTCAATTACTTTATGCGAGACTTTCCAAGTCCTTCCAAATGTAAGCTGTTTTTTACGCTGATGACGCTGCTATACTGACCTGTGCTCGTCAACCAGCCGTAGTAGTCTCGCGGCTGCAGAAGGCTCTAAAGGAGTGTGAAAGCTGGTTTAGCAAGTGGAGGCTAAAATTGAATGTTGACAAATGCAAGGCGATGTTTGTTTCCAAGAAGAGAAAGAGATCATTAGATTCTCTAACACTATATGGCAAAAAACTGGACTGGGTTGAAACTTATAAATATCTTGGTGTTGTTATTGACTCTAAACTTACCTGGACTCCCCACGCAACTTATGCGTTGAATAAGGCTAGGAGAGCCAAGTTTAGCTTGATTGCTCTCCTGGGCCGAAATAGTGCTCTAAACATTGATAATAAACTCCTACTCTATAAGGTCATTGTTCGGACTATTTTGACGTATGGTATGACCGTCTGGGCCACAATATGTAAGACTAGGTGGAAAGAACTGCAAACGTTCCAAAACGTTACCCTTAGGACTATTGCGCAAAAAGATCGGAGAATTGTTCGCAATTCCTCCATTTATAATGACTTCAACATGACTCATATTGGCAAATACGTTCAAGGGCTCATGGAATCCATGCTGCCCAATATAGAAAATCATAGCAACGAGCTAGTCTCGGGCATTTTAAAGCATCCTATGCATAGAAAGAGATATCGTGATCCAAGGCATATACTTGATGTTAATTTTGAAGACATTGATAATGTCTTATTTCCAGATTACTGGACTTCATAGGTCGTGTTTTATCTAATACTAGTGGTCTGCTTCTAGTCTAGACAATCGTCAATCAAATTTTCCTCCACCAAGAGGAGGCAATTTTCTTTTATACTTTGGATGACCTTTGTGGGTACATCAGGCTTCTTTTCTAATTCAGTGTATTTCCCTTGGAATATGATTATGAAGGGTGAGATTATGGAAGCTATGCTTCAAGTTCCACAGGAATACCGATACACTACACTGTTCGATTGTCGATTGTCCAGGTGGTTTACGTATCCAGGCGTAATAAATATTTTGTTGTGGAAAAGCGGTTTTGGCTCTTTGTGTTACCATTGATGTTATTTATCCACAGTTAAGGTAATTTGGTTTTTATTTTGTTATATACTGTATTATGCCTTTCATTGTACTCATGAAAATAATATGTCATAAATAATAAATTTGTGTTGGTGGTTTTTTAATTTTTGTAAAGAGAAGTTTATTTTACAAAAAGAATCTTAATTTGTAAAGATATTTAGTCCTGATAATAATTTTTTGTTAATATTTAATTTGTTTTATTATTATGCAAGCAGAGGCACCCGGAACTGCGCGGGATATTTATTGCCACGTTCTTTTAATAGCAGCGCGATCTTAACATGTACAGAGAAAGAAACGGGAGATGATGTTCATTTAATAAATAATCTTTAATGAATCAATCCTTACGACTTAACAATTCAAATATATATATAATTCAATAATAATTAAGTTCGTTAACATAGTTTTTCTCCTTATGACTGATGCGATTTCTACGGCATCGAACTTGGATATTTGCAATCCTTGCCTCTATACGTATATCTCTGATCAGCCTCGAAATCGCCTGTCGAACCTTGACAATAGGTACCTTTGATTTAGTCTCCAAAAGATAGATGATGAAGAGGTGAGTGATTGGTGTGAGTAGTGGAATTGATAGCTACCGTACATTAGGTTGATGGCAAATTTATAGGTGATTTCGAGTGGAAATTCACAAGCATTAATAAAATATTTAATTACGTTAACATTTATCAAATTCTGTATGTAACTATGAATACGATAGAAAAGAGAATGATATTGCATGGCACAACGCTGCCTACCAAGCGCGGTAGGACGAATGGGGCCCTGTCGATGCTACCGGCTGTAAGCATAGAGATGCAGGTCCGGCTCATTAAAAGTTCGATCACTATCTTTTCCCTGCGGCTGAGGTAACACGGGCTTGCTCTTGTCTGACGGCGTAGCCCAAACGATGATATAAGAATCGTCTAAAAATTCTCTGCTAACTGTAGGAGGATACATGCTCCCAGAAATCGTCATAGAACACATTAAACAATTGTCATTGTTAATTACTATAGACTGAGGCTAACGATCAGAATTGCCCAAATCTACAATGTTATTATTGGTAATAAAGTTTTTTGCTCTGACCTGTTTCAGACGCTGGGGCTCTAAAAAATTAGGATGCTCCTTGTCTGTATGACAAGATTTGTAGGTTCGGCAGGTGAATGCTTCGCAAGCTTGGCCTTATTGGGCTTTCGTCAAGTGTGGCAATGGCGAGCAATGGCTGCTGTAAATGATTCCGGTTGCCATATGATATTGAATGATGGATTCTTTAGATACTATCTTTGGGTGTGTTCATGATTGTTAACGACAGTTGAGGTTGATATCGGCACGAGTTGGCATTAGTGATGCAGCAGTTGTTAGGGCAAACTGTTCTCATTTGAACTCAAATCACGTGACTCGTTGAAAACTGCTCGTTGATCACAGGATCACAAGGTTCAAAGGTTGTTTGAAATGTGTTTCAAAGTATCGAGATAAGAATCAGGCTGAGTTCGCTTGTTCATTAATGATATTTTTACAAGAAATATTAGGTTATTTTGAGGATGACATTGTAGAAGTATCAAATTAAAAAAATATAGAAAATGAAGCAATATAGATATTAAAAAATTTCCATTTGTTTTGATTAAAACAATAAATTTATGTACTGTTTTTTAATATTTTTACCAGAGTTTTAATATATGCCATTACAGCTAATAATATATATATAATTTTCGATAGAAAAATATGATCTTAAATTTAAAATTTTTGAACGGATATTTGTAAGAGAAAAGGAAGAGACACAAAAACCCTGGAATACAATAAAGAATAGTTATTAAATAAAAATGAAAAATAAAATAATAATTAACGATTAATAAAATAATTAATAAATAATAAGTAAAATCAAAATAAAACTAGAAATATAAAATCAAATAAAAAGCTGACGTTTTGGATAGAGACTATCCTTTAACAAAACAAACATAACATCTCCGACAACACCCCTACACCATCTGATTCACCTGTGATGTTCGAGTAAATAGCTCATCACATTTTTTTCTTTTAAGAAAATTAAGAAATAAATTCCTCATCTCAATTTGTTATTTGACTTGCAGCCATTAAAGTTTTGTTATAATTTAAACCTTGATAATTAATGATTATTTAACTTTTTATTATTTTTTTTAACCTGGGCAATATTATTAAAAACTTTAATATTTTTTAGTCGGTAACAAGGAATGTTATTTCATTACTTCTTTTCTGGATACTTGTCATGTGAACCAAACAGATATTTATATATTTATTTTCCAATTTGTTTTCTTGGGTGAATTTTGAAAGATCTCAACAGCAATATTAATTAAAAAAGGAGTACACATTCTGCTATAGTAATTTACTTATGAACATTTTTTTATAAATGTTTACTTTTAATATATTTTCTTGTGCAAGCTGAAACCAATTTGCTTGACTAGTAATTTAATTAATATTGTTTTCTATTGATACCTCTGTTGTCAATCAGTGCATCTGTGATATTTATACAAGGGATCCTATGAATTTGAGAACTTTAGCTATATAATATAAATGTTGTACAAGTTTTTTTAAGATAGCTTAATTTAGTTCCATCAACAATGTCCAAGTAACATATTAATTGTTGTTATTTCTTTTGGAGTTGTTCCACAATTTACATAGTCATGCTCTGAAGTGTGCCCTTCGATTGTTGCATCGTGCTAGCCATGTGCTTCTTGACTGTTGCCCCAAGACCATAGAAGCTTCAACATGTGAAAAATTCTTCACTACTCTTCCAGGCTTCCTTTAGTTAAGATGCTACAATGAGGCTCCTTCATCATATATATCCACTACAGTTTTCCAACTTCAACTTTTTCTGTATCCTGATTTGTGCTACAAAGATAATGTTCTGATCACTACAATTTTGTTAATATCCGGATATGTAAGCCCATTTTCATTTCGTCCTCTTCTATTGAGATGGACATTTACTTCAATAGACTGTGACACAGATTTGTCAGGATTTTCCAGTCAATCTCTTCTCCCGAAGACATCTTCATATTCTGTCCTATGTATAATTTCCTTTGCTGTAGTGAGCTAAACATGCCTTTCGGGAATTAAAATTAAACTTTGATTATAACTTTTAACTTTTATAAAATGATTTTTTCTTAATGTAATTTCTCATTTTCTATCTTCATTTTGGATCTAAAAGTAATTCTAAATTTCTTTCTATATATTTTAAAGGGGGGGGGTTATTTTCTTTAATTTTGGTCCCTAGTGTCTTGCTAAAAGGCTACACTGGAGTAGTCAAACATTAAATTTTTTTTTGTATTTCTCCTTGCATTTTCTTATGTAAAATGGAAAGGAATAATGTTATATATATATAATGGATTTCTTCTTTGTATTTTTCTGTCATAAATAACTGTGGGTGAATCAAGTATTTTCTTTATAATGGAAGCTCTGTTTTCCAAGCAAATATTAGATTTTTTTAACTTGAATAAGTTAAAATCCAGCCTTTCCTTTTCATTTTTGTGTAAAGTTGAATCTCTATGAAATCAATTTCTTTAACGATATTAAAAATATAAATTCAGTTTTTTCACTTAAAGTCTGTTGTTTTGTTTCCTCATCTGCAAACACACTTTGACTGCATACAGTCTTGTTTAATTAAATCTTTTTGACTTTATAAATCTTTTACCAGCTTTAAAATAAACACAACGCAATGTCTAGTCTAAATGATGTTTAGATTATAAATCCATTATACAATCTTTTCCATTATCTTAATCTCACTAATGTTGTGAGAATAGTTTTAGCTTTATAGGAGTAATGACTTTTAAAGATTAAAATTTTTCTTATAGTCCCGTTTCTTTAAATATTCTAATGACTTAAACTTTGTCTGATTCCTTTTTCAATAACTTGACACTTATAAGTCAATTAAAATAATTTTAAAGTTTAATCATCCCACGTGATGAAAATAGTATGTGAAATCCAAGTAACGTGAAAATATTCTCAATTAACGTTACACACCAATACATATCTCAACAACTTCACCTTCAGTCCTTCCACCCCTTCAGCAAACACGTAAATTTACTCCAACCATCCACACATTAACTTCCAATGACACAACCCCACCCACCATTCACGATGTCCCTTCCTCCCCAACACTCTCCCCCATTAACCAAATTCTCACACCTACAGCTTCACAGGATACTACGCAAATGCTAGACTTTCACGCCCACTTTCTACCTCGGACACTTCCGCCAGACCACACACATAAAACACACGCAGCTCCACAAAACTACGATCAACACAAGACAGATGAGATGACTAACAACCAACCACCCTCATACTTTTTTTCAGCTCAGAAAGTTTTGCGACAAATTCTGTACTTACCATGCTCACAAAATCACTTATTGGAATTACTTCAATCTCGGCATAATCCCCAAAGGTTTGATCTCTGCCCCTAGCATCCAATTAGGTCCCTTACCCTCTGCCACTCTGTCGCAAATTCATTCCACTGTTTCTGACTCTACCCGTAGATCCTTCCTATCCATAGTAACCATTGCTCCAGCATTTGCACAAGCCTCTATCAGTCCATCACTCAACATTACTCTTTCCCCTCTCTTAATCCCCTGGATATTGATGCTCTTCATACTTTCATTTGCAAAAAACTTGATTTTCTCCATTCGAAAAAATGTAATTAATTTCAGAGAGAACGTATTTTCTTCCCTAATAAATCCCACTTTCTGTCTAATCCGTTATCCGCCTATTTTCTGAACTCCCTGTCTAAAAACGATCCACTACCCTCTACCAGCTCCTCCAGCTCCTCTACTCTTGGCACAACTGCGCTTATTAATCTACCAACCACTAACTTTCGTCTCTCGAGATCAGAACCCTGTCCAAAAGCCTTTCCTTCTGTCCCACTCCTAATACTATTGACACTTTTGATGTCATTTCCTCTGTCGATAACTTCAGCTGTGCTCTCAGATCTCATCTATGCTTTCGCATGAATCCTTCCAATTCTACTCCCACTACCAACTCAACCTTCCAAATTCCCAGCGACTGGACCCCTCCTCATGACATCAATCCTGAACTTGAAGTATACATCAAATCCATACAAAGCGACATCCTCTCCATCTCTAAAGATATTAAAAAACCTCTTCCTAACCTCACCAATAACGAATTCCTTTGTATCAAACGCCTTAGCAATAACCCTGATATAACAACCAAACCAGCAGATAAAGGGGGCGCGAGTGTTGTCATGAACACCTCTGACTACATTAACGAAGCTAACAGACAACTCTCTGATATTACGTTCTACAAGAAACTAACCTCCGATCCTGGTGACACGTTCAAAACCATACTTCTCAGCTTGAATCCTCTTCTAAAATCGATAACAAAACCCGCCTCTTCCTCCTTCCTAAATTCAGCTCTCGTGGTAGTTTCTACCTTCTTGCCAAGATTCATAAACCTGGCAATCCTGGCCGTCCAATCATCTCTTGTAGCAACACACACTGTGAGCCACTATCTGCTTATGTCGGCCACCACATACGCCACATCCCACCCAGTCTTCCTTCCTATATCAAAGACTCTAACTGTTTTCTCTCCCATATCCAGCACCTTAACGACTCTAACTACTATTTCAAGAACGTCTTCCTCTGCATGCTTGATGTCTCTTCCCTCTACACTAACATTCCCCATGATGATGGGGTTAAAGCTGTGTGCAACAGTCTCAAGGCTAACAAACCTTCCAAGTACCTTCTACTGACACTATCTACCTTCTTTTTCGGACCATCCTCACCTCCAATTTCTTCACTTTTAACAATGAGTATTACATTCAGACCAGTGGCACTGCTATGGGCTCCAAAATGGCTCCCAACTATGCTAACATTTTTATGGGGGAAGTGGAAACCAAACTATTTTCCACGTCTCCCTTGAAGCCGTTGGTCTGGCTGCGATATATTGATGATATTTTCCAGATCAGGCCACACAATGAAGACTCACTCTGATCTTTTATCACTCGTTCCAACTCCATCCACCCCTTCACCAGTTTTTCTCACAATTTCTCTATGAGGACAGTTTCTTTTTTGGATGTCTCTATCTCTATCACTAACAATAAATTGTCTACTAATATGTATAAGAAGACCACTGACCAACACCAGTACTTAAAATATGACAGCTGCCATCTGCGCCATTGCAAAGATGATATCCCAATAGGTCAGTTAACTCGTATCCATAGAATATATCACTAATCAGTCTGACAAGGACTTCCATGCTAATGCCCTTACCCACTCCCTAAAAGCAAGAGGCTACCCCAAATCTGTCATACGTGCCTCTGTCTATAAACATTGCATTTCTCGTTCTAACAACAACCCCAAACCTTCTCCACCCATAACAACACCTACATTAGTTCTTCCTTATCATCCAACCCTCAATAGTATTAAAAATTTATCAAAAAGGAAATATCAACATATTATTGACAACTCTCCTCTTCTCCACTCCATTCTACCAGAACAACCAAAAGTTTCTTTTAAACGGACATTTAATTTTAAAGATATTCTGGTCCATGCTGCTTTTACCAAACCACGCACTTCCACTAAGGGATGTTTTCCTTGCAATTCAAGCGTTCTGGCGTCTGCCATTTTCTTAATATTTTCTTCATTTCCAGCAGTACTTCCTGCTTTACTTTCAATATTAACCAGAACCTGACCTGCACTTCTCACAACTTAATTTACCTGTACATTGCAAAGTATGTCAGAAACAGTCCATTGGAGATACAGGCAATACCATATGCTCCAGATTTGCCGGGCAAGAGTTTGATATTCTTGGCATTCTGACACCCCTGTCGCTAAACACTTTAATTCCCTTGGTCACTCTTTACAGGCCATCAGCCTATATATTCTTCGTATAACTTCCATAGCAAAAAAGAAAGAAAGCAATTCGAGTCTTTTCTTATTTGGAAATTTAATTCCCTCACCCCTAATGGCATTAACCTTAGCAAACGCACCATTCCCTCATTACCTTTCCCATATTCCTCTTCAACTTCAGCTATTCCCTAATTTGTCGCAGGCTCTCTCGGCCTTTTTTCTTCTTTTTTTTTTAATCTTGTCTCAGTTTTAATGTTCTGTCATATCTTTCTACCTCTATGTTCATTTTATGTAAGTCCCTGTACTTTTTTTCATAGGCTCTCTGTACTCTTTTATTTTAGTGACCTTTTTATTATGCGAGACTATTTTACAGGGTGACTAGCGACCAGGTTTAGTCAAAAAAATTGTGTAACCGGGAACGGTCTGGTATTTTTTCAGGGATAATTTTTTTCCCCAGGGAATTTTACGAAACCGTTTTGCTGGACACCCTGACATTCCTAAACCTTTTTATAATTTTGATTTTGTATGTGTTTTCCTATTGCATTATTTATCCTCGCCCTCTTATTACCTCCTATTTGTCTTCCTTCCTGGCCTATCCCAACACGTCTTCAAATTCCTCTTTGGTGTTTTCAGCCAATGCCGTCTTACTGTTCCCTATGACAACTATATATAAATGCGTCCTTTAGTACTTTTTTTTTTAAATCGCAACGATGACTAGCTACTCATAGATGGTATCCTACTCTTAGATGGTATAGATTGGAGAAGTAATGTTAATTGAAGGCACATTTTTTTAAGGTCAGCAGTTTTTTATATCCTATTCTTTAAGGCTGTTTTTTCTAAAGATCTTATTCTGGAAAAGCCCTTTTCAGGGCTAGCAGGCTGACTATTCGTTACTTATTATTTTAAAATTTATCATAATGCCAGACTCAGGCAAAGTGTTAAGTGGCATTGCAAGCCAAAAAACAAGTGATGGTAAATATACGTATGGCGAGATATATAAAGATGCCTGTAAAGATTACAGATTTGAAGCTTTTGATGCTATAATCAAGGATAAGCTAGAGGTTTTGCGCCAAGAATTGTGCACTAAATATGATAATTTAAGAGAAAAAGTCGAGTCACTAAAAGGGAAAATAACTGAAATCCGCGATAAAATTGCTAATATGAATGCTGAAATATCTGCAGCACGTAATGAAGCCAAAAAAAACTTTAATAAGTTGGAGCAGTTCTTCAAAGATCAATTCTCTGCTCTGTCAATGAAAGGTAATCAGCCTACAGGTGAAACTTCTGACTATCTAAGAGATTCTTGTGAAATAGAGTGTGAATCCTCAGCCTATGGAAATTATCCCCTCTGGCTTAGGGAGTAATGATAACGATGGCAAAGACCCGATTAGTACAAATCGCAAAAGGCTATACAATGATACGGATAAATGGATACCTGCAAAATCCAAAAAGGCTAAAAAAGCGATATAAACGATACAATTGCTGTTGCTTTTCGAGAAAGCAAATCCGAACAGCGAAAAAATGTTGAAAAGCCAAATACCAAGAGCAGCTCCTATATACCGGCAATCATAATACGTACTCACGGTCGGCCAATCAAGCAAATCCTGGGCGAGATTCAAAATCATGTGGCGATTAACCAAATTACTGTACACACAGGCAGAGCAGCGACGATCAAAATAAGGTGTCATGATGAGGAAACGCATAGTAAATCGGTGTCTGGCATTAAGGCTGATAACGTGCTAAAGATTCAGCATCAACTTAAATCGGAAAAAGTCCTCAAATATGTTACACCAAATGTAGACGTGACCTATGACCTTAACGATTTTAAAGAAGACCTAAAAAAGGTCAATTATTTTCCTGAGAAACTGATTAGACTTAAAAAATCTAAAGGATCCATAGATATGCCCATGATTCTGGTTCTGTTAGCGAACACAGAGCACAACAAGACTCTAAGAAATGTTACTCGCATAGGACCCTTAGCTGTATTTATCGAAATATTTCGTGGAAATAAGAGACCATTACAATGCTTTAATTGCTTACGATTTGGTCATATATCTCTATGGTGAACTGAAGCCCCTCGCTGTAACAAACGTGCTAAAGACCACCAGTCACGAGACTGCCCAAATGTTAAAAGACAAGATCCTCCAAAGTGTATAAGATGCGATGGGCAGCACACATCCAGTTATACAAAATGCCCAAAATATCCTCAAGTCAAACGAATCCCAACTAAAGTTACTCCGGAGACATCCTATGCCTCAATAGTCTCAAAAATGGATAAAAGATTTGACATAAATGACATTCAAGACATGTGCAAACAACAAGGCAGTATATGCCATTTGTATAATGAATTAGGCAAAAAATATCCACAAATGAGTGGAATTCTTACGAGTAAACACTGAGATTATGGCTGATCGACTCTATACTGTTATTAACAGAGGAAAGCTTCGTTGCGTCATATGTAACGCCAGGGGAATTCCGCGGAGGCGTATTGAGTTTTATAACTATTTAATTATATGGGATATAGACGTGGCATTTGTTTGTGAGACACATCTAAAGCAGGGCCCGGACTTCAGAATCCCGGGCTACTGTGTCTATCGCAAAGATAGTATTATTACTCCCAATGTCAAAAGCTTATCTGGAGGTGCAGCAATTATCGTTAAAGGCATTCGGCATCGGGAAGACCTCATACGAATGTATACAGGAATGGAGGTTGCTTCTGTTATTTTCACGGATACTATTGTTGGCGATGTTAAATTCCTGGCTCTTTACTACTCTCCCAAGTATAAAATCGATTTTGACGAGCTCGATGAGCTATTCTCTGGGAGTATCCCAGTGGTAATGGCAGGAGACTTGAATGATAAGCACTCGCAGTGGAACTCCAAACGTCATAATCAGAACGGTGTCATATTATCTAGATATATACAGAGCAAAACTGATATCATTGCGATACTTCCTGTAAACGACACGTATTACTGTGACCACTCACCTACAAGTGATGTCCTTGATATTGTTTTCCTGAAAGGCTTCTATAAGCCATTCGATATTTTTACTGTTGATGATTTATCTTCAGATCATAAACTGGTCGCACTGAATTTTGAAAATCTCAATATTGACTGCAGAGAACAAATGGTGCTTAAACAAGATTTGAAACTTTTCAGAGATCTTCTCAAAAATTACAGTAATCTACTCAATGACGTGCATAGTACGGAGGAGATAGACATAAATGTTGAAAAGTTCACTACACGTATTACTGAAACCATCAATGCTTGTGCTTCTCCCGTAGACGTGAAACGGCCTGAACATCTCGATCTTACTCCAGCAATCAAGTATCTAATAGATCAAAGAAACAGGGTAAGGAGGCAATGGCACCGAACACGAGGGCCTTGGCTTAAGACCAAATATAATCGACTTATAAGAAGAGTACATGAGGAAGTAAATAAACTTCGTAACGATAGATGGAATGAGAAGGTGAAGAGCTTGTCAACCCAGGACAATTCTATATGGTGCATGATTCGAGCCTTACAAAACAAAAAGGCCATGAATATTCCACCGCTTTTAGACACTAATGGACATTTCATAACTAATGACCAAGACAAAGCACAGCTTATTGCTGATTCACTTAAAAAACAATTTGTACCTCCAACGGATGATCGTCCAGAAGGACTAGAAATATCCAAAATGGTAGAAAACAGCATAACAATGTATTACAACAATAGCCATCATGTGGCCAAACATAAAATACAGGTAGCTGGGATTCAAAGTTGCTTTAAGAAACTCAAGAAAATGAAGGCACCAGGTAAAGACACTATTAAAAGCAATGCTTAGAAAAACTTACTGCATTGCTTTTAATAATAACTGGTGATATCACTAAAATTATAAACGACTTTTGGGATAACTGTTACTTTCCGGATACATGGAAACAGTCTGTTGTCCTAAGTATCCCTAAACCTGGTCAAAATCCTGATAACCCTGTAAGCTACAGGCCCATCAGTTTGCTGTCTTCTATATCCAAAGTCTTGGAGAGAGCAATTCTCACAAGATTCTTAGATTTCTGCAGAACCTATAATCTCATCCGTGCAGAACAATTTGGTTTTCGGGCGGAACATTCTTGCCAGCTCCAAGTTTGGAGACTTATAGTAGATGTTAACACTCCCCTTAATCTTTCGATGTATTGCGGCGTCATCTTCTTAGATGTTCATAAAGCATTTGATCAGGTCTGGCATGAAGGCCTTATTTATAAAATGATGAGAAACTGGAAAGGACTGTGGATAACGACATGACCAACTGACAACAACCTCTTGTCCACAAAAGAATTTTATTAAGCATATACGTATTTCGAACTCATTGAGTTCATTATTCAATGCCGATAAGAATAATGAACTCAATGAGTTCGAAATACGTATATGCTTAATAAAATTCTTTTGTGGACAAGAGGTTGTTGTCAGTTGGTTATAAAATGATAACTGATGGTTTCCCACATGATTTAATTAGTCTAGTTCACTCGTTTCTGTCCAACAGGTCCTTTCAGGCCAGAGTTGGAGATGAATCATCTGATACCTGTGAGATAAATGGCGGTGTCCCACAAGGATCCAGTTCTGATCAATTACTATATACGTGACTTCCCTGAAATCTCTTAATGCAAGCTATATTTCTAAGCGGATAATGCTGCTATACTGACATGGGCACGCCAGCCTAGTGTTGTTGTATCACGTTTGCAGAAAGCCCTTAACCTCGCTAGGAGAACAAAGGAAACTTGAACTTCACGCCGTTACTTGTAATAGGGGGAGCTAGTCACGTGGGTAACGCACGCGATAGATGTTTGATGCTATCAAATGATGTGTTTACATTAGCAAGCTCAAATTATAATTTGACATAACTTCAAATGAAAATTCATAAAAAAATAACTTACAAACGTATTTTATAAATTACTTCACCCATCTGTCATGAATAAAACCACCTAAAATATGACTACTTTCATTTTTCTTGAACCGACTTCTTTTTATAAATTCTGAAAAAATTTTGAAATGGCGTATTTCATTTCTGTGGCATTATCTAACGATTTCTATTAATTTTTCAAAAAATTGAAATATATAATATGAAAATGAAATCAATGCTATAAACCAAAAAACATCTCCGATTTATTTCAAAAATTTTCAGTCCAAAAGGATGATTTATTAATATACAAAAAAAAGTTTCTAGAGTTATCACAAAAATCACTTTTTCCTTCAAAAAATGGCATGGCATGAGACGGTGAAGACATACGATCGGCATCTTGTTAGAACAAGTGAGCGAGTGAGTAGTAGGAGAAAGAGTGAGAAGAAAGAACTTGACCACTCCACCCTTGAGTTGGTAGCTGTCACCTCTTCTTCCGATAGGGGAGGGAACAGTTTATGCCGCGGGGCCGTTCATGTTGAATCAGCTGCATTCTTGAACACAATAGGCAGTGTCAATGAATGATTCTTGAATCAGTCGTTGATAGCGTCACACGGGAAGTTGAGATTCTTGAACATGGCCTTTGAAGCCTTATCCCATCTTAATAAGCATTGTGGCTCTGAAGCACTTAAAGAGTTTATAAAATTATCATTATTATAATAAAATCTTAAATACACGCCTGGGCGTCTATTTGTTTCAATGGTGGATCCCCTCCCCAGTGATTAATCAAGACCCGGTGTTTATTTGAGACCCGGCGTTTATTTGAGACCCAGCATTTATTTGAAACCCCGCGTTAAGGGCTATTCCCAATAATGGTGTGTCCCAAAACGATTGCGTAAAATTCCCTGACTTTTCCCGGTTACAAAAATTCCTTGTATTTTCCCGGTTTTCATGGTCGCTATCACCCTTCAATAAATCCGACAAAGTTTTGAATTGCAATTTAATAAAAAAATTTCATTAGTAAAACTAAAAATAATAACTAGATAATATGATCTTCTATAACTGCGTATATGATCTTTGGAATCACTAGAGATAACTGCGTCATTATTATAAAGTTCTTAATCATCATTGATCTCTTGCTACCTTGTTATCTTCATGGTTTCTGAATCCCGCATAGAATCGCGCAATTTCAGCAAAATATTTAGTATAATTGCTTTTAGTTTGAATGTTACATCATATGATTTTCTTTTCCCGGATTCCATGTTCACCTGCACATTTAGTTAACCACTGAGCACAAGAAGTAACTTACCGCTACTTAAAATAAAATAAAATAAAATAAATTAAATGAAGTAACAAAAAACTAACCTGAATCTGAAAGCGAGAAAAAACGCCAGAATTTATATTGATGACCCGAAAAAGATCCGGCGTTTATTTGAAACCCGGTGTTTAATTTATTTTTTACACCCCACCCGACTTTTATTTGAGACCGGCGTGTATTGGAATACCCGGTGTGTATTCAAGATTTTACGGTAATCAGATTCCTCTTAACAACAACTAAAGCATTCTGAGTCCCGTGTGGTTGTCCTGGTGGGTGCAGAGTTTTTAGCAATTTTCCGTCTACTGAATCAAATTCCACTCTAAACTTTTTCCCATTGAATTTCTTTTTATTTCATTTTTTCTCACTGCTCATTTGCCTTCCCCGTTTCTAGACCAATCTCGAAGCTCCTCCGCTCCTCACTTCACGGCAAGTACAATTGCCGTCAACGGGGGTGAGCCTGCTTTTTTTTTTCTTTGCCATGAAGCCACCTCACATGACCTCCCAAACACTTGCTTCGAGTTAGGTGGCATCATCCCACCACTAAAACCGAGACAAAAATCTTGATTTCCGTTTTTTTTCGGCATTTCCTTATTCACTGAACCTTTTTCATTCACCGTATACCTTTCCAATGTGAAAAAAACGAATCACAGCTAAAATATTCCTACTGACCTGATTTTTACCTTTCTTCATCGGCGACTTGCTGCTAGGAAGCATCTTCACTTTTATGGACGAACACTTATCATGGTTCTTGAGACTCCTCTTTTGCCTGTCTTCCTGCCACTTATACCTCTGCTGATTATGGTTTGAAGTGAATCCTTCCTGCGTTTTCCATGTTGATCAGTTTTCTTACCGCCGTTCATCTATAATAATATCTTTTCTTGCTAGAAGTATCAAAGGGGATTAAATTTATATATCTATTAATACAGACGTAATTTTTTTTACAGTTTCTCTTTTCTGAGTATTGTTATTAAATAATATTTCTTCTACTCTAATGTTTCCAAGTTTCTTTGAAACTGACGAATTTTCTGCTTCTGTCCTTCTTGAATATCTGTGCCACATTCTTTGGTTACTATTAAAAGTATCATAATTACTATAATTATTCTTATAATCACTATTTCTTCAAGTCTATACATGCCCTCTTTATTCAATATATGTGACTTTAATCCTTGTCCTTTATTCAGGGTATTAACATAAACGTTTCTCTTCTTTCTTTTATTACTTCTAAATTAATGCTTCCCTTCTAGCATTTCCTTTTTGTTTAACCATATGAGCCATCTTACCTTGTCCTTTTTACCTTCATCTATACTATCCATCTCTTTTGATCTCTTTATCCTTGCAGTTCCACTTAACTTTTTTTTGTCTTTTTCATTAACCAAATTCTGTTGGGATTATAAACGCCTATAATTTCTTTTCTAATCTTTCTTTGCTTGATTGTAGTTGAAAAATTAGATAAATAAATTTGCTCATATTATTCTCCACTTAACAGTTTCTAATAATATATTTATCGTACCCGCGGACTAAATTTTAATACCGAGACTCATGGTATTAATGTTTTCTAGCGTACCAAGGTTTGACCAGAAACAAAGTCCCGTCTTCGGCTTCTCATCAGGGTAAGGAAAGACTTCCCACTACGGAGGTGAGCCTGCCCGACTGCGAGAAAAGCCAGCTATTTCCAGCATAGAGAAGTACAACCGTATCTAGCCAAGCCCGTTTTCACACGTGAATTTTCTAGCCATCACGCACTTGGACATACAGGTGTCGCTCGAAAGCGCGCAGCAAAACGATATAAAATATATTTTTACTGGGAACGGGCTAGATATCTCGGCGTGTTTATACAGGGTGAATACAAAAGTCTGAACCCCCGTTTAATTTTTTGAACCGAAGAAGATATGTCAATTTTGATGAATCCAATGAATAGGAACTTGTGGGTGGCCTATCCCATGGTGCGTTATTCATCATCCCAAATAAGTAAATCAGGACACATTTAAAAAAAACCGTAAAGAATAGAGAAAAAAACCCAATTGCAAACTGGTTCAGCATAAAAAAAAAAAAAAAAATCATCCAAATCGGACCAACCAATCACCCATAATCACGTGGTGAACTGTTTGTAGCTTACAAACAGACACACTGCACAAGGAAAACTGAATGTTGATATCTCCACCATGTAAAGCATGCAAATCAAATAAATAACATAAATTACCATACTCACATTCACTTTCATGCGATAAGCAAAAAAAAGGCATGTTTCAGCACACAAAAGACAGAACAATTCCAGGATGGCAAGCTACACTGTTCCAGAAATGGTCAACATGATCTTCTGCTTCGGAGAGGCAAGGAAAAAACCTACATGCTGCAGTTAGGTAGTATCGAAACAGATACCCTTACGAACGCCATCCATCTCGTTAAACAATACGTCACATTATTCAAAGATTCGAGTCTACAGAGAATGTTAATGCAGAACGAGGACGACCAAGGGCACAAGGTGACGAGGATACAGCAAAAATAGTTCTGGTTGCAGTTTCTGCAAATCCCCACACAAGCAGCAGAGCAATTGCTGCGGATGTTGGGTGCCATCAGAGAACTGTTCTCAACATTCTACACGCACATCATTTTCACCCATACCATATTCATTGTCACCAGGAGTTGCTGCCATTGGCACGAGGGCTGCCATTGGCACGAGGGCCGCCTTCTGCAACTCGTTACTTACCTGCCTGGATGACAATCCGGACTTCATTCATGAGGTGTTGTGGACAGATGAAGCCCAGTTCACCAGGGATGGAGTTACAACAGGCACAACCATCATCACTGGAGAATCAACTCATGAAGTGAACTGGAGAATCAATGTATGGTGTGGATTGTACAATGACACTGTGGTTGGACCGTATTTTTACGATGGAACACTGACTGCAGAACGCTACCGGGCTGAAACTCTCAACGTGGTAGTCACAGACTTCATTGACAATTCGCCATTGGCCTCGTATCAGCGCACGTGGTTTCAGCATGATGGAGCTCCTCAACATTACGGGTTGGTCGTTCGCGAGCGTCTAAGTGAGATGTTTGGACAACAATGGATTGGCCGAGGAGGACCAGTTCGTTGGCCACCCCACTCCCCTGATTTTACACCACTTGACTCGTTCTTGTGGGGATACCTGAAGGACAAGGTTTATGCTACATTGCCCGCCTCACTGGAGTATCTGGTTCAACGAATTTAGGAAGCGTGCCGAGGAATGACACCAGCCATGCTTGCCGAATTGTGTTATGGTGCCCACAGTCATGACATCGAGCATTTTGTTGATTAACTTCTTTTTAAACTGTTTGAAATAACTTGTTTGTGCAGTGTGACTGATTGTAAGCTACCAACAGTTCACCACGTGATTGTGGGTGATTGGTTGGTCCGATTTGCATGATTTTTTTTGCTTTGTTTTTTTATGCTGAACAAGTTTGCAATTGGGTTTTTTCTCAATCCCTTACGTTTTTTGAGATAAATTTTTAATGCGTCCTAATTTGCATTTTTGGGATAATAAAAATGCACCATGGGATAGGCCACCCACAACTTCCTATTCATTGGATTCATCAAAATTGACATATCTGCTTCAGTTCAAAAAATAAAAGTGGGGTTCAGACTTTTGTATTCAACCTGTATATCTGATGACTTAACGGCATTTGTAAGTGCTTCTCCAGTGTGTGTTAGATGTGCTTCATTTCGACACGAGTACTAATAATTATTTTTTTTGCTTACCCCGCGAGTGCCAAACTTAAGTTTTAAATGGTGCCATATTTGATAAAAGAAAATTCCTATTTTTCATCGGCAATTCACCACTTCGTCCCTTTGGCAAATTATCATTGTGAAGCGACGTGTGTTGATAAGTTTGCAAGTTTATATATTCCTTTGCAATGTGTTATTTTTTGGTGTCCATCTAAAGTTTGAAACAGCGAATACAGCTGGTTGAAAGTGAATGAAAATTTTAGGTCCCATGTTATGCGTGTTTCCTTTAATCAATTTATTTGGTAACATTTTTGATATGCTTTTAAGTCTTTTCTCAGGCTACTGTTAGCAGCTGCCAGTCATTATATTTTGAATTCCTAAGCTAAGACATTGAGTTAAGTTCTTAATACTCTGAGACTGAACTTTGTAATTGTTTTTGTCATTAGTGTCTCAAAGGTGCCAAGTTTTGTGATAACTGAATTGTATTGAAAATAGCTATTTATTTCATAACTGAACCTATTAGGACTAGCTTTGACTTTTCATTTTATTGCCCTCATATTAAGAGTGTAATATGAAATTTGTTTTCTAAACATATTTGAGAAACTTATCTAATTTTAAGTGACTTATCTAAAATTAAATTTAATCTTTGAATATTCTTTGTGAGCAATTATGATTCAATTCTCACTCAATTGTTACTTTGCAAATGTTTCTATTTACAGCTTGTATTTATGCAACGTTTATTCCTAATTTGCTCCAATTATGTCTTACTTTTACTTCAGATATTTAAGGTGTTTGCATCTGGGAAATATAGTTGTTTATTTTGCATTAGATATTAAGAAATTTGACTATTATCTATCTGCCTTTTAGTGTTGTTATGTTAATTGTTAATTTATTTATTATCCGTTTATTAAACAATAAAATTGTTGGAAAAAAAATTAAATTGTTTTTAATTCGTATCATTTTGTTCTTAGTGCATCATTAACGTGCTTCTTACTCAGCCAAGCTTCCACTGCACAGATCAGCACGTGACAGTAAGTACTACCAAAAATTTATTTTCGAATTTTCTCTATGAATTTCACTACTATTTCTAAGCGTTTTCATGTGTTCATTTTTAATGTATATGCGCATACAGATATTTCAAAACTCAATCAAAAAGGAGTTTGCACAACGTTGGGGATATCCCCTAGCTTATTCGGTAGCATGGCCGATCCGAACATTTCCTAAAAATTCTACGAAACATTATGACTATGATATTGTGAATATGAATGTTCTGGAAACCGAGGTGGTCATGACTGAACATTCGTTCTCAAGAATTTTTCACATTGATTATGCAATGACAGGACATAGATAAAGCAGTATTTTTTCAGGAGGCTAAGGAATTACACGGGTCTATCCTGTGCTCCCTTAAAACGACCAGACGACTTGCGAAAATTTGTATTTTTGGAAAGAACTGAGAAAGAACGAGTATTGATCAGAGAAACTTTGCTGATACATGAATATGAAACGTTATCTGGACATTGGAGACATCTGAACAACGAAAGCTACGCCTAGAGCAGGAGGGGATAAGTGCTTCTACGTCAAGGGCAAGAGAAACTATAAAAGAAAGATACCTCTAAACTATAAAGTGATGCTCCCTGGAGCTGAAGATGAATATCATTTTAAACAAGGACAATAAGAGATTAAATAAGTCCTGGGCAACGACATGTTATCAAGTAAAGTGTGCAATTAAATAATAAATGATATTATAACTGGAGATAAGCTACCAAGCAACAGGTAATGATTTTTCTCTCGAAGAATAGAAGGAAAAATGGAACCATCATTCTTAATAAACCAACTTATATTACAAACTTTCTATCGAAAAAAGGAAGGAAGAATTCTGCGACCTGTGTTCGAACCAGGAACCTCGGCTGTCATGGCCGATGCTTGGTTCTCTTTAAGACACCTTAAGACAGCTATGCTGTCCGGGTGTCTGCGATAGCCCAACTGGTAGAGGCGTCGGCCATAACAGCTGAGGTTCCTGGTTCGAAACCAGGTCGCAGAATTCTTCCTTCCTTTTTTCGATAGAAAGTTTGTAATATAAGTTGGTTTATTAAGAATGATGGTTCCATCCCACCTCTTAGAATTATAAAAAAATTAAATTTGTAACAATACACATAATAATGTGGTTCGGGCTTTTCACAGAATTGATAGTTCTTAGAAGTTAAGATTTTCTTGAAAAACATTAAAAAACATCATTGACTGAAGATAATGGAGTGTTAGCAGACTATTGAAAGAGAGTGAAAAGGTGACAGAGGAAGCAGTCCCTTCGCTCGAGTGACTGTCGACGCCATAACTGATAAAAAAGCATACATGAACTCGACTCTTCAAATCAACAGTAGAATGCTCTAAAATAATCGTTTGAAGGATTATAACAATAAATCATATATATTGAGAAATGCCAGCGATGAAAAGAATGAGTACTGGACGGAGAATAAAAAAAGTTATCTGGGCATCGGAAACATCTGAATAACAGCTTTGTCTATAGAAGGAAATTGTAGAATAACTAAAAACTTATTTATTCTTTACTTTCGTGAGGTTGTTCTGTTTAACCTACAACTGCAAATATCCGGGGTAACGCCGGGTGCCTCTGCTAGTTATATATATATATAGACTATCATAGGCACCCGGCTTGCCCGGAATTGTTACAACTTTAGGTTAGCAGAACGGCCTCAAGAAAATTATATAATAACCCAAATTGTTTTTCAGTGTTTCTACACTTTTCCGTTATAGACAGGACTCCCTTTTTTCAGATGTTTCCGACGCATGGAAAACTATTTTTCTTCTCTGACCAATACTAATTCATTTCCTAAAGGGTCATTTCGAAAGAATTGCATGTATCATTCGAACGATTTTTATAGTCGCTGAAGAATTATGTCACGGCTAAAATACAGTTCCAGATCATCCATGAATATGGCTGCATTAAAGGTTAGGGCATTAAGATGGCCTTTGACCGCCCATATGACTAATTTGTACTCGTCTGTAAACATCTTTTCTAACGCTGTTTTTAACAATTTTACTAGATGGTTGTGCGAATGAAATAGTCCCTGCAGACTTAAAACAATATCTTGTCGCATGCCAGATATATTAACACATTCTTTATCAGCCTCTAATATTTCATCTTCCATAAGTAAGCGTGTAGAATTTTTGGATTTTCATCTGGAAGAGAAGAAGTGACCCAGATTTGTGGTTAATTTGAATCTGTACCTTGAAAGTGTGCATGAATTCACCTTCTTGCACAATTGATGATGCCCCAAACGATGTCATTTGGAAGCTTGAATTGTATGCAGTTGTGCTACCAGATATGTACGATAACACTGGTTCTGGAGGCTCTTTAATTGGCAGCAGATTCACTTTTCAATTAGAGCAACATATTCCTGGTGTTTCACATTTGCCTGACCATGGTTACATCCATCCTGCCTGTTTTAACTATAGGGTGATTACTGTAATCTTAAATGCTACTAATTTTAATTTCGTTCTACGTCGAAGTCGTTATACTCGCAATTTTCTTTTCTCTAAAGTTTCCCTTGCCCAAGACGTTGAACCTCGCACACGCTCCTGCTCTATACGAAGATCTTGAGGTAGAAACTTGCATATGCTTTTGCTTTCACGGAGCTCTTTCTTCTGAAGTTTCCCTTGCTCTTGATATAGATGCTTGCATACACATATTATGTATTAATATGGTTCCTTCGAACGAATATTAAATAGCACAATACAGATACAGAGTATGCTTGTTGGTTTGATGAGACGAGATGATCTATTCCATTTTTCGGAATAAAACTCTAATAGTCACCAAAATATAGGCACAAAAATATAAAATTTCAGCAATCGTCTGAACGCTTCTTAGGGAGCTGAAGGAAGATATGTGTATCTCCTTTGCCTCAACGAGAGAGACAGCCCTATCTATGTCCTCTAATCATTTCCTGCTCATTGTTCATAATTCTTGGCCACGAGTGTTTTGTCATTGCATCATCATTTTACTGCTGAATGTTATTATTCTTTGAAACGAAGGTTCTATCATTGTCTCAATAATTTAACGACCTCAATAAATTACCTCGTAAATAATAAATAAGTTTTCAGTAAATTTATAATTTCCATCTGTAGACGAAGCTGTTGTTCAGATGTTTCCGATTCCCAGACAACTTTTTTTCTACTCATGCATTTCTTGGCTAGCATTTCAATAGAAATGAACTATTGTTATAATCCTTCAAACGATTAATACAGATCATAATACTGTATGCTTGTTGATTTGAAGAGTCGAGTTTATATATGCTTTGTTATCGTTTATGGTGTCAACTGTCCTCGTGCGAAGGGGCTGCTTCTTCTATCATTTTTCCAAGTTTTTTCAAAAGTCTGCTAACTCTCTATTATCTCCAGTAACTGATCTTTTTTAAAGGTTTTCAAGAAAATTTTAACTTCTAAGAATATCAATTCTAAGAAAAGCCTGACTCCCAAGAATTCAATATATTATTACAAATTTAATTTTTTTTATAATTTTTAGAGGTGGGAAGGAACCATCATTCTTAATAAACAATTACTTATATTGTACACTTTGCCTTATAACATGGCGTTGCTTGGGACTTGATTTAATTTGTTGTTGTCTTGCCTCAGATTAAAATGGTATTCTTCTTCACCACCAGGGAGTATCACTGGATACTTTAGACCTATCTTTCTTTTAAAGTTTCCCTTCCACTTGACGTACAAGGTCTTTTATCATCCTGCTCTAGACGAAGCTTCCGTTGTTTATATGTTTCCAACGCCCAGATAGCTGTATAACTTTTTGTTGCAAAATTTCTCTGATCAATACTCATTATTTTTGATTTCTTTGCAAAAACACAAATTTTCGCAATTCGTCTGGACGTTTTTAGGGAGCTCTAGGGAGACTCATGTAATTCCTTTGCCTCCTCGATAAACACTGCCTAATGTACTTCCTGTCTTTGCATCATCATTTTATGCTCATTTTTAATAATTCTTCGAAACGAATGTTCAATCATGACCACTTCGGTTTTCAAAACATGCACATTGACAATTTTATATACATAATGTATCGGAGATTTTTTAGGAAATGTTTGGATCTGCTGTGCTACCACATAAGTTAGGTAATAACCACAGCATTGCCCAGACTCTTTTTTCATAGAGGATGGTGGCCAGGAAATTTTTACTTCTGGCTATTGTGTTTTTTTATTATTTCATTTTTGCACTTGCAGTCATCTATTTTATATTTATATGCTTTGTAGGCGTATTATTTAATGGTGGCTTGCTTGTGGGCACATGGGTGGTTGGATCTGTAGTTTATGATGTTTGAAGTGGCTGTGGGCAGGTAAATATCGAATTCGAAGTTCGTGTTGCTCTTATAGATGCTTAGGTCCATGAAGTTGATTCGGTTGTTGTCTTCGCACTCCATAGTAGAGTGCATGCAGTCGTAGAGGACGCTAAATTTTTCACATATGATCTCTGGGTCCGTTTTTTCGTTGTGGATAATAAATGTGTCATCCACGTACCTGTAATAGGATGTTAGGGTTCCATCCCTGAGTAGCCCTTTCATATGATTTTCTTCTACGTAATGCAGGAAGTATCCTGCGAGTGTGCCACTTAAAGGTGATCCCATTTCCACGCCCTAAGTCATCGTAGAAAATTGAATGTTGAATATTAAATAATTATACGTACACATGGTTTTGATAATAGCAATGACATCATTGTTGGAATTATCATCTTGGGTAAAAGTCCGGATTGTTTCTTCGATTATGGCTATTGTTTCTTGGATAGGTATATTGCTACAGTAAATACTTGAATAATGGCCGGGTTTTCAAATACACGCCAGTATCGAATAAAAGCCGGGTGGAGTGTTAAGCATGGATTAAACGCCGGGTCCCTTTTTGAGTCATTGATATAAATTCCGGCGTTTTTTATGTCATATTTTTAAACCAATCCGAAAGCGTTCATATAATTAAACGTCTTTTCATGTGTATGCCTTCTCATTGGCCGCTTCATTTAACCCATTCTAATTTCGACCAATCCCATGCTGCCTTACCCTTGCCGTAACCGGGAAAACTCAGGGAATTTTAGCAAATATCAGAGAATTTTACAAAGTCAGTAAAAAAATATGAAATTGGAACGAAAATTTTGAAAAATATCATCAATATTTTACCAAAATAGATTTTTTTGGTGCTGGTAGTCATGGAAAATTACGTATTCACCCGAAAAAAATTCGGCAATTTTAGGAAATCGTTTTGCTAGACACTCTTTTATTGGGAATAGCCCTTAAAGCCAGGTCTCAATTAATCGCCAGTGGGTCCGGACCAGTGAGACAAATAGACGCCCAGACCTGTATTCAAGGTTTTATGGTATATAGATTTTTAATGGTCAAGGGACATCAATCTTGTTGTTATTTTACAATTATTTTTTTGTGTTGTGCAAGTTTTACGCATTGTGCTATACAATAAGTGGAGTTTAGGGGGTATAGTTGTCTTAGTCATGTGGATAACCATCGTAAAATATAGTTGAAGGGAGCAGGAACAGAGTTCACTACTGGGTGGATCGGCAATCACGGTTTGTGTATTTTTACCTGTGTCTTTATGTTGTGAGCCTTCGGGTTTGATTTGTACAGTAGACTGCAGGTCTACTTGATTGCGGTAGAAAGACACTTGCTGATACAGGTATCTCAGAATTATGAATAAAAGACATGTTTATATAAACTTTTTGACTGAAAGGCACTTTTTCTTGAACCTATAAGGGGCACTTTCTTCATCTTGTTAAAAAGTTGTCGAATTTCACTGAATATAAACATTGCGTCAGGGTCTTGTATTACTAGCTCAAGTAAGTGTAATAGAGATAATGTTAAAGTAATACGACTGGTTTATTGTTAGAACAATGCGTTTCAAAGCAATAGCTTCATCTACAGAGCCGGTGAACCAGTGAATAACACACAATCGACAATCGAACAGTGAAGTGTACATTTCTTCAGCCTTGCTTACACGGTTCTCAACCTTCCGGAATAAATTCCACATGAAATACACTGAAATAGTTAAGAGGCCTGACTAACCCGAAGAGGTCTTCCACATTATGAAAAAACAAAAAATAAGATTGACGATTGTAAGCAGAGTGGGAGATGGGGAGGGTGGTATTATATCTTCCAATAATCCGGGAAGGAAACGTTGCCAATGACTTCGAAGTTGGCATCAAGAATATGTCTCGGTTTTCTATACTTTGTATGCCACTTCATTTCCATCCGGTTTTTCAGTATTCCAGCCACCAGGTCATTGTCATGGATCTTCATCGTCTGCACCACGTTCATCAGTAGACCTTGGACACACTTTCTAATATGTGTCATGTTCAGATCCGACTGGATGTAATTATTTTTTGCGGTCCTTCTTCCAAGCTGCGCAACGGTCCTCAGGGTAACATTCTACAACGACTGGAGTTGGGTAACATTCTCCATCTTCTATATATAGTCGCCCACACAGGCATACCATAGAGGAGGATGGTCCGAATCACTGTCTTGTACATTAGTTATTTATTTTCGATGCTGAGGGCGGAGTTTCCACCCAAGAGAGCTATAAGACTGTACTTAGTCCTCTTTGCTTTGTTCAGAGCAAAAGTTACGTGACAATTCCAGGAGAGTCTTCAGTCGATGATAACGCCAAGATACTTGTAGTTGTCAACCCATTCGAGTTTCTTATTGAATAGAACCAGGGAACCCGGGAGATACTTAAGTTTTTCATTGAAGTACACGGCTTTGCATTTTCCGACGTTAAGATTCAGTTTCCAGCAACTAAACCAGTCCTCAAACTTCGTCAGGGTGTTCTGGAGCCGAATGATAACATGAGATAGCTGGTGCGCCCATGCCATGGTAGCAGTATCATAATCATGAAAATATAAATTACACCTCTCAGGTGTTGAGAAATCGTGCACAAAATAATTAAAATGAACGGGCCCGAGGACACAACACTGTGGGACACCAGCCTTTACCTTGCGGGGCATGTAGAATTTTTGCTTCATAAAACCTGTCGCTGAGAAAGGATCTCATCATAATAATCAAATCAAAAGGGAACTTGTCTCTATCATCTTGTAGATTAAACTCTCGTGACACGTGATCGAAAGCTTTGCTGACATCAAGAAAAACCACGCCAAACTAACTGGAAAGGTTTAGTGAGGTGACCAGATATTCAACGAGCCTCTATATCTGCATCTGACAAGAGTGGGCGGCTTGAAAGCAAAACTGTTCTTCCCGCATTAAACTATTGGTGAGACAGTATTCTTTGAACCTGGTGAGGATCTCCAAGACCTTAGACATCAACGGGAGTAGGCTGATAGGTCGGTAACTCGCGGGAATTGCAGGATTTTGTCCCTGTTGGAGGATATTTAACATAATAGACTGCTTCCAAGCAGTCGGGAAATAGAATAACTTCCGATAGTCGCTTATGATATTCGAGATGTCGCTAATGATGTTCTTTCAGAGATTCATTAAGGCTTTATTATTTACATTGTCTCTTCCTGGAGCCTTCCTCTTTTTCAGAGTTATTATCATGGTTGCGATTTCTCTGCTGAATGGAGTATTTAAGAACGACTTTATATATAGTTAGCATATGAAATAGCGAGACTGTATTGGCTGAAATACTAGAAGAGAGCAAATGGGAGGCCAGGAGATGAATTTGAAGACATTGGGATAAGACAGGAAGGAGGACAAATAGAAGGTAATTAGAGAGTGGCGAGAAAAATGTAATAGAATAACACATACAGAATTAAAATGACTGAAATTATAAAAACGTTAGGAATGATAGGGCTGCGGACAAAGCAGGGTGTCTAGCAAAACGATTTCGTAAAATTCCCTTAACTTTCCTTGACTTTTCTTGACCATCATCAGCCAAAGAAAGGGCTATATTGATTGGATATTATTGACATTATTCTAATTTTTCGGATTTTATGACGCCAAGCTACTTAAACCACCTCTCGAGGTACAAGAAAGGTTGTTCCACGGACGTACAGTCGCTCAATTTTATTTTGCCACCAAATTCCTCAGTAAATTTTGAATAAGGAAGAGGAGTTTTTCCGATTCCGATGAGTCAGTAAGTCCGTTGATTAGATTTCGGAATTTTGTGTCGTAGGTGAGGACATCATTGTTACGCAATTTTAGTTTCTGCAGGTCGGTACGACGAGACAATTGCGTTTGCCCCAGGGTGAAGGCTCCGATGAACGCTTCCTTAAACTGTGACCACGTGAGGATATGGCTGTGAGATAAGCTTGCGTGCCATTCTCGCGCCGCTTCCTTGAGTTGGCCGTGCACGAAACGGATGCATTCCTCTTTTCTGATGGACTTGTGCCATGCTATAGTCACAAACTCGGGTTGGGCGGAAAAAAATATGAGTCTTCCCAAAGTCCGATTGTCAAAACCCACAGTCTGATATCAAAATGATCCGATCTGTCACGTGTCAAAGTGTGAACAGAACGAGATCGGGTGTGTTGTAAAAGAAATAAAATAATTTATTTGCGGATAATTTTACACGCAGTGGAAATAAAAGGAAAGAAAACCAGTTAAATGAGGACTTGGCATTAACTCATCAAAATAAAATTCTCTTGCCGGGGATGACTTGGTTGAATTGAACGAATGAAGAATGTCTCTAGTCGCTATAAGGGGCCTGTCCCCTTAGATGTAGGTAAATGTCGGGCCGTATGAAATAGAGTGTACGGCATCATCAATCAAAATGGTCAATGGAGGGCTTGATCACAGAAGTTCGATCATCCGTCATCGCTTGTAGAGGCGAAATTTAGGACAGAAGTCGAGATGAGCATGCTGCTCATACACGAGATGCGAATAACAATAATGTCGACAGTAGAGTCCTGAAGCAACTATATTTGCATAGCAGGACGAGAAATATAATGCTAGAAAAAAAATGAAGGGGCTCCTACACGAATGAATTGATAGCTCACACAGTAGAAAAATAACCACACAAAGTGACGCCACACACACACTGTGATTCAATTCACAGAGCACTAACATGACTTAGAATCAATTTAGAAATAACATAGCTCTGGAATTCACCTCGGATAATTTGGAAAAAATAACGCACTGCCCTAAACAGCTATATGAACACTTCACCTAACTCAATTAGGCGTTAAAAGACGTTGACAACAATTACGTCGAAGAACTATATTACTATAAACACTTTTGACCAAATTTATGAGATATCGAAGAAATATATAATAAATTGACAGGTGCACTGTCCAGCTAAACACGCTGGCATATAAGAAACGAAGACATAAACTTGGCTTTGTAGAAACACACATGCAGAACATGATAGCAAAGCACAAGAAAAGAAAACAAATATCACAGTTGCACTAAATAACACACTTGTGGTGTATGCCCTTCACAAGCAGAAAATTTGAGTAGCACAAATATGTCGACTTGTCTTGCCCGCTGACGTAGAGGAACACAACTTGGATGGAAAATTACTCGCCCTGGTATTTAGGCGAAAATTTCCCTTGTGAATAAAAACCAACAGACGATTATGGTCGTCAGTTTACTGAACCTTCCAAAGGATATTATCAGTCACGTTGGTAGAGAAAAATATAAGTATAGAGAGATAGTCTGCCGTGCTATACGGTTGGAAGTAAGAAGTAAATTGTGGATAGATGCTTAAGTCTAAGTTTGGTGGGAGCGAATATTTCCTGTAGGTATAAAGTTTGTTCGTTGTCGGAAAATTCCCCCCGTTCCTGCTTCGAAGTATTGGAAAAAGAAAAGGGAAAGACTCCGAGCCAAGCGTTATCGGATTCAGCTTCTAATTCTGTGTCAGGAAATACTATGCAGACAGAACGAATATCTATCCGATAGTCACAGTTTATAAAAGTCAAGTGGCTAAAAGCAGCAATTCCTACATGACGATGCAAACGCCTCATCGGCTTGTTGTCGACAATTCAGTAGCTCACTGTTTTGTCGCTAGTCAGGTTCTCCTGCTCCGAAGAATTAAGCTCGCCAAGCATGGGATTAACAGACGTTTTCGTGGAGGCAATGCCCAAAAGCTCCTCCAAACAGAACCAATGAGGTGTTGGATTCTGCTCTAATTAGCGTGTCGCTAGGCTGCTCGCTCATCCCGGCTGCCATTCTTTTTCCGTATCAGTGTTGTGTTCTATGCTCTCTTGAGGCTTTGCAGCGGTTCGCCCTCGCCTATAGAAATTACTCGAATCTTTCATGAATCGAACTCGGGCACTCCACCATCTCCTGTCGTCCCTTCTCTCGACATCGTGTCTTTTCCACTTGTCCCACTTTCTCACTCTCGATCTCGCTCTCGCTCTTTCATGAGACTTTCTCGGATTGTCTGAATTCCGATTTTGATGTCAGTCTTCGTTACAGAGGCTCGAGCGCCTTTTGAGGGATGCTGTTTGACACGTGAAAAATAACGCTTCCACTGCCATACTCGTACAGGAAATAACCAGGGGGAGCACACCGAAATAGTCAAGAAGCCAGATGGAACCTAGTTAATTCATCCACAAGATACGATGGGTCCTTTCCTATCGGGGTCTATAGAGTTGACTGTTGATTGAGGAGGGACACGAGGAGCTAGGGGATCCAGTATTCGGGAAAGATAGACTTTTGGATGTTGTTGAAATTTGGATGTCCAGGATGTAACGAGGCCAACGATGCCTGAGGAAACTTCTGAAGGTGTGCGGATGATCTAGTATATCCGCAATCAGAGGAATGGTATGGTCCTTAATGTTTGGATTCAACTTCTTCAACGACTCCTGACATAGTTACCAAATGGAGGTATATAGAAATCTTGAGTAATAGAACTATTTGTTGCAACTCTCCTGTCGAGTTGGGCAATTGTCCTCAGCATAACGTTTTGGAAGGTTTGGAAGCCTTGCATATTGTAGCCCAAGCAGGCAAGCTATAGAGAAGAGCTAAGCTATCTATTCCAAGTGCGCTGTTGCACCCCAGAAGTGCAACAAGACTGAACTTTGCCTTCCTAAACTTATTGATTGCATAGGTGACGTCGTCACCCCTATTTAGCTTGGTAATTGTAATTTCTCACTCATTCGAGCTCTTTACAGAAAGGAAGAGAGGACTCGGGGGTTTTCGAAGTTTCTTATCAACGTTAAGATTGAGTCTCCACTAAGCAAACCATTTCTCGCACTAATGTAAGGCTTTCTGTAGCTGAGATATGACGTGAGCGCGATTGCGATCAGTATCCATGATGGACGTGTCGTCAGCGAACAGATATACCTTGCAATTAGTAAAAGTCAGAAAGTCATGGATGAAAAAGATGAACAGTGCAGGGCCCAGGACAGAGTCCTGGAAAACACCGGCATCGACGTCGCAAGGGACGGACATGGAGCAGCCAACCTTGACACGAAATATCCTGCTCCTCAGAAAGGAACTAATCAAAGCAATCAGATCGTCCGTAAAACCACCAGTAATCTTTTTATATATGAAGACATTGTGACAAATCTGATCGAAAATTTTCCAGACATCCAAGAAGACCAACCACCGTATTTAGCACAATTTACAGGAGTGCTTAGATCTGCAACAAGCCTCCAGTTCTGAAGTTCGCAGGAGCGACCTGGGCGAAAGCCGTTTTGTTCCTCCCAACAAGATAGTTGGGCACACAGAAGTCATTAATCATCTTCAGAATGATGCGTTCAAGGAATTTTCATAACATAGATAGTAAGCTCATGGGCCTATAGCTAATAGCGAGAGCAGGGTTTTGACCAGGCTTGGATATGGTAACGATGACGGACTCCTTCCACTTACTGGGGAAGTATCCAAGTTTCCAGCAGTCGTTCATGGCTCTGGTAATGGTCAATACAACAATAGGAGGCAAGTTTTTGAAAGCACTATTGATGATGGAGTAAATACCAGCTGCTTTTTTGGTCATAAGTCGTTTGATGACTTCGGAGATTTCTTGAGTATTAATGATTTTCCCAGGGGTGGGAACACGATGACTACTCTCGTAGGCGTTGCAGGCATTATTTTCTAGCTCAGTGTTTAAGAGACTGTCCAGAATGGTCTCAGAAAGCATGGTACATTGACTTTTCAGTGAATCAGCAATCAATTGAGCCTTATCCCTGCCACTGAGCAAGCAGTGGTGGCAATTGGATTGGTTTGTTACCCTTTAAGTCCCAGAGCAAGTTGTCCTGGACAGACAAGGACTTCAGTTTTGTGCTCCACCTTTGATTTCGTAGATCTTTAACCTTTTCCTGAACCTTGCGAGAAAGCCGTTGTACTTGGTCTTGAAGAAGGGAACTCGCTTACGCTGCCATAATCTTTTGTAAGAATTCCTTTCAAGATGTTCAGGATGCTTACGATCGATAGCAGAGGTACTGGAAGTAGTGGCATCGTTGACAAGACGGGTGATAGCATTAATATTACTATTGATATCCTCCTTATCAATAACCCCCTTGCGAGGAATGCTTTTTTCTCTAAGAATATCCCTAAAGAGCTTCCAGTCCTGTTTAGAGCGAAGCACAATCTTCTTATTGATGTTTATGACCTCAAACATAAGCATCACTGTGAATATATTATAGGGCTTGTGGAAACTTTTAAGAACTGCAATATCCAGCACCTCGCTAAAAGGAGAGTAGTACGTGCCATCAAGAGGACCAGCAAGGAAGGTGTCAATCCCGTTTAAGGTATATCCATGTAAGATATTGCCGTTTTTATTGGGGCATTTGGAGATCCACACATGGTGTTTGGCATTCAAGTCGCCCGCAATAACAACTGAAATGGGCCCAGATAGCTGCTCGTCAAGATCGCACGGATAAAGCTTGTGCTTACGTGAGTTATATAAAGAGATGAATTTGATTTCACCGGCGTTTATAATCACGGAGACTGCTTCCATTCCCACTAAGTCTGGAGTGACAGATTCATGATGATCAATGCCGTCCTTAACAATGATCGCTGTTCCACCAAAAGCGTGGCTGGCAATTATTACCCATTGGCCGATCCTTGCGATAAACACGATAACCAGGGTATCTGCACGAATAAAAACTGCGGAAAATTTCTGAACCCTCCATACAGAACACCAATGACTATGGGAAGAGCGGGTTCTATAAATTGACATGCCCGGATTGTGACAAATTTTTATTGGAATGATTTAACGACGATTTTCGACAGATGCAATGAACACAAACGTTCATTAACGCACGGAGATGTTAAGTCGGCATTTGCCGATCACCTAATCAACTGCAAACACAACTTAGGGAAGATAGAAGCCATAAAGAACATCGTCAAGATGAACAATAATAACAGGAAAAAATAATGCAATTTACACATGATTAAAAATAATGCAATTTATAAAAAAAAACTACTAAAAAATGAGAGTTTTTTATATAATCAAATCTGCTTCGATTTCGAAATTGTTATTGGTGTAATTAAAAAGCAACTGTAGGAAAAACTGCAACTGTAATAAAAATGCAAATGTCAGTCAAGCAATCAGGGCATTCTTCACTTGACCTGAAGAAATTCCCTGATTGGCTGATACAAACCTTTAATCATGATTGGCTCCTTAATTTTAATATTGTATATACAAAGTTTCAAGACTGGTTTCAGAACAAAAAATTTATTTAACATATTTGAACAGCGAACTAAAATTCTTCGAAATATGACCCTTGGACTTCAACACAACGCTGCCAGCGTTTTTTCCATTGTTCCTAGGCTCCCTGGAACTCTTCGCGCGGAAGGCTGTCAAGGGAAGTCGTCGAAGCTGCTTGCACCGCTGGAATCCTGTCTAATCGCTTCCCTTTCAGGTCTCTCTTAATTCGGGGGATGAAGCGTGTAGGTTGGGGCTTTAGGGTGGCTGGGGCAGTGTTGCCGTCTTTAACTTGGCCAACACTACGCCAGCAGCGAGCGACATTGAGAGGGCGTATTGTCATGGTGAAGAACCCAATTGTCTTTGATCTCATAGAGGACGCGGTGGACTCGATCCTTCAAACGCCGGACCACTCCTGCATTTTCGAGGGGAGTCACTGACACACACTCACGCCACTAGTGATCTGCTCACTCCAGCATATCGGAAGTAACTGCCGCTGATGCTGTTAGTTAGCTGATAGCCCCCACTACTTCACCCTGTCGGAGGAACTGGTCTGCACGCCCTCCCCTACTCAGGAAAATATCAGCCTTGAAAATTTGTGAACGCACCCTTCAAATAGTGCCTATTCTCATCCGTTATTCACTGGTTCACTGGCTATGTTGATGAAGCTATTGCTTCGTAAAGCGTAAGCTCTAACAATAAACCAGTCGTATTGCTTTATCATCGTCTCTATTACTCTTACTTTAGCTAGTAATAGAAGACTCCGACACTATGTTTATATTCAAAGAAATTTATAGGACCAGCATGCATTTACACACAGCAAGTGGCTATTTGCATCAATATGGCTAATCAAAAACTTTCTAGTGACTACACAAAAACGATTATCAAAGAAACAAGCAGAAGTATCGCAGAATCTATTTGATTAACCAATTTCAATACACGATATTAGAGCAGAATGCAATATTTCGGCGATGCTTTATATGAGAAGAAAACAAAAGTTCATAACATCTTGCATACTCATTTTTTCTAAATGTCGTTGCGGGATAAACTCCCTGGAACTCTTCGCGCGAAAGGCTGTCAAGGGAAGTCGTCGAAGCTGCCTGCACTGCTGGAATCCTGTCTAATCACTTCCCTTTCGGGGGATATAGCGTCTCTCTCGCTTCGTCTGTTTCGGTCTCTCTTAATTCGGGGGATATAGCGTGTAGCTCGGGGCTTTAGGTTGGCTGGGGCAGTGTTGCCGTCTTTAACTTGGCCAAAACTACGCCAGCAGCGAGCGACATTGAGAGGGCGTATTGTCGTGGTGAAGAAATTATCAGCCTTGAAAATTTGTGAACGCACCCTTCAAATAGTGCCTATTCTCATCCGTTATTCACTGGTTCAGTGGCTATGTTGACGAAGCTATTGCTTCGTAAAGCGTAAGCTCTAACAATAAACCAGTCGTATTGTCACGTGCAGGAATGGAGCGCAGTGGAAATAATCTAAATTTGCTTAATAGTAACAGCAATGTAGGCATATTAATTTTGGCAACAGTTTTTATTAAACAGAAAATAAAAATTACAACTCTTATTTATCAAGATAAAATAATATAAAAGTGCAAAGTTAGGCAAAAAGCCTAATAAGGGAAAGTCCTTTATCACGAGGATTTAATCCCAGGAACTCAAGGAAAAATGACTCCTTTACATCAATAACAAATTTTGGAAAACGGCCAATTGTCGTCATACTGTGAAAGGATTACCCCGTTTGCACGGCAACCCGACGAGAGGAATAAGACCTTCCCGTCCAGCTCAAAAACAAAAATGACACAACCAGTTGCACGCGTAGTCGCCAACTGGTGAGAATAAAGACAAAAAGCTTCACTTCTCTTAAACGGGTGCGCAAAGGCTCTTGGCTGAACAGAGGCTACAGCGAGAAGCCCAGCTTTCCGTAAAAAAAAACTCCTTCCCAATTATGGCAAAGACGCGCCGAGGGGCAGGAAAGGCAAGCTTCGCAAGCGGTATAGGGCACCTTGTCCGTCAGTAACATAGGAAGTCAGCCCCCACGGGGCAATTGCGGTCCAAAGTTCGTCCTCCTGGGCTGCAGTTCCACCTTCTGCGTGGACGTCGTCGCCTGACAAAGGTACAGGAAGGTTGGTCATCACCACCAAATTTTCTAGGCCGAATGGACGCGGCACGAAATAAAGCTGCCAGACGATTCCACAACAAATCTCCTTCACCAGCAGAGGAAGGCGGGCTGCCTTCTCCAACGAATCTTGGTAACCTGCCTGCTGTTCAGTTCTCTGTCCACAGCGTTCTTCCTGGAGAGCGACGTGGTTTGCTTCGAAGAAAGCTCACGCCGGCTGCACGAGTTTCCCCGAAGACACTGAAGAAACAGAAACGGGCACACTCACATTAGTCTCACGCGCACGCTGCTGCCACTCGCCCCTCTTCAAGGGATTCGCAGCAAGTGGCTATTTGCATCAATATGGATAATCAAAAACTTTCTAGAGACTACTCAAAAACGATTATCACAGAAACAAGCAGAAGTAACGCAGAATCTATTTGATTAACCAATATCAATACACGATATTAGAGCAGAATGCAATATTTCGGCGATGCTTTATATGAGAAGAAAACAAAAGTTCATAACATCTTGCATACTCATTTTTTCTAAATGTCGTTGCGGGATAAATGAGCGATCGTGTCACAGTGATCAGGCAATCCAACTGAGAACCGATCGGTATTAGAACTCCACGTGCTACATAGCAAAACAAAAGCAAGCCTTTCGTCCTCTCTTCCTAATGGAGAGAATAGTTGTCCTCACTGCTATTCGCAATGTAAATTAAGAAGCACGGTAGCTGGGTAGGCGACAGAATAGAAAAAAGGAGCAAGTAAGAAGGAAGAGGCTTGGAATTGAAATCTCAGTGGTGAAGATTAAAAAAGAAGACAGAGGAGCAGCCGTACGATGGAAACAGGCAGATTCAGCCAATTCCTGCCGAAGCCACGAGGATTTCTCCACAATCGCAGCTAGATGGGTTCTGATGAAGAATGATAAAACACGGGTGCTCAGGCAAGTCTCCCTCTAAAATAACTGCTTTAATTATCGCCATTAACGCCATTCTGTATCGCCATTACAGAATCCTATGGAAAAGCAAACATTGGATGACAATTCTCGTAGCACCCAGCCGAATACAAGCCATCAGCTAGCTCAGGCGTTCAATTTACGAATATTCTTATGTTAAATTCATGATGATGACCACGTGCACGCTTTTCACTACTCAACTAACATGTCAACAACCCCAAATAATGGTAATCACCTTCGTTCGCGAGCCCGCTTGCGTGAAAAGTATAGTAAATTCCGACAAAAAGCTTGCAGTAAGTCATTCTGCAAGATCTTCTTATTTGGCTCGAATTCATATATTTTTGCTTGTTATCAAGTATCATGAAAGTTATTCACGTTATTGAATTTTTGATCGTTGTTAGGCCAACAATCATCAGCATCAATTCTGGCGAACTCGATGGAAATAAGACAAGTTGATCGATAACGACTAAAGTAGACCATATGTGAAAGAAATAATTTCTTCTTTCCACAATTTATGATCTAAACATTTGACCAGTGATCTACGCGAAACAAAGGCAAATTGGTGGCGTTTGTTGAAAATTGGAAGAAATTTAATGATCATATATGAGCAACTTTATGTAGTCAATGATTACTGCACATACAAGAAAGGTGGCCCAATCAACTACTAAACATTGGTGGATCTATATTATGCAACAGGTTGAAATGTATATATTAATGTAATTATTGTTTTTATGAAGTTACTCTAATTATGATATGTTATTTTCGAAAAAACCAACGAAGTTTCAAACGAGTAAAACTTTTTTTATTTATGTTGAGTCGAGTGCGGTAAACCAAGTAGGACTTCAGATGGGAGGCTTTTGAAATCGGAAGAGAGTGTATTGCATAAGTAGACGGAGCCCGGGGTTGGTTGTTACACTTTTTCGTTTCTATGTCTCAATCAAATTTATACTTGTCAATCAGTTCTTCTAAGATATCAAAGATTTTCCCCACATTATTCTTGTTAAAACTTGTTGCCCGGCTTAAGCCAGTGGCTCGTGGCGATCTTATGGAGAGCCTTGGATGCCTCTTCAAAAATCCAGTCAACCAATCAGTTGTTGCTATCTCGGCTTAATGCCAGTTGTCACGTACAGTGATCCCATTTTTTACGGCATATTGATAGGCAAATCTACGAACTTCCTTTGTAGACAGTCCATAGTGCATCTTTGCACATTGGTCCAAATAATCCTCTAAATCAGCTTCCATTTTTTCTGGGAATACCTGCCGGTTTCTCTTGTAACCTGTGGTTAGCTGTGGTTCATTTAGATCTACGAGATTGTAAAATAACATGTAAAAAAACACTGACTGTGTGGTTCAGGTTATGAAGACAACAAATTAGGCATTTGCTTCTTTATTTTTTTTTGCAGAATCTCTGCAGAGTCATGACGTTAACATTGAAGTCCTTTGGCACATCACAAATAGATCTTTTTTTCAGTACATCTTTGGCTGAATTCACGTATACTTCGTTTGGGATGATTCCATTGTCAGTTTTTCTTTTATAGGTTCTCATGTCTAGGAATAAAAACATAACATGAACATTTGTTTAGATACAGGCTATACACGAAATTCTAATTTAAACTTCAAATTGTTTTTTATTAATCTTTCTTATTGAAAAATAAATAAAATCAACATTTCGTAATATGCGGGGGCAGGTTGTTACAGTGTATCAACCAGCCCCTCGGCTCGTGTAACAACCTGCCCCATTCGTCCATATTTGATTTGCAAGTGCACAACAACGAAACGACTTGAGCAAATTGAAACTCTAACCACTCAAATGATTAATTGAAGACCTATCTTTCAATGAATGTTGGTAGTGTGGACAAACTCTGAACAGTTAAGATGCAGGTAAAGATATTCTGAGTGTCCGAAACTTAACTTTGGCACCCAAAAAGTAAGAAAAAATGCCTACCTTCTAACAATGCACAGCAGATCGCCAGTCGTAATGGAGGAAGAAGCAGCTAGATGATCCCCATGATTCTCGCTGGTTTTTTCGGTAGTACCATTTATTGATGTATTTTTTAAACTGTCTGTAACAACCTGCCTCTGTAACAACCAACTCCGGTCTCTCCTACTTTGCATCTCTTCTTAATGTGGTAACAGCGGTAACTGAGAACTTAACCGTCCCTGATGGCTGGCAAAGCTGCGAGGGATGATGAAAACCGGTCTGAGATGTTTGAGACCCTAAAGCAGGGTGGTATCTGTGGGTGACGCGGGTGTTTCAGGTTGCTTGGATATCTGGTTAGCTGTCGTAGTAAGGTTTATGTCTTGTGTTCAGTTATTGTATACTTATCTATTGGATAGTGATAGGTATGTTGAGGAAGATGTCATGGAGGATTTTAATTACTTCCTTAGAGTAGTTCATGGGTATGAAAACCGAAATGTTTATGAGACGAATTAGGCCAGAGAGCTCTGCCTGTTGACCTTAATTCTAATTTTCTACGGATTTTATTATAGACAGTGCAGGGGTTGGGCATTGTGAATCCCTCCAATTCAAAGCATTTGGTGTTCAATTCTTAACCGTATACAAATCATCAAAAAGGCTTCCTAAAATTGCCGTCGAATGCATTAAGAATTCTATCAATGCACACGAAAAGATTATTAGAACAGGAGACTTCAATATTAATTTTAAGAATAAATAAAAAAATGAAATATCAGAATACCTTCTATCACTCTGTCTTAGTCCACGTATTAAAGAATATACCAGATAGAATTTAGCAATAGACAATATATTCGGCAGTTTCCCTCTACTTTTTAGTTACCACAAACAAATTTGGGTCAGATTTAAAAACAAAACATGGTAGATAACATATTCATCGTACGGAATCCTCTCCACGCGAGTTCGACTCGCACTTCTCCATTTATTTTTATTAGGCAATATGAATTTTTGTATTTAGAGTACTGCACCTCGTAATGTTTCGCCACCAATTGTTAGATGTTATTATTTTCTCTGGGTGAAGGTTCTGAGAATTTTCTTTGACGCTTAATCCACCAGGAGAATATTGCGCCTACCCACAAAGATCCATTCCCTATATAGCATGTTAATAGTAGTAGCTCGTTATAGGTTGATGGATTGCTGGAAGTGTGATATCGACATAAAAGCTGGAATGTCGTATTCAGTCTCATTCGCTTGGCTAAGTGAAGAAGAACAGTGAGAGGTCGCCAGTATCTCTGTCTAGCAACTCCGCTTCAAATTCGAAAAACGAGTTGCTAGACAGTATCAACCGAATCAAGAGAGCACTTGTTCCTCACGGTTTTTATTAGAAACTTTTATTTTTCGCAAAAATGATGATAGACATTCCAGTGATAAACATTTCCATGATTACAATTTAATCAATGATAAGGTTCACCCACCACGTTAACCTTCTTCTCCATGGGTGAGAAATTTTAAGTAAATCAATGACGAGGTACCCGGGTACCCAAGTCCTTCATCACTGATTTACATGGGAATTATGACCATACATTATTTTATATAACTTACCTACATGTGTTGTTATTGATATCAATATGAAATCAATAGCAAAAATCATAATTTTTTATTTTTTCTGAAAACTTTCAGTTTTGTTTTTCTGAAAACTTTCAGTTTTAATTTTTGTGTTAGTTTTATTTTCTGTTATTCACTGGACGCTTTCTATACTTGAACTTGCTAGTTTTATACTCGCACAAGACCAACATAAAAATGGCAAAACGCGATCAAGTATTCTCATTGGGAGAATTCAGTCGGTAAGATGATGCAGTTAATAATATGCCTACACTTTTGAATTCAATGAGTTTTGACTAATATGCACTTACTATAATGCCTAAATCATCATGTTGTAGAATGAGTTTTGAGCAACAACAATCATATCTGGATAATTTCATTGATGATTCAGAAAGTGATAATGAGTTGTATTGCTCCAACATTCCTGATGATCTCAGCGTTCCACCAAAACACAATCAAGCTCTCAAGATGAAGAATCTGATATAGAAGACGTTAATGCTGATCATAATGCCAAAATAGAAGTAGATGACTGTTCTGAAAGTTCCAATGAAGTCGAGAATGAAGAAAGTGTTCCCGATCAGCAGATGCTGTATGGCAAAGATGGAACTGCATGGAATCTGACAAGTCCTGACAGTACTCAAACACCACAGCAAAACATTTTACGCCAAAAATCAGGACCTGTAAAAAAACTGAATCCCTTTCAGTTCTTGAAACCTTCAAGTGCATTTTTGATAACATTATGTGCAATATCATAATCAGGGAAACAAACAGGAAAGCCAATTCTGTATGCAGAAAAGCCAAACAGCCCTCCCAATGTTTGGAAGGAGTTGAAAGACGAAGAATTCGATAGTTATCTTGGGATTCTCATTACAGCAGGGGTTCACCATTCTTGCTCAGAAGACATCAGAGAACTGTGGAAGAGTGATGCTAATCCGTTATATCGTGCATCTATGTCAGTGAATAGATTTTGGGAAATAACTAGGTTTCTTCGTTTTCATAATGTTACAACAAGGCAAGGTAGGTTGAAAAATGACAAAGCAGCAGCAATTTCAGAGATATGGCTCTTGATGAATATGAATCTCAGAGCTCATTATGTGCCTTCCGAATGCCTTACTGTCGATGAACAGCTATTTCCATTTAGGGGTAGAACAAAATTTACCCAGTACATGCAGCCAAAACCGGCAAAATACGGTATCAAAATATGGTGGGTGTTTGATGCTGCACATTCTTATCCACTCACTGGGCAAATATACACCGGGAAATCAGCTGAAGGTCGTGAAAAAAATCAGGGCGAAAGAGTAGTAAAAGACCTGTGCTGCCAATTCAAGAAAAGTGGTCGGAATGTTGTGATGGATAACTTTTTTACAACGCTTCCTCTGGCACGATTCCTTCTTTCATGGGGTTTGTCAATGGTTGGGATATTGAAAAAAAATGAGGCTTACATACCACTACAAATGTACGCCAACAAATCGAGAGAACCACTGTCTTCTCTTTTTGGATTTAGCAATGACAAAGTTACAATGGTGTCGTATGTGCCAAAAGCTAACAAGTCAGTCATATTGTTGTCAACCTTGCATTACACAAAAGATGTAAGTGGACCAAAGAAAAAGCCCGAAATAATTCTGTATTACAACCAGGGTAAAGGTGGTGTTGCCAATATGGATAAAATGGTATCGCACTACACTTCCAAGAGGAAGACTAGAAGGTGGCCTGTTGCAATGTTTTACAATATGATTGATTTAGCTTGCCTAGTGGGTTATATCATTTACATGGAAAACAATCCGTTAGAATCCAAGAAAAATAACAGCCGGCGTGTGTTTTTGAAAGATTTAGGTAAACAACTGGCAATGCCAGCGATTGAAATTCGGTACAGAAACCCACGAGCTTGTCAGCACTTCAACACGAAATCAGGAATAGAATGCATGCTGGGAGAGCCTATTGCAAGTTGTATTTCTGCAGGTGATGAAGAACAACACAGAGATTCCTCAGGTCGCCTTATAGTAACTGGAAATTGTTATGTTTGCAAATCCACCAAAAAACGTAGAAAAACAAGAAAATCTTGTTCCAATTGTCGTCGCCCAGTTTCTGATGAGCATACCAAAACAATCACAAAATATTATGCTTGTTCTGCAAATGTGTAAGCTTTTGAACTGATATTTTTACTGATTGATATTGTATTTATCTTAGAATCGTTTTTGTAATTAAAATTCGTTTAAAGTATGATTTATCATTTTTATATCGTTTTTTATATCGTTTTCTTGAGTAATAGTTGTAGGGGTACCCGGGTGCCCTTATCATGGATGTAAAGTGTAAAAGACTTTCAAAATTTTTTTTGAAATTAAACAAACGTTTTTTAAAATTATTTTTTCATAAAACTGCATAGGATTACCAACTTAGAGATGTCAAAAAATACCACGGGTAAAATACGAATGAATGAACGAGAATTTTTATGTTAAAAACGAAAATGGCACCCGGGTACCCCGTCATGGGGAAGAAGGTTAAACGGAATCATCTGACGCAGTGTCAGCATCACCCAAGTCATCTTCATATCTGGATGAAACACATCACTACCCCTATCATTCAAGGAGGAGGAGGTCCGATTTCCAAAAAGACAACACAATTATTGAGCTCCCGACGACGGATATTGCCTTCATTGACACAACCCTCAAATTGCTATTGTTGGTTTCCAGTCTGAGCGCCTTGAGGATTATCCGCGCATAGGCAAGGGGGATTCAATAAGAGGTATTAGTACGATAGCTACTTTTAAACTTCTTAAATTCTCCTACCTATTATAGTGATTAGAAGTGAGTCAGTCAATTTACCCACTTGCGTTGCTGCTTTCCAGCACATTTACCCACTACACTCATTCCTCACAATGAAATACTTCACACAGTCTCCTTGGACTAAAGCGTCCATTAATCGTATTGATGAAACGCACCCCCAAGAGGGTTTTGTTGGCTTATTAGAATTTTTGATGTCAACTACTAAGGTCATATTGCGCCTTTTACACAAGTTATATGTGTACGCAGCCCAGGACAAACACAAATGTTCATGCCCGCGGCGGGATTCGAACCCACGACCAGCTGGATTCGAGAAAGCCTAAGTCCTAACCCTCTCGACCACCTGGCCCGCCCCCCAAGATGGCGAGGAAACATTCAACTCAGAAGCATCTGCCAACAAGCATCTTCAATGAAGACCTGATACCACTATTAACCGATTACAAATATTTAAGTCATTTATCCCAGCTTGTAGAAAGAAATCAACCTGACTTATTTCATTAAAAAGCTATTAATGAAATTCATAATGCCCTTCTCCATCTCTTCACGCTGACACAAAAATTTAGTTTAAACTCTGCTAATATTTAAACGTGATATTTGGATTCCGCAGTACATTAGTACATCTTGTAAGGGTGTGCGTTTTGGCACGATCCGTTACGGCGATCGGAAACGAAATGAATCCGATGATTAATTAATTCAACGAGACGAATTACTCATAACCAGGGAGAAATGATCTTTGAATTTCATTTAAAGAAAGGACACACAATATCACACCGTTTTGTTTGATCCCTCCTAGGAAAAAGGCAATTTATTGACTAATCGTTCAAACAAATAAACAGTGGGTTTCCGGATGGCGTCAAACTGTTCTTAACACATACACACACAAACTCTAGGGACAATTCAAAGAAAAAAATTAAGTAAATAAAATTGGAGAATTGTCAGTTGATAGTTTTAGGAGAATTAAATAACAACAGCAGAAATAAAAACGCAATTTCAATGGCTATGTTTGGTGGACAAATTCATTAGATAAAGTCTAGTTTAGTCCGGGATTTAGTCAGAGTTGTATTTAAACAACTATTATGGTATTCATCATTAATATTATCTGTCACTCTTCAGTGATATACACTTCTTTATGTTAATCGTTGTGGAACTTTCATATAGTAATTTCAGGGTAAAAAGTCAGAATTAAGAGGACGACAATGGCCGAAAACAGTAGTATCTTTGGTTTTATTCTCGTTTTCAATTATCTGTGTCTTAGTAATTATTTTATATCTTCTTTTACGTGTAATTATTCCAACAGTGAATAATCCTACGGAATCGAAAGTGCATTCTTCTCTTTGATAGGTTAGGGTCCTGATAATGTCGAACTTGACGAGGGACTGGAAGTGGTGGAGAGCGTAAAAGAAGAACCCAACAGACTCAATTAGCGGGGGTGGGGGAGGCCCTGAGTCAACAGACTGTGAGTGGGGGGGGGGGGGGGGGGACTGAGTCGACTATAGCACGCAAACAAGGAATGGGACGGGACAGGTTAGTAGATGGGACCCACCCACTACCCGCTGCAATCGGTAGCATAACACTAGATCCCTCGGAATAGAAAAACTTGCTCTTAACGGGAAGTGTCGTCATCGGCGCAAGCAGAAACAACAACTATTCACGGAGCTTTAGGTTTTCACTTTAAAAATCGGGTGTCGAAGGACTTCTGTAAAAAGGGTACATAATGTTCATAGGAAATATTTCATCGAAATCGCTTCAGTACGCGGTTTGATATTTTTTTAGTAAGTGGAACATGTGGTAAGTCCTTATACTAATTTAATCTCCTTTACTTTCTTTTCCTCACTAACACTAATTAAAAACCACGTCGACAGGGCCCCAAAAAGAAATAGGAAAGTTCGTCTTACTTTTTTTCTTCTCGTTCTTGCATATCATCCTAACCTTTCTTAGGATTCCAGCAACGGGGTCTGGCTTTTTGGATAATTTAGCTTAGCAATAATTTAGCTTAGCAATTCAGCATTTGAATAAACATACAGTTCATAGAAATTTGTCAATTTCAATACTCAATAAGCGATAGATCATCAAATGTCTACTTAACTTTGTTCTAATCAAGGAAATACAGCAGAACCTTGCTGTTCGAAATCCCTCGGTGGCAGAACTTAGTCGGCTCTGTCCATCATAGTTAAATGGATAACGGACGGCGGGGGTCGGGGGAAAATCCGACGCTACTGTCGAAGCGATCATTGAGTGATCTCGTCCATCATGGCGTAAATTAAAAGTTCTCAACATCTGTTCTTTCTTTACGGAAAGGCGGACGATTCATCCGTCTTTTTTATGGCCGCTTTGCTATTCCAAAAAAAAAAACTCCTCTATATTTTCAACAATCCCTCGACGTTAAAAATTCCGAGGCATTATCACTTAACATGGGACTACAACAACGGGAAAAACACAAATAGAAGACGTAATCATGGAAAAGCTAATTGTCCGTCATCAGGAATTAATTTCTTTCACGTTTAATCACGCAAATAATAATAAAAAAAAAACGATCATAACGGGCCGGAGGGACTCGTTATACCCCCTCCTCAAAAAGGGAACAAAAAAGTTCTCGTGATTTGACTACTCATCAATCGTTTTCTCGATGTATATATGCCACCATTTGTTTCAGGTCTTCTAGCGTGGCAATGATAGGTGACCGCTGCAGATGGTATTGGTTTGCTAACAGTACAACTGTATTGGCAGACTTGAACGCGTGAATTAGGTAGGGACCATAGTAGGGTGGACGCACTTTATGTTCAGAAGACAAGCGTCCGGGGATCACTCGGTCGTGTAGCCATACAAAGTTCCCTACTTTAAATCGTGTTTGTTCTGTCTCTTTTATTAACTGTATTATTCCTCCTGATGAAACAGTGGGGTTACCAGTTACCTTTCCAAAATGGATCTCGATAGGGAGATTCCGGTTTCGTTATTAGTACAGGCTTGTAACATATCGTCCCACTCGTCGGTCTCACGGTCTAATAATTTCAAACTTAACTTTTCTAACAAGCTGCGGATATTTCGTTCGGCAGGGTTGGCCCGCGGCACATATGGAACCGAGTAATGAATCTCGAAGGCATTGATGGCGGCGTATCGTAGGTACTCTCGTCCCCAGAAATACATTGTATTGTCCGAGAGGATATTTCGCGGCTGACACATCTGTTCTGAGGCGAGTTTCAGCGTGTTGATGATCCCTTGTTGAGTGATGCATGGGGCGGAACTTGTAGTCACCCATCCGCTGTAGAATCGACTGTTAACAATACGTAACAATTTCCTTGGCGACTTCGTATGAGAGGCGCTAAAACATCCACGGCTCATAGTTGGTTCGGACGGATTTGGTGGCTGGTCAGATGGTAATTGGCTGGTTTGCAACGTTGACAATCAGCGCACGACTTCGTTATTCGGTTGATTATGCGCTGCATTTTAGGCCAGCCGAAGTGAGACTTCATTAAAAGATAAAGTGTTTTTCAGCCAGGATATGTCAAGTCAGACGGTAGGTGCCAGTACCAGATCAGGGCATCATGTTCGAGATGGGTATTCGTTATACAGTGACTGGCTCATGTCGAAGTCACTTCATGAGGACAGTGTTGTTTTTGGGTGACGTGGTTTTCAGGGGACACGGCGATAATTAGGCGGGAGAGATGGACTCCTGAGCCAGACCGTAGCAGGCCAGGTTTGTTGAACGGGAGAGGGCGTCGAGTATATTATTGAACATTCCCTATTGATGGACAATTTCATAATCGAAGCCCTGCAGCCGCAAATTCCAGCGCGCAACCCTGTCGTGATGGTCTTTGAAGTTTTCCGTCCTTTTCAAGGATTGCGCGTCACAATAGATAACAAAGTGCATTCCATCGAGATAGGGGCGGAACATCTCCACGACATGCAGGACGGCAAGGCACTCCCATTCAATGGCGCTATAGTTTGAGTCGGCGTTAGTCATTGATCGGCTGGCATATGCGACGATATGGCTCACAGCGTCGTACACTTGTGCTAACATACACCCTACTCCCCGTTTCGAGGAGTCCATTGATAGTTTTGAAGGAATTTTCACAGGCATCGTCCCAAATCCATCTCGTATTCTTGTGTGTCACATGGCGCATGGGCCAGTTCATCACGCTGAAGTTGGATATAAACGCGCGTAATATTGGAACAAGCAAAGGAATCGCCGAACTTCTTCTACTTTGGTGGGATGTGGATAGGCTACAATAGGGTGTATATTCCGATCACTGGGTCTTAGCCCCTTCTCGTTCACGAGATAGCCCAGAAATTCAACCTCTTGGGCGAAGAAGACAGACTTTCGGAAATTCACCTTCAGGTTGAACTTCAGCAATCGGTGGAAGACTTTCTGGAGTGTATCGAGGTGGGCCTCCCAGTCTCGGCTTGCCACTATGATATCATCTGCATAGTGGAAGCACTCTGGTTCTATGGTAGGATCTAAACCCTGTTCCATTAGAGACTAGAAGGCCTGAGCCGCGTTTTTGATCCCAAATGGCATCACCTGGTAACAAAAGGTGCTGAGGCAGGGGACCATAAACGCGATCTTTTCAAGTGAGTCGAGGCTAAGCCTGACCTGCCAGTAGGCGTGCCACAGATCCAAGGTAGAAAAACTCCGAGCACGACTAACTTTCCAAAGTATTAGTTCTGTCAGTAGAGGGAAATACGTCATCAGTTTAGTGAGAGCGTTCAACTTCCGAACATCATAACCAAACCGTGTTCTGGTGCCTTGTTACGATGTACCAGTAAATACGGTAGTGATCAGGCTGACTCGCATCTCCGGACGACTCCTTGACGCTTCATTTCTGCTACCAAGCTTCAGATTGTTTCTAGTGTTGAAGGGGTGTAGTATTAGTGTCGGATTTAAACCGGTGTCAATTTGATGTTCGTAACTGGGGTATTTCCCGTGATCAGGCTCATCCTATAGGAAGTCCTGTAGGGTTCATTGCCAGTCTTGATCATTTACATGCCAAAATCGGACATCTCGATGAGTCTCGGGGAACCAATTTCAATTCTGCATTCCATTGGGGTAGAAAATCGAGACTGAACACGGCCGAAGTCGCCAATCCTGGGAAAATCCTCCACTCGTAGAACAGTGGGGGATAGTCGGTGTCCCCCACACGGGTTGCCTCTGTAAAGACGCTCGCGGTTAATACCGTTTCTCGTCTATCGGCTACCATAATTCGTCTTCCTTGAAGGTGTCGGACACTTTCTCTACTTCCCTTCTATTTTCTCTTCGGTTTCCTCACTTATCAAGGAAATGGTTGATCCTGTGTCGAGCATTGCGTCGATCACAGTCTTTCCTGTCACAACTCACGAGTATCCGTAACTTCATTTCTACCCAAGGCTTGAGCGGCTACTGGGTGCGTCGGCAGGTGGCGGATAGCCGAATATCCTGAGCTGCTTACTTAGGACATCCCCAAATATCAAATAAGGGGACGCAGACCAACTCCCGAACCCAAGGTGTTATGCAACCTGTGCTGAAGGGTGGATGGCCGCCTACTGTAGAGCGGGAGACCTCGGGTGAGGGTAGTGACAAACTTTTATCTAAATCTCTTTCCACAGCGGCTAAACGCCGGCTATCTAGAAAGAAAAGGTTGGAGGGCACTAAGGCCGATATGCCTAAGGTCGGCCCTCAGCCATCTGATAGGGTGGTGGACACCCCGACCAAGAGACCTAGGTCTAAGGGTATCACTCCTTCATCAGATGGCATGAAGCTTCACAAAAGACCCAAATCTGGGAAATTTAGTGAAGCTCTAATGACAACCAAAATGGCAGTAGTTCTGGAAGGCTATCCAGACAAGCAGCTCAATGAGTAGCAGTTGGAGGCACATCACTCCCTGGGAAGGACAGGTTCTCTTGGTTGGTGAGGCGAAGACAATCGTCAAAACCACCGAGATTATCCTGAAACTCCCAGCGATGTTTAAGAAGTATTCTGGTATGGATATCCTGAAAAGGATTCACATACAGAACAAGGACATCGTCCACACAATGGAATATCCTCAACCTCAAACTTGAGGATCAAGGAGTAACCATTGTGTTATCCATCCCTGAACTGGAATAACAGAAGATTCTGGGTAACAGAAAATGGCTTTAGTACATTGGACTGTCTCAGATCCAAGCTAAAGTTCTAGGGAAACCTCCTGACAAAACTTCATCTAATGCTGAAGTGCCTACAAGCAAATCTTCAGCATAAGAAATTGGCTGTTGCCAACCTCAGCAACAGCTTCTTAGCTGAGGACATACAAATCACTCTGATTCAGGAGCCCTGGATTTTTAAGGGCGGAATCAGAGGTTTGTCCAACTGTGGAGGTAAACTAATTTATGATTTTAATTGTTCTTCTCCCCGTGCTTATCTGTTGATCAAAAACAGTATTAACGCACTTCCTATGTATCACTTGTGTTCTAGAGATCTAGCAGTGGCGAAAATCACCCTTCGTCTGGATGGTCTGGATCGTGAAATAATATTTGTCTCAGCCTACCTTCCATACGAGGAAACCTCTCCCATCAATGATGATATCAGGAAAATATGGGAAATCTCGACTTCTCACAAGGTAGCGATTGTCTTTGGATGTGATGCCAATGCTCATCATACCTTGTGGGGTAGCACTGACACCAATCTCAGAGGTAAACTCCTTTTCGATTTTATCCTAGAGAATAATTTAGATTTATTTAACCAAGGTAATAAACCAACCTTCATTACTGCGGTAAGAAGGGAGGTTATTGATGTTACCTTTGGCTCTTCCATTTTGAGGAAATGGATTAGGAAATGGTATATAGATGAGAAACCATCTATGGCTGACCATCAGCATATCCGGTTTTCTTTTATCACTAGTATAGACTGGGATAGAACGTTTAGGGATCCTAAACGGACTAATTGGATTCAATATCGCGAGGACGTTCGTTCCACGATTTCCAGTCTTCCGACTAGAATCAATGATACTGTTGACCTAGAGCTTTGTGTACATAGGTTACAGCAGGCCCTGGTACAATCGTATCATAACAACTGTCCCTTGTTGAGGAAGAGATGTAGATCCCACAGTGTCTGGTGGAACCATGATCTATCTCAACAAAGACAAAGAATAAGGAAGCTTTTTAAGAAAGCTAAGAAGACCAACGAGTGTCAAGTGTATAAAAACGCCCTCGCTGATTATAACAAAGCAGTTCGATCAGCTAAACGTACATCTTGGAGGAAGTTCTGTGAATCAGTCCAAAAGACTGTGGAAGGAGCTAGACTCTATAAACTCTTGAGAAGCGATAAACTTATTATGGTTGGTTTTCTCAAGAAATCAAATGATGAATTCACCAGAAACAGTAGAGAAGTCCTTGAGACTCTGATTATGACTCACTTTCCAGGCGCTGAGCTCATCAGTCCGCTGGACTCGGAGTATCTTGACTCCTTGGTTAGAACATCGCGGACTGGGTGGGCTGCGGCTGGTGAGGTGATTACTCATAGTAGGGTCATATGGGCTATTAAATCTTTTGACTCCTACAAATCACCTGGGCCGGATGAGATCATTCCTGTACTTCTTCAGCAAGTATCAGATGTGATCTCACCGATCATGTGTTTAATTTTCAGAGCTAGTTTAGCTCTAGGGTATATTCCAAATCTCTGGAGGCAGGTCAAGGTGATTTTCATACCAAAACCAGGTAAGGGTTGCTACGACCTAGCCAAGAGTTTTCGACCCATCAGTTTGTCTTCCTTTGTGCTCAAATGCCTTGAGAAGATCATCGATGGGCGAATTCGTGAAGTTTTTGGGACTTCTGGTCCCTTTCACGCTAACCAATTTGCCTATCAGGTTGGCAAATCTACAGAGGCAGCTTTACAGCATTTAGTGGTAAGGATCGAGAAAACTCTGGAGTATAAAGAGTTTGGTCTAGCTGTTTTTCTCGATATTGAGGGAGCATTCAATAACACTTCCTATGACTCTATTGCTAAAGCTCTAACCACCAAAGCAATTTCTCCACTAATCTGCAACTGGATTCAGGTCCTCTTAGCGGATAGTATTATTATATCTGATTTGTTGGGCGAGGGAATTGTTGCTCGTCCCTCCAGGGGCTGTCCGCAGGGCGGTATTCTTTCCCCCCTGCTCTGGAACCTGGTTGTGGACGACCTCATTTCTTTTCTTAACAATCAAGGTATTTACGCCCAGGGTTACGCAGATGATATTCTCATCTATGTTTCTGGGATCGACAAGCACACCATTTTTGATCTTGTACAAATGGCTTTGTGCAAAATTCAATCATGGTGTTCAGAGCGGAATTTAAGGGTTAATCCCTCGAAGACCACTCTAGTTCCCTTTACAGGCCGAAGAGAAACCATCTCCTATGATTTCATACCAACTGTTTGGTGAAAAAATCATTGTGAGGAATGAAGTCAAATACCTAGGAGTTATCCTTGATAGTAGGTTGACTTGGAACCAACATCTTGATTATAAAATTAATCAAGTTAAAGTTGGACCCTTGGTAAATCATGGGGTCTTACTCCCAAGGTGATCTACTGGCTATATGTCACGGCGATCAGACCTATTTTGACATACTGTGCTCTAATTTGGTGGCGTAAGTCTGAGCAACTCACCGTTGGAACCAAACTGGCTTCTCTTCAATGATTGGCGTGTTTGAGTATAACGGGTGCTGTCTCTACCACGCCAACCAAGGCTTTAGAGATTATCCTTTCTCTGACTCCACTTGATATTTTTATCAAAGGTGTAGCCAGGAAAAGTTCATACAGACTGAGTAATCAAGGACTATGGGTGGACTTCCCTGGGGCGAAGTCTCATACTTTCATTAGCCAGGCCTTTACCAGTCATATTCTCCAGATGCCTTCTGATATTGCAGTTACTCAGGCCCTTCCTGAGCCCTCGAGCGAGGTCATAATTGACCCCGTGGTAGAGCCAGATGGGTTTTTGCAATTTCCCAAGGGTGCCATCATTTGGTATACTGATGGCTCTCCTCATTACGGCCTTTCGGGCCTGGGCGTTTATTGCGGCAGTCCCAAAATCCTTCGGTTTCATCGATTGGGTCTTCCAGGCTGAATTACTGGCCATTATTTACTGTCTGCAGATGTGCAAGGATAAATTCTATGTACATCGTCGTATTTTTATACTCAGCGACAGTCAAGCAGCCCTTAAAGCCATTAAATCCTCTAGGGTTAATTCCAGACTTACACTGGAATGTCGACAGCTCCTACAGGACCTTTCTTTACACAACAGACCTTGAGATGGGTTCCTGGACATAAAGGTGTTGTCGGAAACGAGGTAGCTGATACCTTAGCCAAACAGGGTGCCAAGTTCACTTTTACTGGCCCTGAACCCTTCTGCGGGATTACTAAACAAACTGCAGTTAAGGAGATAAATATTATCTATCATCGAGAAATGATGGAAAGGTGGGATCATACCACTGATCAAAAACATGCCAGATTCATGATTAAGAGATCTTCTCTTAGTCTAACATCAGGCATTTTACAACTCAATAGAAACAAAATACGGACTATCGTTGGCTTTCTTACTGGTCATGAAATACTCCGTAAACATCTACATAGAATGGGAATCCTTCGGGAAGAGCCACTATGTTCGAAATAGGTTTGGCGGAAGAAACAGCCTATCACATTCTGTTTGACTGCGTCGCTTTGACACATTTTCGCCACTTCACGATTGGTTTAACCTTTCTTGAAGATATTCACTTGGACCCCGTGGGCAGCCTGACTCGCTTTTTAAGTCTGTCTGGCTACCTTTAGGTGATCTTAGCTCTCCTTTTGTGTATGGCGCAATATTCCTTACAGGAATAAGTGCCTTTGCGGTCAACTGCCTCGGCTGCTGACTGACAGCCCACTTATAAGATAAGATAAGATAAGATAAGATAACTTCATTTCTACGTGAGACAAGGGTAAAAGATTTTGATTAGCTTCGTAATCCGCAGTCTTTACTTTTCCTGCAGTGCAGGGCAAGGATAACTGTGCAACGAGGTTTTGTCTAAGGGTTCGTATTTTTGGTTCCATGCAGCGGGATCGATGAGGTGAATCACTATCGAAGTAAGTACTCCGGGTTTGTCGGAAGATTTTGGCCAGGTAATAACGATTTTTACAACCCCACCCATGGCTGGATTCAGCAACCGCTTCTCTCTATGCAGGCGGGCTTGATAATAAGTTTGGGTTGGAGAGTCCGTAACGTGCATTCGTCTCGAGGAGTCGTCTCTTCTCGTCTTGTCCTTAGCTGGCGTCCCAGATATACGGCCATCTTTTTTAAACACGAGTGTTTTTCTACATTGACTTTCTCGCTCTAGGGCAAGCAGTTCCAGTCTCGGTAATAAGTCGAACTCCGAGTGTCGAATTTGTCTTTGTAAGTCCGATCGCATATTTTGATAACAAAGGTCGATGACATCTTCCAACTCCAGGAGGTAGACAAACCTCTGGTTTCACTAACACATATCAAAAGCAAACTAAGTAAACGTCTCTTTTGGTCTTTGGCGGTGATTCATGAGGCGTCTTTTATCATCAGTCAAACCTGTCTTGTGTCCAAATTGTTTCAGTAGCCACTCGCGGCACGCCACCCAGGGGCCCATCTCTTCCGGCATTAGGAGAGGCAAAATATGAGGAAGCGATGCCACAGGCACTTACTTTAACAATGCTCGTGCATCGAGTTTTTCCAGATATTCGTCTATATCATCCATAGCAGTGTAGGCAGGGAGATTGAGAACCTCATTCCATATTGCAGGAGGCCTTTCTCGTGGCTCGTTCATTCGGGCCAAAACTTGGGGCTGGTGTTGAATGGTATGTTCCACACTTTCGATTAGTGAATGTCCGATACCCACGCTATACATTATTAGCCCACCTTCCATGAAGGCATCTACCGGATAGGTCCTCCATATATTGATTTCCAGGGGCACCAGGTGTGTAGTGGTGAGGCGTTGAATCACTTCACGCAGCCTCCATACACGCTGCGTATGGTCGCCGTCTATCTCCACTTGTAAAAGTGCGTTGATTAACACCACAGCTTCTTCTCTGAGCAGGGTGGTTGGCAGACGGGGTTGGATCAGTGCAGTGACAAGTTTATCAACCTCATCCATAACTGGTTGGCTTTCCATCATCAGAAGAACGATTAGTAAAATCCACGTCATATCTTGCATATTAATTGAACTTGACTTTTAGGAGGTTCACCAAAAAAACTTTGTAACGGGGTACGTTTTGGCACGATCCGTTACAGCAATCGGAAATGAAATGAATCGGGTAACAAAATTATTTCACCGAGACGAATTACTCATAACCAGGAAGAAATGATCTTCGAATTTCCTTTAAAGAAATGATACACAATATCACACCGTTTTGGTTGATCCCTCCTAGGAGTGGTGGAAGGGAAGAAGGCAATATATTGACTAATCTTTCAATAAAATAAACAATGGGTTTACAGATGGAAGCAAAGTATTTTTAACACACACACACACACACACACACACACACACTTACACACACACTTACACACATGCGCACGCATACATGCACACTTCTCTAGGGACAACTCAAAAAAAAAAAAGTAAGTAAATTGGCAGAAAGACAAGCATTTCCAGATTCATTAATACAAAGGCTATTACTGTGGCTTGTAAAGGACTGATTGACAACTATGTGACTAGCATTTGCCATGTCTATATACGGAGAACTCTGTGATCTGAGAGCAGTAGTAGTTTGCAACTGATTTTCTAATGCTGTGGCATTAATAATAGGTAAATTATTTGCATTGACAGCAAATAATTCCCTTCTAACAATGCCAGTACTTCAGTAAATACATGTGAAGAATGTTTTTGAACAAATATTTTGTTGTTTTCGTAGCTTGGTTCCCAAGTACCATAAGCACGATATAATTGTTCATGTAGAGCATATCCTAAAGAACTGCTTCCATGAGATGGATCTATATTTAGAGCATACGTCATAGTAGATGTTATAGGTGAGAGGGAAGGAGACTGACTGGAAGACAATGATGGCTGCCCTCAATGTTTTCCAGGAGGCATTACAATTGGTGTAGGCTGTAAATTATACAAATGAGGATGAATGAGCTGTTTTAAGCCAGAAGTCCAAAGAGAACTTGTGTTCATTCCTCCATGAATATGAGGATATAAGTGAAGAGAAAGAGGTCGCACTGGTATGGAACCTCTTTCCCCGTTCTGTATGGTAGAATGACATTCACAAGGACGTTCCGATGAATTTTCTTGTAGAGGAACAACATTCACTGGGAGCGAACTATTTATTGGAGCAGTGCAAACATAGCATTCACAACTCTTAATGGAAGAAGAATCTCCTTGATTCTGAGATATTATGCCTTTTCACACCGCTCCTGATGAAAACATGGAGGATGATGATGATGATGAAGAATTTTCATTCGTCATGTTCAGTGGAATTTCTCCGATTGAAGAACCATCTTTATGTCCTTGTGATATTGCTTGAGGTGAGCAGACAAGTAGCTTTTTTCCCAGAGGAACATCATCATCATCTTCATCATCTTCATCCTCCTCCTCCTCTTCATCATCATCATCATCATCATCATCTCCATCATCTTCATCATCATCATCATCATCATCATCATCTTCTTCATCCTCTTCATCATCATCTTCATCATTCACTTGCCAGGCTGAAACATGTTCATTTTCTTGCTCAATATCTCCATTTATGCAAGCATTAAGCTTAGCATCAACTGATTCATGAATAAGAAATTCAGATGTTTCATGGATGTGTTCCCTTACACAGGCATGATCAATAATACTCAAGCACTGAGAGCTCTCCATTATCTTGTCCGAGTTGGCTAACAGAAATAGATGGATGAATAAACTGGGCAGCGTTGTGACATTGCGGACTTGGAGCAAGAATCAAATCTTCAGAAGGAACAGGTGTATCTGGTGGAGTTATGATCCTACATGTCAAAATATGGGAAATGCTGCATTCATCACAAGGGCATTGATTCCTATTGCAATGAGGACAATGGCAATCTTCAGCCAACGTTCTGGTGCCACTTAGCATGTGTTGCATTGTTACTTTAAAGCCTGAACTACATTCACTGGGAATTTAAACACCATCTTTCTGAAGTTGTTGTTCCAACAACTTCCTCTGCATTCTGAAAAACTTCCAGTCTTCTTGAAGCATACGCTGCTTTGCTTTCAGTGCAAACTGTTCAGCGTTATATTCCTGAATATATTGTTCTGCTTCTCTCCTCCACATAGCAGAAATAGCTGTCATTTCTTCACAAAACTGTTGATACCGATGATATAAAGAGATTGTGCTTTCAGAAGAAGAATTTCCTTCCTGAGATACCCCAGCGGTACGAATCTGAGAAATGAGAACAGGTAGACTTTTTTGAATTAATGGATCAGTATGTACAATACTTTGAAATAAATGGCGATTTACTAATTCCCATGTTAAATTGAATTTTTTCAAATGTTCAGTCTCCAGCTGCTTGAGAAAAGGTGTTAACTGTGAACAGGCTAGACAGAGTTTGCTATAATCATCTAATAATGACTGGATAAAGTGGGAAGCTGCCTGAATACTTGGTAATTTGTTTGTTTTACCAACAGGCAACAACCGTAGCAAATGCATTTTGCTATCTATAACTGCATCATGGGCTTGTGTTTCCAACTGCTGGAACAGCTGATGAGGATCAAGAAGACAAAGTCTGTTAACTAAGTCAGCTAATCTCTCTAAGGAAGGTTGTTCACATAACATACCACTTTCCATTTCAAATCCCTGGCCAATTTCTGCTTTTCTATATATTTGCCACACAGCATAGTGTAGCTTGACCAAATCAGCTTCGGCCTGAATAGCTTCTTGGTCTTGCAGAACAACCTCGCTTTTGCGGCAACATGTTTCACACGAACGACTACCGGTATCTGTGTCCACTCCTGCTTGATTACAACCAAGGTAATCCAAGGAAGAAGTTGGCAAGAGGAAACCCTGAGGAAGAAGCGAAGCTTCAGAACAATCTTTTCGAGGATCAACTTCAACACTATTCCTACATTCTTCACATACCCAAAGAGGAAGCTGGCCAATATTAGTTGTATCTGACATAAGCCTATTGGCATCATCACACATATCTTTAGGATCAGGCGATGGTGCATAAGGCCTTTCACGGTGACACAAAAGCCATTGGTCGATGCCTAAATAAGGATTTGGTCCTTTCGGAATGAGTGTTTTTGGTAAACCGTCATCTACATCTGCCACTTTAAGTGATGCGATAGCTCAGACGGCAGCGTGGTTGCTACTCACAAATCAAAAAAGTAAGTAAGTACTTAGCAAATAGTAAATGATAAATTTATAGTTTTAAGAGAATGAAATAACAACAGTAGAAATATAAACGCAATTTCGGTCGACAAGTTAATTAGATAAAGTCTAGTTTAGTCCGGGGTTTAGTCAGAGTTGTATTTAATCAACTATTATGGTATTCATCATTAATATTATCTGTCACTGTTCAGTGATATACACTTCTTTATGTTATTCATTGTGAAACTTTCATATAATAATTTCAGGGTAAAATATCGGAATTAAGAGGACGACAATGGCCATCATGGCTCAGGTAAGTTCGAAAAGAGTAGCATCTTTGGTTTTATTCTCGTTTTCAATTTTCTGTGTCTTAGTAATTATTTTATATTTTCTTTTACGTCTAATTATTCCAACAGTGAATAATCCTACGGAATTGAAAGTCCATTCTCCTCTTTAATAGGTTAGAGTCCTGATAATGTCGAACTTAACGATGGACTGGAAGTGGCGGAGAGCGTAGATGAAGAACCCAACAAATTTGATTAGCGGGGGGAGGGACTGAGTCAACAGACTGTGAGTGAGGGGAGAGACTGAGTCGACTATAGCACGCAAACAAGGAATGGGACGGGACAGGTTAGTAGATGGGACCCACCCACTACCCGCTGTCATCGGTAGTAAAACACTAGATCCCTCGGAATAGAAAAGCTCGCTGTTAACGGGAAGAGTCATCATCGGCGCAAGCAAAAACAACAACTGTTCAAGGAGCTTTTGATTTTCACTTTAAAAATCAGGTGTCGATGAACTTCTGTAAAAAGGATACATAATGTTCATAGGAAATATTCCACAAAACTCGCTTCAGTATTTTTTTTTTCCTATCTCTTATTTTTTTGTCACAAGGTAAGTATTATTCTGTATTTTTTGTTGATTACTTGATTACTTTATTTTTCTTTTATTTTACGTTTTTCTTTAAAGTTTAGGACTTGATTTAATTAGGTGGAACATGTGGTAAGTCTTTATACTGATTTAATCTCCTTTACTTTCTTTTCCTCATTTAACCTAATTAAAAACCACATCGATGGGGCCCCCAAAAAGAAATAGGAAAGCTCGTCTTACTTTATTTCTTCTCGTTCTTGAAGCTCATCCTGACCTTTCTTAGGATTCCGGCAACGGGGTCCGGCTTTCGTCTTCCAGCATCGAATAATTTAGCTTAGCAATTCAGCATTTAATTAAACATACAGTTCATAGAATTTTGTCAATATCAATATTCAATAAGCGATAGATCATCAAATGTCTACTTAACTTTGTTCTAATCAAGGAAATACAGCAGAACCTTGCTGTTCGAAATCCCTCGGTGGCAGAACTTAGTTGGCTGTGTCCATCATAATTCAATGGATAACGGACGGCGGGGGTCGGGGGAAAATCCGACGCTACCGTCGAAGCGATCATTGAGTGATCTCGTCCATCACGACGTAAATTAAAAGTTCTCAATATCTCTTTTCTCTTTACGGAAAGGCCGACGATTCATACATTTTTTTTTATGGCCGCCTCACCATTCCAAAAAAAAAAACTCCACTATATTTTCAACAATTCTTCGACGTTAAAAATTCCACAACAAAGCTCTCATTGTGAGGCTTTATCACCTAACCAGAGACAAATGAAGAAAGAGACTGGCAGTGACCTCCCCTCTAGTGGTGCCTTCGCGCCGCCATTATGGGATTGGCAAGAAACGCTGATCGCGGGAGGCAATGCATGTGAATCAATCGCAAACAATTATTTTTTATAATATCTACCTAAGATATCTGGATGAATTTATTATGGGACCACCAGAAAAACTTGCTCTATTAAACCAAAAATAATTATCCAAATCGGCCCATCCGATTAAAAGTTATTTTGTGATAAATAAAGTTATTCTTAAACATTAATTTAAAAAAAAAAGTTTAAATGGAAAAGAAGGAAGAGATTATATTAAACAATTAACTAGAAAAATTCTCCTTTATAAATTATAATTTGAAAGTTAATAAAATAAAATATACAGTTCACTAATTATAATTCAAATTATTGTTGATTTGTGCGAGATGTACAAATTATAATTTCCCTTTCTAATACTAACTGGCCACCACATTCCCATACATATTGGTCAAATCGTTTTTTTTTTTAAAGATCCAATAGTTCAGTTCACAAGTAATTATAATATTAGTTAATTGCTTATTACAATATTTGGATTAATAAATTGATTATTTTATTGAACTGAGAATTATTTCTTTCTTTTCGTTATTTGTTTAAAAAAACAATTTAAGTACCTTTTCAAATGTATTTTACGTTACCAGATTTCCTTTTAATTTAAAATTTTAAAATATTTTAAAATCAATTAGCTAATATTTGATAAATTATGTTAGGTTTGTTTATTGATAGCAGTTAAACTTTTAAATATCCTTCCAGTTTAAATGTCCTGCCTTTACAAATATTCCATTATTATCAGATTAACAAAAATTAATTTAAATTTAAATGAGTTCAGTCTTTTTTTAATGCGGAAAATCGTGAAATTAATAAAAACAAAAACATTAATAATAAATAAAGTCACCAATCTGCAATAGACTACATTCTTTGAGTTTTCTTACATCTCACAAGTTCCTTCATCGTTCTTCAAGATTGGTGACTTTATTTATTATTAGTTTTTTTGTTTTTATTAATTTCACGATTTTCCCCATTAAAAGGAGACTGAACTCATTTAAATTTAAAATAATCATTTAAACTCCTTAGATCAATAACAAAAATTAAAATTGCATTTTTTTTATTATCTTAAAAAACAATTTTGTTACACAGCTTTTAAAATTTTTTATAAAGTATAAACATCTAACGTTTTTATTGTGATGAATACATTAAAAGAAAACTAAATAACTTGTCACTCAAGAAATAAGCACCAAGCTCAAACACCCCTGTATTATAGCTATTTCATAGCTAAACGAAAAATTAGAAAGTGAAGCATTTGCATTGTAGATTTCCAAAGGATGACAAATTGATTGGCATTAAATTTACCAGGATAAAATTGAGTGCAGGGCACAAAACATTAACTCATGTATAACTCTGATGAATATAATCATGAATCCATATAAGATGATGCGTCTCACTATTATCCAATCCCTGATATTAAAATCTTGTCAAAATATTATGATTCGGTTGTAGAATGTATTGCAGGATTTGTTTCTAGGTCTCTAATTAAATCTATAATCTACATTCAATGTAAAGAAGCGTTCAAAGAGCAATATAAGAGCTGCCATAACCTTAATTTCATTGTGAAAAAAAATAAAGAGGCCTTATCACACCATCGAAAGATGTAGTAAACCTGTGCAAAATTTCAGAAAAAATCATTAGGAGTGAATTTGAATACGCCTATCAAAATTCTAAAAAAACATTACATTTTATAATCGAAAACAAAATTAATATTTTCACTAATTTAACTCACCATTCATTTGAAATGAGTCCTTCTGACGATCATGTGCTTCGACTTATTAGACCTAATGTTATCACATACTGTAATATTCAATATCACCATGAAACCAAGCGGCTGACAGAAAAAATAAGTGGAGAAAATATACGCAGTGTATTTTCACGACTTATATTTAAAAATCAATAAAGAATAAATGAATTTAAATTTTTTGTGTAACTGAAGCTATTTTTGAAACTCCACTGGTAATGCTATCTGAAGAGGCTTCAAATTTACTTTTTATTTAGCAATACAAATGAAATTCTTTGCTAGGTATTAAAAATTAAGTTACAATAATCAACTTTTTAATAATAAAAATCAGTTAAGACTGAAAAAATAAATTCATCCTTCCTCTAGTTTCATTTACTTTCACCATGGATGAAGAAATAACTTTGCTTCTACATTTTTCTTCATCTTTGCTTTCACTTGTCTGTGGCTAAGTCTCCAATATAACGATAGGAGTTGCGTGTTGTAAGGCATTGAATCTTTTAAAAATTCGTAAGGCATTGAATCAGCTATTGAAAGTCATTTAAAGTATACATTATCGTTAGTTAATGCAATAAAGTTTATTTAAAGAAATCAGTAAACAAGTTATGCTTACTAATACCTCCTGAAATCATCTACAAAAACAGCTGAAATTACATTGAGAATATAGGCCGCCTTAGGTTTTTGCCATTCACAACAGGGCAACTGCTGCACTTCTGGTGGCACCAGTAGCGCTCAGCGAAATGAATAGGGCACTGCCAGTCTCTTACTTTCATTTGTCTCTGCACCTAACAGGTGGCTACAACAATTGGAAAAACACAAATAGACGACGTAATCATAGAAAAGCTAATTGTCCGTCGTTAGGAATTAATTTCTTTCACTTTTAATCACGCAAATAATAATAATAAAAAACGATCATAACGGGCCGGAGAGATCCGTTGTAATCTGTAAGTATGAAAGTAGCTTTCAGTTACTATGAAGACATTGCTGAAGTGAACTATGGGATGTGGAACATCTCGTCTATGAGTTATCAATGAGGTCAATTATTACATGTTGTTTGGAGATCTATATTTATTTATTTACTTTTGAGTTCATCAAACTTTCTGATTGTTCGGATAGGAGAAATTCCCAATCTGTTGAGCCGAGTGCCTGCCTCCTCTTGGGCTTTCAACTTTTGACAACTTGGTTGTTCTTAAGACACCTTGTGACAGCATGGCTGTCCAGATGTCTGTGATAGCCCAATTGGTGGAGGGATCGGCCATGATAGTCGAGGTTCCTGGTTCGAACCCAGGTCGCACATTTTTTCCTTCCGCTTTTTGATAGAAAAATTATAAGAAGAACGTGCAGTCAATATATCTGTTTTTTTGTCAGTGGTGGAGAGTATCGGCCATGTTGCAGAATGGTCCGATGAAAACAAGCTTAATATAGTAAAGGCTAAATTAAAAGGAAACGCAGCGAAGTAAGCTGCAGAGGCCAGTTAATACGTATTATTTTTTCACTGATCCAGAAAAATACGTAATTATTTGCTCAAAAAATTTAGAAATTCATTGTTTGGAGCTATATGATATAATAACATATGAGGTCTTCCAAATTCTCTTTGTCACCCTCTGCATCTCAACCAGAAAGTTTTTAGCGGTGAAACTATGAAAGTGGATAAGGCCGTAAAATTCAATGTAGTAATTCAAAATGTATACACTCACGTGCCATAAGTCATGGAACTGCACCAAATAATGTATGGAACCTTCTTTAACCCGGCTAAGTGCCACAGTGCGACGTGGCATTGATTCCACAAGTCAGTGGAAGACATCTGAAGACACTGCCAGCCATTCCGACTGGAGAGCTATGCACAATTGCATGCTTGTTTGAGGGCCCTCTCTCGAGCATATCCCAAATGTGTTCAATTGGACTCATATCTAGTGATATGTCTGTCATGGCCATATCATGCGCTGCAATTGCCCCAATTGCTCTTCAAACAAATCGGGAACAATCATGGCCCGATGGCATAGTGCATAGTCGTCCTGGAAAACCCCATCGTTGTCAGGATCTATGAAGTCCATCAAAGCCCGCAGATGGTCAGCAAGCAGCTTGACATAGCGATGGCCAGTCAGTGAGCAGTCTACTTTACCAAAGGACCCAAGCTATGCCAAGAAAAAATACCCTGCAGTATTAAGGAGCCACCATCAACTGCACAGTGCATGCTTGAAAAATTGGTCCATGGCCTCAGGGGGTATGCGCCACACAGGAGCCCTACCATCAGCTCGTATCAGCAGGAATCGAGACCATCCGACCAGGTCACACGTTTCTAGCTGTCAAGTGTCCAGTCGATGTGTTCATGGGCCCAGGAGAGACGTTGCTAACGATGTTTTGTTCTTAGCAAGGGCACCCATGTGGGTCTTCTGCTTCCATAACCCATGGACACTAGATTTCGTTGCGCAGTTCGCATCGATACTGCTCTAGTATCACCCTGGTTAAAATCTGATGTCATCTGGCATAGCATCGGTTGCCTGTTAACAGTGACCATCTTACTCGCATGCCATTGGTCCCTTTCATTGAGAAGGTGTGGTCGACCACTGGGTTTCCATGGTGGGAGGTAATGCCGTCAAATTCCTACTCTTGATAGACTCTTGAAAAAGTGGACGGTGGAATGTTAAATTCTTGAGCCATCTCCGATATTAAATGACCCATATGTCCTGCTCCACATAGCAGGTGTCGCATACCTTTTCGCTCCATGGTTCCATATTTCAATAGAAATTTTTTTTTTGAAGCTCGATTGATCCCTCTCAGTTATTTGCATTCATTTGTGTTAAATGGAGATTTTCCGGGGGCTTTTTTTATCAAGCATTTGCTCTCATTCTGACACGGACGGCTTAGCGTTTATATTATACACCCCTTATTTTTCTCAGTCAACTATCGGTATTGACCTCTGGGTATTTTTTTGACACGTGTGGTTCTCGTTTTTTTGATTGCACCTTTTTAGATCTCAGTAATAAACAGATTTTGTGGGCTTCCGGTTGGTTATAGGGAGGTTCCTGTGATCCCCCTCCATTAAGGCAATTTAAAGGGTTCACGTGACGCGTTCTTGTTGCGTTACATTAACTCCGCGTTGGCGGAGAAGAAATCAGAATTTTTCCCGGTGAAAACACCACCTTGTTCTCATCGTCTCTTCCTTGTGCAGGGAAATATTTGCAAAATTTCTTTACAATAACCTGGCCAAGTTTTCATTTTAGTTGCAATAATGTCTTTTTGCTACGATGATGGATTAAGGAAACGTGTCTACCGCGAAAATTCACATGATAATATTTTTTAAACGCGGTTTGCCTCACAAATTAATCACGAGGTCTCATTGCTTTCGAATTAACGTTTTCCACTGTCAATTACCCGTTTTTTTTTTAAACATTGCGACGATCCTCAAAAGAAAATAGAAAAGGAGTGTAGGAAATTTTTTTAAAATTAATATAATTAAAATCTTTCTTAGGTTAGTTATAATTCCTTCGTTTTGAAGTTACATGATTGTTGGGTGATTAAGTCATTTGTTTACTTAGGATTGTTGGTGTCTAATCACCTTTTGTTGTTAGAGGGAAAAACTTTTGGAGCGTCACGTTCCGCACGCATCAGCGCGAGTTCCGCGATCGCGTGGCTTAGAGTTATTTAAAATTTAAATTTTTTTTTGAAAAAGAATTATTTTTTTGGGCAGAGTCATTAAGGCAGTCAGCGCCTAGCCTGGTTCGGATGGACTCCTCAAGTCTCCTGAGCTGAAAAAGGACAGTCTCAAGATGTAATCGCCTGACGTCTTAATTTCTATCCCGGACTTAGCCAAAAAATGCAGATTCCGGTAGGATTTTTGAAGGTCTGTTACGACCCCTTGGATAAGTTTATTTGGCTATGATTTTCTTAGGATATTGTTCGTTAATGATGAGACGTAAAGTGTGTTTTCCTGGCTATATTCGTTCCTACTCGCTGCAATATTCCACGACATGATGGTCGTCAGAGACTACACCTAGTTAAGTAGGAATCCAGCTTTGAGTTTTGTCAGAATTATGCCATTAATTTTGTTTTGTTCGTCAGAAGGATTAATTATGGAAGAATCCACGCCCAAGTAAGACTGTTATGTTTTTTTTTATTTCAAGAGTAATTCAGGTTTACTCTCCGAGAAGTTTATTCTTTTGCCGTCATGTTCTTGGGAACTCAATGAATCTCTAGTAACTCGCTCATTTCTCTTCCCATTTGACTCTTACACTCCTATTTGTTTTGCAGTGGTGTAACCATTTTGTCTCCTTGGACGTGACTTTCTCCGTTGATCGTTTTCCTTCAACCACCAGATTGTATTTACATGATTCTCCAAGCAAGCCCTTTTCACGATATCATTATTGCTGTTTAACATGAATAGTTCTACTTCGTCGGGGTGATAAGCCTACACCGTTTTTGTTGCTTCACCGCAAGCCGTTCTTTAACTTTCATAGTTCTTAAACACCTAAAATCAAATCATTGCAGCTTGTGAAGAATCATCATGGAACATAATTCTTTATATTCAATAAATTAACTTCCAGATTCAATAACACTGTGCTTTAATTTTTTTTTACTTTCTTTGCTTGTTTTTCTTTTGTTTTTTTATTTCAGGGTCGTGCTTGCGTAACTTTCGTCTGTCTGCTGTGTTGTTTCTTTTGTGCGTCCGCCCTTTAGCTACCTGCTACCTTTCCCCTTGTGTTTGATGTTTCATCATAATAATGTAATATAATTCTGTGAGCTTTATCCTTTTTTTAATATTTTTTTCCCTTTTTCTGTTTGTATTTACCCTGATCAGAATTCTATCCATTTCTTATAATTTTCTTTAGTTTTTATTTTTAGTGAGTTTATTTTTTTTTTTTTTTTGATAATTATTTGAGTTTTCTTTTTGTATTCCTTTTGTAGCCTTAAGTTTTATTTGAATTTCCTTTTATTATTATTTTTTCTTTTTGTTTCCAAACAGTTATATTTGGTGAACTTGCATTAAATAATAAGCTCAATTCGTCCTTGATAACTCTTCATTCAACTTCCTCCTGGTGTGTCTGAAGGCTACAATCAAAGTAGTTCCATCGGGCTTTCTTCTACTTTTCACCCCGACGGACTGACTATTTGGACCTTTTTTACTTAGTCCTCAGCCCATTTCCCTTTTTCTCGAGGCGGATCTCAGCAATTTTGTCGTCTCTTCCCGGCTGAAGCTTATCACTAAACATTATTTTGTTCTCCAATCTTTATTTCAATATGTAATAAAAGTGATAATTTGTTTGGAGTTTGTGGTACCTTCTCTTTTTAAATTATCATAGTAATTTAATATTCCATTTTTTAAATAATTTCCTTGAGGGGCTTAAATTTTTTTTGATTTTTATATTTTTTGGTAACTTGAAGTATCGTACCGCGATCCTTCAAGTACTCATTTATCTCCTTGTTCTAGGATACTCAGTGGGGTGAGTTATTTTCTATTTTAAAACTTATTTGGGATAACGTTAATTTTTGAGATATATATATAGAGTCTACGCAGGATAAGTAGACATTAGAGTCAACAATTTGGGAGTTTTATAAGAATTTGGGGAGGCGAACGTCTTTTGCTCAAGCAGCCGTTTGTAATTGACTGTTCGTGACAAAACTACCTCTGCGGTTTTTTTTTGGCACGTTACACAGGCCACATTCGAACTCGGATAGTTCTCGTTGTGTAGCTATTGTCACATGAACACCTCATCCCTTACTCATGACGGTGTAACTAAACTTACTGACACTGATTTGCGTATTTCTACTGTTTGCACATGATTCTACTGCCACTTGAAAAATAGTCCACTGCTATCCGATGACTTTTGGCATCTGAGTGTATATGAAAAAAAAGTTTCTATAAACTCTTTCTCTGGTCGGCCGTATAATGGAATATTAGCAGTTGACATTTTGAGGAACGTTAATTTCCATTATTCAATGGTTTATAAGGTTGGCACATCACCACAAGTTCATCATGGATTTGGAAATAAGCATGGTATATGTAATAGGAGAGAAATGTTTTGAATGGATGGTATGCTGTGACCAGTCCATAGGTCCGTTTATAATTAAATAATCTCTGATAAGAAATCAAGTAATGATTCAGATACAAAGATTTAGAGATATCAAAGTGGTCAACAATTTCCTTATATTCAAGTGGCATATATTCAAGTATGCTAAACCGAGGTCACACAATAAAGTTTGTTGTCTCTCAAACAAAAGAGCAAACACTTCAAATAGCATATTATTGCTGATGATAGAACAAAATGGGTGTTTTGATACAGAAAATTCACTGGAAAGCTGAACAGTCACTAGAAGTAGTCCGTTTGACAGAAGATAATGGCGTTGTTTTGAATATACAGTAAAGCCCCGACAATTCGAGCCGCCAATCGTATATGTACTCCCCTTATAAGAGTAGTCTTATAAGAGCCATTATATAAACTTCTGAAGTGGTCATTTGGAATTTTGTTCCATTATTATATACTTGTGTGTTGCAGATGCTGATGCTACACTGACATGGGCATGGCAGCCTAGTGTTATTGTATCACGTTCGCAAACAGCCCTTAAAGAATATGAAATCTGGTTGACAATTGGCGATTAAAACTGAATGTCGACAAATACAAGTTGATGCTTATCATTAAGAAGAGAAAAGACAATTTTGACTCCTTGAAACTATATGGCAAATATTTGAAAAGCGTTGATAATTAAATCTTTAGGTACTCTGGTGTCCTCATATATTAAAAACTAATAAAGAATATGCATGAGGCTTCTACGATGAACAAGACCAAAAATAAAAGTTAATTCCTCTTTTAAGTCGTAATAGTTTCCTCACTGTTGATAATAAACTACTGTTATACATAGTGACTATACGTGTCATCTTGATATACGTCATGCCTGTCTGGGGTACAATATTCAAGACGAGATGGAAGGAACTCCAAATATTTGCCGAACATTACCCAGAGGATTACTGCACAACTGGACTGGAGAATTGCTCGCATTTATTCCATTCTTATGACCTCTGTTCGGAAATATGTTCAAGAGCTCATGGAAACCGTGCTGCCTATTCTGGTAAATCATAGTAATGATATAGCCTCTGGCATTCTAAAACATTTCCTACATAGTAAAAGGCACTGTAACTGCCGATGTCAATTAACAAGAGATTAAGCTTCCCGAGGAAGGTATAAGAAAGTAGCGGAAGTTCTGAGTTCATCAAATTTTACCCCTTCATCTGCACTTTTTAACCCCCAATTTTTTTATGAAAAAAATATTTTCTGGAACTTAGGGTTCTTTTATATTTTCCAAATACTATCTTCTTTCCTTTCTTATCATCATTACTTTATGTTACCATAGTTCTAAAGAACCAAGTGATTGCCACCCCAACAACTCCGACCCCACTGAGACAATATGGCCCAAACTTCATAGAAATGTAGATTTTGCCTAGAGGAATGTACATATAGAATTTCAGTCCTTTACATACCCAAATAACAATAGATCACTCGGTCCCCTCTAACTACACACCTGTATTTCCGACCCCGTTGCGGTCCACTGGGTTTGGAACGTGGAGCGGGTGTCCCATTGTGTTTACACCTGGCCACACCCAGAGGTGTAGAATAGTTCAAAGGTACTGTCAGCATTGTATGAAGACACCTTCTTGATTAATCACATGATTGCAGCCATGTTCAGATGTCCTGAGGCCGAAAATAATATTAATTTTATAATACTTGGTTATGCCATGCAGTGAAGCATCCCTGTCCTGAAGAGGGCTATGCAATGAAGCACCACAACCTGTGTGATAGGTAAGGGTCCTGATTCTCAGAGTAAAACGCACTTTTTGGATTTTCTCTCACAATATATAAAACTATTGGCCAGGTATATATAGCAAGGAAATCGGGCGTTGCTAAGATGACTGGCACACTCATTTTCATTGACTAATTACTAATTAACTATTGTTTCTCGTGCAACCAATTATTTTCCTAGTCCTTTTAGTTTTTCTTCTAAATAAAACTACTTCTGTTTCAAAGTGTATTGTTTGTTTTCAATTTTCTGATAATTGTTTCAATTGACTATTGACAACTCTGACCTGTAGTTTTATAGGGTTGACAATTGACAATGCAAACTTTTATAAATACAGTTTCTCGCAAAGAATGTTTAACCCGGCGTCACTCGCGCCAAATTTTATAACAGCACTACCCGCGCTGCGGTGTTTACACCGCACTTTTTAAAAGTGATTTTATTTGATAAAAAAGAACCCAATGCAATTTCATTTGATAAGTCAAGATATTGCAATTTATGACCGCATATACAAATTAGTAGAAAATAATAAAATTAAGTGATTTTAAAGTGATTTTTAAGAAATCATGTTTATTGTCAAAGATATACTTACATGACTGCTCGCGCTGCGGTGTTTGCACCACAAAGTGAGACCATGCGTAGAAAACATAGCTTTAATCTTCACTTTCGATAAAAAGAATGAGATCAACACCGGCGCTATCTGTTGCCAATAAGTTGTACTTGAAATACATGGAAGTCATCAGAAGGTAGCGCCTCTGTATGATGAGCTATATCAAAAAAATCAAAAAGTGAGGTGTAAACACCGCTCGCGCGAGTGACGCCGGGTTAATTTTCTTCTACTCTGTGATATTTTGCATTCTGGATGATGTTTGTTTTAAATATTTTTGTCTCTCGTGGTTTACTCTTTTTAAGTGCAAGCGTAGTTCGCGCAATGTTGGCAACATTCTATACGAAACTTAAGTTTATTTTAGGTTAAAAATTCACTTCGACTTTTCAATGTTACTTGACTGTGTACTCTACATAGCCAGTGGGTTGTGCATCAGGTTTAAATTCACTGCTTGAGTGTAGGTCTGAGCTCGTTTCTCTGTGACTCTAGGGCACACATTTTTGTCCAATCTCCATTTTAACCCATTTTTAACCCATTGTACACACTCTGTTAATGTCAGTCCTCGTTTTCATTTTTTCCTGCGTTTTTTTACTGTTTTTGATGTCATTAAATGTTGCTTGCGAATTTTGTTTCCAGTCTGTCCTGCCTTTGACTGATTTTTTCCTGGCATTTTTCTTTCAATCTTGACTCTTTACACCTTTCTCTAATCTGGTTTCTTTTGTGCCAATGAGTTTTTGTTTAATTTTATTCTTTCTTTCTCTCTCTCTCTCTCTCTCTCTCTCTCTCTTGATGTTAAATTCTTTACTGGTAAAAACATTTTTGCACAATGACATCCTAATTAACTCAACACAGAATACAGGTTAAGATGACTGTTTTAAATTATGACTTTGGGTTCTCAAATACAACGAATACTTTCAAGTTCATTTAACTTGATTGGATGAGTGTTTACAACCAACATTGTTTAAGGTTTGTTGCTAATGTATTCGACCTCAACAGCGTTGATTGATATTTTTTTCAATCATTTGAGGTTGAATTCGGGTGATTCAGCTGTATCAGTGTTTTTCGTTTTTTTACAACTTATTTGCAGAGTCTTTATACCATATTTAATGTGCTTCAATAGTGTTAATGTGTACGTGATGAGATTGCTGCTGTGCAATGGTTGCGTTTGCTATCTGATTTTCTAAATTTCACAATCCCAACGTATACTGCACAATGTATTTTAAGGCTTTGATTTCCCTCATAGTGTGTATTTTATTCTCTATCAAAAGTACATCAACAATTTACTAAGGCGGCCTTGTTTATTGATCGCACTGAATATTGTTAATGTCAGTCAACAGTGAATAGAGCTCGTTATGAGTGCTTTTTCCCTGTTAGTTTTTCAGGTAAATGTCTTTTTGGTGTCCGATAAGTGATAGGACTTACTGCTAAGGGTTTTCACATATGCTCTCATTGAAGTCTTTGAATAAACCTTTTCAGGGTAATTGTAGCTGAATTTCTCTGATTTTACTCAAGCAGTACAAGTTTTATTTTTATTCACCAGTTTGTCAGGCTCTTTAATGTGACTTTTAAATGTTGTTCTACATATGTCGGGTTGATGCCGGAGTGTTTTCACATATGTTCTCATTGACACAGCCAAATAAGGGTTTACACGGTAATTGTTATGGTTGTCTACATTAATACATTCATTATTTTTACAGTCCAACACTAATTTTAATTGCTTACTGGGGTGCTAAAATGATGGTGTTTTTAATTATCATGTCCTCATTCAAACAGCCATTGGGCCTCTTACTGTGCCAGAGAACAGTGAAAAGCTTTTTATTTGTTCTCAACGCAGCTAATTGTTCAAATAGTTTGATGGTAGTTCAGTTACCCTGCAATTGCAAGTGCCTTTGTACTAATATTTTCAATACATTTCGACTGCAACTGGTTAACTATCTGTGTTAAAAAGGGTACTTTCCCAAAATGAATTGAAAACAGTTGTTAGTTGAAATGAGTTGTTAATTTTTCAATTAACCTATTCTTTTTACTTTTGACAAGTGGCTTACGATTTTTTATCTTCTTTGTTGCTGTTGTTATTTCAACTGAAAACATGAAGGTGTATGTGGTGGGTTCCTATTAACAATTTTCTACGTTGCTGTTTTCAGACTGCTTGGGTGAGATCTAACGCGTTCGGTATATAAGTGTAGTTGTCCTCTATTAACAACGTTTGCGCTAACCCAAACTAATAAATTCTTCATGTCTTCCAGTTAGGATACATGAAATACGTTTCCCCATCATTTTCACTGGTTTTTCACCTCGTTAAAAGTGTTTCATTTTCAGAAAATGCATACGCAAGGGTTTCACGTATTTTAAGTAGGGTAGATGTACCAGTAATTGACAGTGTACCAGTAATTGACAATTGACGATTTAAAAGCTTCTAATAAAATAACAAGGCAAGAAAAGGGACTGTGTTGCCAGCTCGTATTAAACAATGTATTAGGCTTCTCAGAACAGTAAAAAAGTAGGAAATTTGCTCCCTATTATGGCCGTAAACACATGTTGATATTTCGAAGCCTTACCAAGTCGAAAAAAATCTTGTAATTAACCACTAGGCGAGGGTTTGATTACTTGAATTTATTTCATGAATGTTATGCAATATTTGTTAATAAATTTACATTAACCATTTTGTGTGATCAGTAGACAATACTTCTAGTAGTAACAGAATTTCAGATGACCATTGTGTTTAACTGTTTTAATCCACCGTCAACTACTGGAACCCAGATACGTAGTGTCTCTAGTATTTGATATAACCTGTCAATTATTGATAATTTCTGTGTTAAATAAAAATACGAATAAAAATATACTAATGTGATATAGAATGAGGGTAATAATAAATGAAACATGACGGTTTTAAGTGTAACTTCTTAATTTCCATTAATTGACCTATGTGTGTCAATTATAAGAACTTGACTGTCAATTTCTAGATCATCCACTTTGACGTAAATCTTCTAGGCCCTATTCTTTTTTTGGGCCTGAATCTTGTCACAGAGAGGATCAACAGATAACCCAGGTCAAGTTATCTTCCAAGAAGAAAACTACTACTGGTATTCTGTTTACTATGATAAGAATTAGCATAGGGTGAGTTGGATGAATTTTGCAAGTCTGAGAACAATCGTCAAATATCAAGTTTTTCCACGAACAATTTTTTGGCCAAGATCTGATGACATTGCATTACTGGAAAACACCTTCATTTTCTATGGTCCTTGCACTCTATGTGGGAGTGGACTGAATTATTTACTATTTCAAAGGAAAAAAAATATAAATGATCTAAATGAACAACTTCAGCTTTACAAAGCACAATGTTAATGTTAAATACTTTACACATTCTTTGATTAAAAATGTTTGATTTCATCAGCTACTTTTACACGTTGTCAATTTTTTTTGTAAAAAATATATCATAAAAATGTGCAATTAAAATATTGTCAATTATTGGTGAAACTGCCTGTCAACTTCTGGTGCATCAACTGTCAACTACTGGTGATTCCTTCATTAGTTAGGAAAAAATTTAATAACTTAATAGCTTCTAAAAAATGGAACAAACAAAAACACTAATCCACATCAATTCTTTTTATTTTCTCAGATGCGCATTTCATAAATTATTAAGCACATTTTGACAGTGAATATTTTATTAACCAAGAAATGTACACACTTCTTGTGAACATCATTGAAAAGTACAACTCAAACAGTTTTTTTCCGTAATATTCCGAAGTTACAGCACTTCCACGTGTGCTCCTGCAGTGACTCGCAGAATATCCATTCGATATTCGATTTCACGCCATGTATTCCGCAGCATTTCAGGTGTCACTGTTGCAATGACGGCCACAATCCTTTCCTTCAATTCATCAAGATCAGGCACTTTGCTGGAGTACACGCGGTCCTTCACATATCCCCACAAGAAAAAAATCGAGTGGTGTGATGTCAGGAGATCGCGGAGACCATGAAATCGGCCCCCCGCGGCCAATCCAACGACCAGGAAATTGTTCATCCAGGTATCGCCGCACAATCGTTCCCCAGTGTGGCGGTGCACCATCCTGTTGAAAAATAACATCTGGTTGTCGTTGTTCAAGCTGCGGTATAGCATAACATTGCAGCATGTCAAGGTACGTGATGCTATTCACCGACTGCTCTGTGAAGAAGAATGGTCCAATCACTTCATTGACAGTTAACGCGCACCACACATTGACCTGTGGACTGTCTCTAACATGTTCACGGACTTCATGAGGGTTCTCTGATCCCCAAATGCGACAGTTGTGTCTGTTCACACGACCGGAAACATGAAATGTTGACTCATCTGAGAAAGCCACTTTATCCAAGAACGTGTTGTCCACATCAATTTTGTGCAGAATGAGCTCCGCGAATGCAAACCGTTGCGGTTTATCGTCGGGCTTTAGTTCCTGAACAATCTGAACTTTGTAGGCATACAATTTCAAATGCTTATGCATCACTTTCATCACCGTAGATCGTGGGACTCGCAATTCCAAGCTGGCGCGCCGAGTTGACTTCGTAGGGCTCCGTTGGAACGCATCTGGCACCTTCTCAATGCTTCCTCACTGACGGTAGGCCTACCAGCACCTTTCTTGTGGGCTACGCTTCCAGTGTCCTTAAACTGCTGATACCACCGCTTTATGGAATCCTTTCCAGGAGCAGGTTGTCCACATTCCAAGCGGAATTGCCGTTGAACTGCTATCACGGATTTCTGCTCATGAAACCAAAGAACGCACATTGCTTTCTGCTGCACGGTCGCCATTTTCGCGTTTTGTGTTCCTACGCCAAACAGTGCTGCCGCCTGGTGGTGATAGTGACACCTGACAAACTGTTTGAGTTGTACTTTTCAATGATGTTCACAAGAAGTGTGTACATTTCTTGGTTAATAAAATATTCACTGTCAAAATGCTCTCAATAATTTATGACCACCCTTTATAACAGGGCTCCAAAAATAAAAGTATTGGTCATTGGGTGGTTGGTTCGTCGGTCATATATCTAAAGTTTCAACCACATAACATACATTTCCCTAATAGCCATACATGCGACATGTATTTTTGGTCAGGGTTAATCGATGGTTTTGTGTTGAAAAATGTAATGTTGCGTTGCAGTCTCATATGTACTGTTTTTTGTTAAAGGTTTTTATACGTCTGATGAATTTTTTACACTAATTCTTTCATGAAAGTTGGTTACACTTAGGATAAAATTGGTCTCTACATAAATGCTTTTCTCCACAAGGTTTTTTTTTTAGTACTTGTTCAACTTTTCATGCACTGATGTATCTCAATTATAAATTTTGGTGCACATTTATTTAAAAAAACACTCCAAATACCCGTAAAGGCGTCAGCCATCAACCTTTGTGAAATTCCAGGTCGCGCCATGCATCCCATGGGTTCCAACATCGATTAACCGTCACTGGCCGCCGTGTTACCAACCATTCGAACCTATGATCGCCGATCCACCTGGTATTTAGCCCGGATTACCGTTGGTTGGGTTTAGGAACGCGTCATCTGGAGGACGGTTAATCAGCGTTGAAGACCACGGGGTCACTGAGTGACCTGGGATTTTACACACGTTGATGGCTGACACTTTTACGGGTAGTAGGAGTGTTTTTTTTAAATAAATTTGTACGAAAATTCATAATTGAGACACCTCAGAGACGTGAAAAGTTGAACAAGTCCTGGAAAAGAACCCTTGTGGAGAAAAGCGTTTATGTATAGATCAATTTATTTCTAATTGGAATCAACTTTCATGAAAGAATTTGTGCAAAATGCACTGCAAATTTTTTTGTTATAAACGAGTAAAATTGTAGAAATCTCAGGATAAAGTAGTCATCCTAAAGGAGACACCAACCCGTTGGTACTCATGAAATCTAAGGAGTGGTAAGCCCTGAGGGAATACGTATTGGATTGAATTAACCGAAAACATTCGATTTAATAAGTCTCACTTCGGTAAACCCTTTGGCTATTTTTACACTTTCTAGTTCTTATTTGTGGAATATATCTAGACCTAATTATCTCTTGTAATATTTAATCTTTAATTTCATTAACTTTCACTATTTTTTGGAAAGACTCAAACGCTAATGCCCATCTCTACAGTAAATAGCATTTGTTTTCATTCATGAAATATTCACGTGACCTCTGACCTGTAATCATAACACCACACCTCTAGCTGACACCTAGTAAGTTCTTGTTTACAAGTCAGTGGGTGATCAAACTTAGACATCAGGTATTCTTTATGGACTCGAGCTGTCATTTTGTGCACAAAGAGAGCTCTTTGGTTTGTTTTGCCTCTGCATAACAGAGACCCAAACAGTTCAGAGAATTCGACTTTGATGAAATTTTCTTAGTCCTCTGTCAAGAGATCGAGATCCGGGTAGCAGAGGGCATCTGCGTGAAACATCAGGGAACTATAGTCGTTCTGCAATCGCAATTGAATCAAGAATAACCGTACTGAGTAACCTTCACAGGGTTGACACAACTGTAATTTAACAAAATACGAAGAATTTTTGAATTGCATCCAAAAGTGATTTTAAAACATTCCTGTTTTTAATGAAGAATAAAGTCGATCTTTATATAAGTTGAAATGTAGATCCTTGACAAAGCCGGGAATAAATGGCGAAACTAGTAGGAACTCCTGATGTCCCTCTGTTATACTGTAAGGCCACCACCTGTTTAGTTTTTTATTTCCTTGAGAAAGACCGAAATCATATTGTCTTCTCAGAATGTGAAGGTATGTATCGGGAGTCCCATAAAGTCGAAACAAGAACATCAGCTGGATAAATACGAAAAGTCTTTAAGATGAAATGCAAAGACGAAAATTTAGAATTCGAACATTAAAAATCGTCCCAAAAGCGTTCAACGAAACTGATGAACATATAAAAAGTAAATTTTAACAGGATACCAAAGATTGAAAAACTAAACGACATTGACTCAAACCCAGTATAGTGAGCAAAACACGGTGGACAATATAATCGAAACTGTAAACGATATTGAGGGTGAAAAATTTCATAAACAAAATAAGAAAGTAATACAAAAACAGAAAACTCAATGATTGTGGAAAAAATTGAATATAAAAAATTCGCACCTCTTAGTGTTTGCAAGAAAACAAAGCAGACTTTTTAAAAATAAAATGACCCTGTGAAATCGTCAGACAGGTAAATCAACTGAACCTTTTTTTGACATACAGGAAATTTTGGGTAACAGAAAAGCTGCCCGCGTAAGAATTGGAGAATTCAAAAGCTGTCCATTTTAGTTTTTACGCTCAAACAAAAGTTGACATTTTAAAATGAAATTAAGCTAGAAATCCAATAGAGCGCTAAATTCACCTGCCCTATTTCCCGCTGTTAGATGATTTTGGGTGATCGAAAAACGAACTCAACAGATTTTCATGAAATGAAATTCCCTCTCTTCTGATTTTGTAAACCAAAAAAACTAGTGTCTGCAATTTTTCGTGCATTGGGAAATTCGTCAGACATATAAAAACCATTAACAAAAACAGTACCCACGAGACTGCATCGCAACATTAATATTTTTAACTCAACGCCATCGATTAACCTGACCAAAAATACATGTCGCATGTTTAGCTATTAGGAAAATATATGTCATATGGTTGAAACTTTAGATATACGACCAACCAACCAAACACCCAACTGAACAATACTTTAATTTTTAGAACCATGTTACATAATGAATGACATTTTTGGTTGAAAAATTAAGAATGTGTACACATGTAGAATCAGTATATATCAGGTTCATCAAAATTAATATTAACAACTGTGACTAATGAATTAGGTATGTGTCTGAAGGTGAATTGGTGAATGAAAGTGTCTAACATATTTAAAACTTTAGAGTAGGAATGACTGTCCAATATAAGAATTATAATAATTCCCTTAAATTATGCAGCATAAGGAGTTTTTGACTAAGCAGTGGACTGTAACAAACCACTAAAAGGGATAAACATCTGTGAAACTAATAGGTAATCTTCAATGGAGTGCAAACCAATAAATTTCATGTACCCAGACTGAATACGCGAGGCGTTTTTAGCGTGGTTTAGCGCAAACATTTTCACAATAGATAACAGTCACTGTGGCGAATGTTATACTTGAGCAACGTGGTAACCATCGCATACGCATTTTCCGTAAAGGAAACACTTTAATCAGGTCAAAAAACAGTGATACATACAGAGAAGTACGTATGAAACTCAAACAAACGTACTTCACGTACCCAGTCTAAAAAATCACAAAAATTTATTGTGTGAATGTGTATCACATCAGCTGCCGACTTAGGTGATAGTCACTGTGGCGAATGTTATACTGGAGCAACGTGGTTACCCCTACCCTCGCAAATTTGTCAAAATGAAAGACATAAACGAGGCGAATTACTAGTGCAACTAATGGAGAAACTTATTTCACTTAACCTGACTGGAAATCACAAAGACTATTTAGCGTAGATTACCGCAAGCGTTTATCGTAAGAGATGGCAATTTAGATAACAACCAATTCAGTAAATGAAGTACTTGAAGTACGTGAAAATCCATGATGCAGGACACTAAGAAATTCTAGCATAAGCATTTATCGTATAAGCTGCCGACTTTGAGAAGAACCAATATAGTTACTGTCATACTTGCGTTACTTGGTAACCATTGCTTATGCATTGGGTGAAAAGGAAACACTTTTAAGAGATGAAAAACCAGAGAAATAATGGGAAAACGTATTTCACGTAGCCGGAATGGAAAACAAAAAGGTTTTTAGCGTGGGTTTGTGCGAACGTTTATCATAACATTTGCCAACGTAGGTCGCAGTCATCGCGCGGAATGTTATATTTGTATTACGTGATATCCTTGAGTACGCATTTGCCGAAAAAGAATCAAATGGAGAAACGGATTTCTCATATAGATGAAGGAAGGATGCCACTTTTCCACAAAAGAATTTTACTAATCTTCATAAATGTATACATTTCAACTACCAGGTAGGCATCATCAGTATGAGTCGAGGTAACAAACAAGTTGAAGGTTTATATAAGAGAAAGAAGCCAATAGGGCGCAAAAGGAATTGCCACTCAAGAGTGGTTGGTCCAACTTAGCGGACCTAGGAGAGAGCTCTACAGAGTTTTAACAGAAAATACAGAAGAAAAAACAAAAATAATTCCAAAAAACAAAAGGAAGGGGAAAAAGGGAAAAGGGGGGGGCCAAGAAAACCGTTATTTAGCATGGGCTAACAATGTGTCCCATCGTGATAGATCAAGAGGTCCAGCATCATGATTCAGGAGTTTTTGTTCTTCGCACTTCATAATCTCCAGGGACTCCAAGAAATTAAGTCTTTTGTAGTCATCAGCCACATGTAGAATGTTGAAGTTTTTTGTCTTCATAACGTGTCCAGTATTAATTATATGTTCAGCATAAGCTGATTTTTCCGGTCTATGGTTTCTTACGTAGTCGAAATGTTCCTTTATTCTGGTTTCAATTTTTCTGAGGGTTTGTCCGATATATTTGTGGTCACAAGTGCCACACGTGACTTCGTATATCCCGGATTTCTCTGTTGTCTGGATTTTATCCTTGGTATTGCCTAAGAGTTTTCTCAACGTTTGGCTACTTCTGTAAGCCACGTGAAGACCAAACAATCCTAGGATTTTCTCCAGGCCTCTAGTTAACCTCCTGTTATATGGGAGGCAAAAATATTTCTTTCTGACCCGAGTTCCGTGAGTAAGGGTTGTGACTTCCATAAGTTTCAACATGAAGGTATGCCTCTTAATTAATTTATCAACGGTTTCTTTATTGAAACCATTGGCAGCAGCAACTTCTTTGATCAGGCGGAATTCCATGTTCCTTTTCTCTCGCGTCATGGGGATGTTCAATGCTTGGTGAATCATGTGGTTATACGCAGCCAGCTTGTGGCCAAAACAGTGGTTGGAATTGCTGTGAATATAAGCTGGTACGTAGTTAGGCTTCCTGTAGATACTGAAGGCAAGTTTACTTCCCTCTCTATGCACCAGCAGATCCAAGAAAGGGAGTGAATTATTGCTTTCCCTCTCCACAGTGAAAGATATAGAGGGGCATAGGCCATTGAGATCATCTTTCAAGTGATCAATATGGTCGATATGACAGACAGTAAAAATGTCATCTACGTACCTATATCAGACCTTGGGAAAGTAATTAAAATTAGTACATGCTAAATTTTCAAGATGATTGAGAAACAAGTTGGCTAAGAAAGGGCTCAAACTGCTACCCATGGGTGTGCCTTTTTCCATTTTGTAAAATTTGCTGTCAAACTGGAAAAAGTTGTTGTAGCAGCAAGGTCTGCTGAGTAGCAGCAAATCTCTAACCTTAGCCAAAAGAGTGTCATTGTCGAGCAAAACATCTTCAAAAATGTTTATTGTGTCCTCGATAGGTATGCTGGGAAACATCGCTGTGACATCAAAGGAGACCGGGACGTGGTTGTCAGGGATGTTGAAAGATTCTAGTTTTTTGGTAAGTTCTAGGCTGTTTTTTATCGCAAAAGATTGTCCTTGTAATTTAAGTTTTTTGAATATGTTATTGAGATAATCAGCAATTCTACTTGTGGGGGAATCTGTATTGTCGATATTGGGTCGCATGGCATTGCCTGTTTTATGTGTTTTTGGGAGGCAATAAAGTCTGGGAAGCCGAGGATTGCTGGGGCATAAGTATTTAGTGTTGTAACCTGTGAAGATAGATTTGCAATCACCTATGCAAGTTTTGGTTCCCCTAACTAAGCTAGATAAGGGGTTAATTTTCAAGAGGGTATAAGGGCCTTGACTAATGAAGTCTAGCACTCCCTGAATGTAAGTAGGCACACCCAAGATGACGATGTGGTTGCTTTTATCGTCTTTTACATAAAAACAGTTTTTCTTTTTTAGTTTTTTAACTATGTTCTAAGTTTTTTTATACAAATGTGAATTTTTGTCTAATTCTGTTTGCTGGATATTCCTAAAAAGTTGAGTTCTACATAAAATTTAAAGTTCCTTATTTTGACTATTACCTAGGTGTTGTGACCACCAAAAATATCACTTAAAATTGATATAAGGTCTTCCTTATGGTTAGGTACCGCAAATTTAAGCCCCTTGTTTAGTGTGTCTAATTCCTTGTTGGAAAAATTGGTGGAAGACTTATTAATTACTAAGTTAGTAATGTGTGGCAGATGATTTCTAGTTTTGGATTTATCGCTGAAGTTTCGAATAAACTCAAGTTTGCGTTTGATCCTCCGGATTTTATTAAAAGTCTTGTGATTGTTAACAAGATGTACCTTGGTCATGAATTTCTTTAACAGAGTGGGGTGTAGATTATGGCACATATTATTATAGGTTTTGAATGTCTCTAACTCTGTGTTAGCCAGATCAGAAAATGTCTGCTCAATAACTAATTTTAAGTAATGTAATCTGGGCTGAAGATACGACTTTCTTGAGTAAACCATTGCTATGACCGAGTTTACTCCATTTAAGATTTTTGATGAAGTTAGGTATGTAATGATTTTCTCTATATTGTGAGAGGTAATAGAGGTTGGATTTCAGAGACTTGATTTTAGATTTTAGTTTAAAGAACCTATTCCATAAAGGGGAAATATGTTCATCATCACCGTAAAAGTTGACAGAACTTAGAGATAAGGAGGGGGGAAGGTTGTTACCGGGAAGGTCTGGTATTGGCTGTGTGGCCATTATAAAACTAAAAAATATATAAAATATAACTGACCTTATGATCTGTGGATACTTGTGTATAGATGAAAGAAGGATGCCACTTTTCCACAAAAGAATTTTAATAATCTTCAGAAATGTATACATTTCAACTAACCTAACCTAATCACACAATGAATTTTTAGCGCGAACGTTTATCGTAACACCCGCCGATTTAGGCACCAGTCACCATAGCGAACTTTATATTTATATTATTTGATAACCTTGCGTCTGGATTTGCCGAAAAAAAAACACTTTTAACGAAGGGAAACCAGAGAAACAAATGGAGAAACTGGAAATCACAAAGAATTTTTAGCGTGAGTTAGTGCGTACGCTTAACGTAATACTTACCATTTTGATTTAATGAGATGAAACACTAGTGAAACTAATGGAGAAACCAATTTCAAATAGTCTGTATGGAAATCACAAAGATTTTTTATCGTCGGTTAGTGCAAACCTTTATTGTAACAGCTCCCTACGTGATAACATCCAACACAGTCAATGTTATACTTGAAATGCGCGATTTCCTTGCGTACGCATTTTCCGAAAAGGAAACACTTTTAACGAGGTGAAAAACCAGTAAAACTGATGGGGAAACGTATTTCATGTACCCTAACTGGAAGACATGAGGATTTTTTTGTTTGGGTTAACGCAAACGTTATAAGTAGAGACCGGCTACATTTTCAAACCGAACGCGTTAGATCTCGCCCAAGCAGTGTAAAAACAGCAACGTACAATATTGTTAATAGAGCCCACCGCACACACCTTCACGTTTTCAGTTGAAATAACAACAGCAACAAAGAAGATAAAAAATCGTAAGCCACGTGTCAAAAGTAAAAAGAATAGTTGATTTGAAAAATTAACAACTATTTGCAACTAACAACTGTTTTCTATTCATTTTGGGAAAGTACCCTTTTTAACACAGGCAGTTAACCAGTTGCAGTCGAAATGTATAGAAAATGTTAGTACAAAGGCTCTTGCAATTGCAGGGTAACTAAACTACCATCAACGTATTTGAACAATTAACTGGGTTGAGAACAAATAAAAAGCTTTCACTGTTCTGTGGCATAGTAACAGGCCCAATGGCTGTTTCAATGAGGACTTGATAATTGAAAACACCATCATTTTAGGCACCCCAGAAAACAAATAAAATTAATGTTAGAATGTAAAAATAATGAATGTCATAATATTAACAACCATAACAATTACCGTGAAAACCCTTATTTGACTGTGCCAATCAGAACATATGTGAAAACACCCCGGCATCAACACGACATATGAAAGTACCGCGACAATAGTACCTTAAAATTCTTCTTGTATACGTTGGGATTGTGAAGATTAGAAAATCAGATAGCATACGCAACTATTGCACAGCAATAACCTCATCCCTACATATTAACACCGTTGAAACACATTAAATTTCGTTTAAAGAGCTCAGCAAATCATGTGTAAAAAAATGAAAAATACAGTCACTGGAATTCAACCACAAATGTTTGAAAAAAATATCAATCAACGCTGATGAGGTCGAAAACGTTACAACAGACCTTAAACAATGTTGGTTGTAAACAGTTATCCAATCATGTTAAGTGAACTTGAAAGTATTCGTTATATTTGAGAACCAAAATTCATAATTTAAATCAGTTATTTTAACCTGTATTTTTTGTTGAATTAATTAGGACGTCATTGTACAAAAGGACCAGTAAAGAGTTTAACATCAAGAGAGAAAATTCAAAATCAAACAAAAACTCAAATTACGGAGAACTGGTAAACCACTGATCCACATAACGAAACTTTATTGCGATGGATACGTATTTCAGCAGCCACGCTGCCTTCTTCAGCCTCCGATGGAAGCTTTAGATCAGAGAAACAACGTTGTGGATCAGTGGTTATGTAGATCAGTTATGTGGATCAATGGATTCGTTATATGGATCAGTAGTTAGTTAAAGTTTCGTTATGTGGATCAGCGGTTTCCCACTTCTCCTTAATTCGATGTCCATCCACAGTATCTGGCCCCTCGGTATTTTATTTAAAACAAAAACTCATTGACATCAAAGAAACCAGATTAATGAAATATGTAAAGAGTCAAGATTTACAGAAAAATGCGAGGAAAAAATCGGTCAAACGCAGGACGACTCAAAACAAAAGTCACAAGCAACATTTATGACATCAAAAATGTTCAGAGGATTAATAAAAAAAATGGAACGTGGTTTGGTTTATATGACATTTTTATTAATTGTCAATTAACAGACATACAAACTTTTGTGGCAGCAATGGCAGGTAAAAAATAATCAATTTACAAAAAGAATCAAGTTAAGAGGACATAAAGAAGAAATTAAGGGGTAAATATGAACCTTGGCGCAAAAACATGGCGCGTTTAACTTGCTCAGTGGGACAATAAAAAAAACATCTCGCTCATCACTCCTGCTGAAGAAAAAAAAAGACTAACTTACTCTGACTGTGATTCGTAAAATGGAACATCTTGCTGTATTACACAAACCAAGAAAACGTTTCATAGCAATATCGAGCTAGAAAATGATTGAGGAAGATATCAAAGACTCAATCTGAACCAGGTATTAAAATAAGGATGCCATGGAGAAACAGCAATATTTCTTCAGAAGTTTGATGAGCTAGCAGGAGGTTTCATAAAATATATATACATCCCACTGGCGGGGAAGTTGATCAGAGGCCATGCTGCACAGGAGGCATGTAGGGTGGAAGAGGAGCAAGAGGTGAATGAAGAATAAACTGTAAGTAAAAAAAATAAATTATAATTTGCCAACAATCTAACGGCATAACTTCCTGCGGTCGAGGAAATTAGCCGCAAGGGAAAGAACGCATTTGCCACATCACACGCAGACCATAAAAAGTAAATTTTGCGACAACATTAATAAAAAATTGAATTGCAACAATCAGTGTGCATATTAACAAGATATCTAGACTTCAATTTATAACTAAATTGAACATATATATTTATTAAAACATAAAATATTAAACCCAGTATCAGACATAAAAATATTAAAGTATAATAATTGGATGTTCTATGAGGATTTTTATACACGCTATACCTCAGATGTTATGGCACCAGAATACACGCCATAATATTTTTCATCAATAATAAAAATATTATTAATCCCAATTTTCCCGAACAAAAAACGCAGGTAAAAGCGAAAGGAAAACGATTATTGACATTAACACTGTGTGAACAATAGGTTAAGAATGGGGATTGGACGAAAAATGTGTGCCCTAGATTCACAGACAAACGAGCTCAGATCTTCACTCAAGCAGTGAATGAAAACCTGATGCACAACCCACTGGCCTGTGTAAGGTACACAGTCATTTAACAGTGAAAAGTCGGCGTGAATTTTTAACCTAAATTAAACGTAAATCTCGTATAGAATGTTGCCAAAATATCGCGAACTACGTTGGCACTTAAAAAGAGTAAACCATGAGAGACAAAATTATTTAAAACAAACATCAAAGTGAGCAAACAGAATGCAAAAAATCACAGAGATTAGAAGAAAATGAAACATTCCTTGCGAGAAACTGTATTTATAAAAGTTTGTGTTGTCAATTATCAACCCTCTAAAACTACGGGTCAGAGTTGTCAGTAGTCAATTGAAACAATGCACCCATTATCAGAAAATTAGAAACAAACAATACACCCTGAAACAGAGGAAGTTTTATTTAGAAGAAAGAGTAAAAAGACTAGGAAGAAATTTGGTTGCACGAGAAATAATAGTTAGTTAGTAAATAAGCAATCAAAGTGAGTGTGTCAGTCATCTTAGCAACCCCCGATTTCCTTGCTATATATACCGGACCAAGAGTTTCATATATTGTGCGAGAAAATCTCTTAAGTGCGTTTTGCTCTGAGAATTAGAACCCCACAACCTGTGTAATAGCAGAGCTCTCTTTAGGATAGGGATGCTTCACTGCGTGGCATAACCAAGTATTATGAAATTAATATTATTTTCAGCCTCAGGATATCTGAACATAACTGCAATCACGTGATTAATCAAGAAGATGTTATCAGACAGATGAGTGACCACACCCAGGAATGGAAACCCGATCAAAAATTAATCAAACATTCCCAAATCAAGGAAATTCAAAGGTAAATAAATAATAACTAATTGATTAACCCACATTAATTAAAGTTAATTAAAACATTAACAGCCACATTTCACTAAGAGTACAACTGTGATTACAGCAGTCGTGTCAGCAACACCAGTTGCAAGCCAGGGCGAATGGGATGTGGAGGGGTAGGGCCAGATAAAATGGAATGTGGCGGCGACAATCGACAATCAAACAGTGAAGTGTACATTTGTTAGGATGGGACGAAAGCAGCGCTTTCACAAAGCTCATCCAACCAGAATAAACTCCAAATGAAATACACTGAGGTAGTCAAGAAGCCTAAGCAACCCAAGCGGTCTTCCATATTATACAAAAAAGAAAATAAGATTGACGATTGTCAGAAATAAAAAACAAACGAAATAAAAAAAATACAAGGAGAAAGAAGATTATCACATCTTCCAGTAGTCTGGGAAAGAGACGTTGCTTATATCTTCAAAATTGATGTCAAGAACGTGCCTCGGTTTACGATACTTCGTATGCCAGTTCATATTCATTGAGTTCTTCAGTATCCCTTTCACAAGCTAATTGTCGTGAGTTTTCATCTTCTGTATCATAATCAAAAGGAGATCCTGTATAAACTTTCCGATATGGGCCATGTTTAAATCCAAGTAGATGGATTGGTTTATCACCGTCCTTCTGTCCAGCTGGGCAATGGTCCTCAGGGTAACATTCTGGAATGACAGTAGTTCACTCCATCTGGTTTTACAGATAGTCGCCCACGCAGGTATGTCATAGAGGAGTATGGTCCGGATAATCGATTTGTACAGAAGTAGCTTATTGTCAATGCTGAGGGCACTGTTGCGACCCATGAGAGTTATGATACTGTACTTAGCCCTCTTCGTTTTGTTCAGAGCATATGACATATGCTGGTTCCATGAGAGTCTAGAGTCAATGATAACTCCCAGATACTTGTAGTTGTCCACCCAGTCCAGTTTCTTATTGAACACAACAAGAGAATCTGGGGGATGCTTGAGCTTCCTATTGAGGTATAAAGCCTTGCACTTTCCGACGTTAAGGTTCAACTTCCAGCAGTTAAACCAGTCTTCGAACTGCTTCAAGGCGCACTGCAGCCGAGTGATAACGTGAGCCGGCTGGTGTGTCCATGTCATAATGGCAGTGTCATCTGCATAAAAATACAGATTACAATTATCGGGTTTCGGGAAATCATGTACAAAGTAATAAAATAGCACAGGCCCGAGGACAGAACCCTGAGGGACACCGGCCTTTACAGCACGGGGTGTGGAAAGATTTTCTCCAACTTTGGCTTGATAGGATCTGCCGTCAAGAAAGGATTTCACCATCAAAATCAAATCAGCAGGGAACCCGTCTCTGATCATTTTGTAGACAAGGCCCTCCGGCCACACTTGGTCAAAAGCTTTACTGACATCGAGAAATATTTCCCCACAGTACCTGGATAGGTTCAGGGGGGTGCTCAGGTCTTCAACGAGCCTCCATATCTGCATCGGACAAGAGTGGGCAGCACGAAAGCCAAACTGCTCTTCCCCAAAAAGGTCATTTGCTAGACAGTGATCTTGGAATCTGACGAGGATCGTTCTCACCAACACCTTGGACATCGAGGGTAGCAAGCTAATAGGTCGGTAGCTCGCGGGAATTGCAGGATTTTGCCCCTGCTTGGGGGTACTCAACACAATAGATTTCTTCCAAGCCACAGAGAAGTAAGAAAATTTCCAGCAGTCGCTAATGATATTGGTTAGAAAGTCAATAAAGTTCTTTGGGAGATTCATAAGGGTGTTATTACTCACCTTGTCTTTTCCTGGAAAGTGGCGGCAGAACCTTTGTACTTTTATACACCTCTTGGTGTGGCCAGGTGTAAAACCAATGGGATACCCCCTCCACATTCCAAATTTGGTGGACTGCGAGGCCTTCTGCTCCAATGGACCAATTAAAACCAAACTAAATATTGAAGGTGCTCATGCCCTTAGTAAGATACATTTCGAATTTTAACCTTCTACCTCAAAAATTGGAGAAATTATGAAGGGGACTGACGGACGGACGGACATTGTGAAACCAATAAATATCTCCATTCTTCCGCTACTTAATAACGTCATATTCCCAGATTACTGGGTTTCAAAAGTTTTTCTTTTGTGTAGCTTTATTAAGTGATATACTCCTAGTTCAGACATTTGCAATCAAATTTCCCTCCACTAGAAGGAGGTAATTTTGTTCTTTTATACTGCGGATGACTTCCGTGGGTACATCAGGTTTCGTTTCTAGTTTAGTATATTTCTTTTGGAATATATTTATGATGGTGAGATTATGGAAGCTCTGCTTCAAGTTCCACACTAATGCCAATACTCTACACGGTTCGATTGTCGCCTTTCGGAATTTAGTACCCAGAGCATTCTTTTGTGAGGGCACCCAGCTTTGGCAGCAAAAATAAGTGATTGCTTTTTAATCCGTAGGCTATTAGCGAGATTAACCTGTATTTCGCTTTCATGTTCCGTGTAATCAGAGTTTCCGTAGGTGCAAGTTACAGTCAGTCTACTATACGTGTGTGGACCCTGCGTCCTGTCATGCATCCAGAACAGGAAATTACCAGTGTCCCAGATGGAGAGCGACCGAGGTACATTCATAGCTTATTACACTACAAATCCATATAGAAATAGTGGGTTTGGTCTAAAATGTGATGTGAACTAGTGCCCTAGTGTTACTGAAACAGTGATATTTTGTGCTATTGTGTCACGTGTAAAACTTGGCAGTGGAAGAAAATATAATAAATAAATAACTAGCAGAATAATTGACTCCTTATAAGTACTGAGGAACACTAATTGCAGGGGTTTGAAAATGTATAGACATTTAATAAATGAAAACTCAGAGATTTATAAAACAACAAGTTACTTCAACTAACAAGAACAAAATTTAAATCTTATAAAAATACTTAGATTTACTTAATGAAATTTTCTTAGGCAAATATAATCAAATGATTGCAAACTTGGATAAATAACATTATATCAGAAACATCAGCACAAACAGCTTATAAGCACTTTAATAGACAGTCAGAGATATAGACTCAGCTTGACTGGATTCAAACACTAATGAATCACTGCGAGGTCTTAACGAAGCATAAAACCAAATGAAAAACCTTGTTCTGAAACACGTTCTGCCTCTAAAGAAAACCACCGTTATGAGTTTGTTAAGCATAGTGTAATAAGCTATGAGGTCTTTAAAAACAACTCTAGCTCAAAATAAAAATTTACTCTATCTAACTTAGATACTAATTGACACGGCTTTATTAATACAAGAACTGCTCCTCTTATACAATCGAAGACAGTAATAAAAATAATGAAACTCAGCTCTCAGGGTAATTGAAATAAGACCTTAAGAGATTTGGATAAATTAAATCTGTCTTAGTTTCTGTCTATAAATAACTCTTAGGTAACACAAATCTGAATATGAAGTCTTTGCTTTGCATTCAAATACGCTTAATGAAATCCCAGGTAAGAGCACGGAAATTAGATGCCGTAACTACGCACTTCGTGAGACAGGTACTTTATAATATAAACAAGAACTTGATGTGTAAATTATTCTTCAAATATTTTAATAGTACGAATACTCTTCACCTGTGATCGAATTTTAACGCTTAAGAATTGTGAATAATTTTAGTCAAACATGACACTTGGTAAATTTTCATTAAGTTAAACTCTTTAGTGAATAATACGGTCTTTCCTCAGGTAGGTATGTCGAAAACGCAATAAAGTAAAAAAAAATATATTGTGTTCTTAGCTTTTGTTGAATTCCGGTAACACAGCATATAACGAAGCAACAGACACGAACTTCAATGTCGTCCCGGCCTCCTTAAGACGAAGCCGCAGTTATTCAAAGGTTCAGAGTCATCAACTTTACAATAAACAAGTGATAAATAACATCGATGTTTTTAAAGTTTAAGCAACTCTTTATAATATCATTAATTAACCTGTTGTTAGTTGATAGCCTGATTCCCAAGCGCCGTGACCGGTGATACTAAAAAAACTCCACTAGAGATTCTTGTCCATGCACTTCGATTTAGAGCCAGCTGATTTAGTTCCTGTAAGTTGAGGTTACATCTCCATACAGGAGGGGGGGGGGTCGACCTCTGCTCCTCTTCCCTTCCATTTTTCCTTGCAATATTAACTTTTCCAGGGATTATGACTGAACGCGTATTATGTGGCCATAAAACTTTATCATACCACAGTAGATTCTCTGTAGCAACCGCGAGTCCTCTTCTATATGAAGCTGCTCCAGGATTGACGCATTAGTGCGCCTTTGCGTCTATGGTATGCGCAGCATCTTCCTCCAGCAAAACATCTCGGATGCGTTTTCTCGGGCCTCATCTTTTGCGGACACTGTCCAAGACGCACTTCCATATGTGAATATCGGGAAGTCAAGTGCTCTCATTAAATTTATCTTGTTCCTGGTGGAGATTGCGCGGTTTTTCCAGATTTTTATTAGGTTCGAGGCGGCTTGTTTTGCCAATATAATCCGTCTCCAAACTTTTATTTATTTATTTAATAATTAGTACAGTGAAAAAAATAGTGGACTCCCTGGGACCAGTATGGTCCAAACAAACCGAAAGAAGGTCACAGGGAGCAACAAAATATAAACAAAAAAATACAATTACAACAACAACAACTAAAAAAACAACATTATGAACAATAAAACACAATATAAAAATAATTAAACAAAAACAAAAAAACAAAAACGAAAATGAAAAAAAAAAAAGATGTCTATAAAATTATAAAAAAAGATATGTAAGCCAGAAAGTTTACAACCCAATAGGTAACAACTGAATAGAAACATAATAAAAGTATGATAAACAAAGGATAGGAGTAATCAATCGATAAAAAGATCCATGATCAATAAAAAGATCAAATGTGGAAAGTGTTTGTGTATCTCTCACTCTCGTAAGTACCTTAAGTAATTATCCACAGAAAATAAGGTGTTTGCTTTCTCCTCTAGTTACGAGTAATCATATATAGTGGAACCTGAAACTTCGGCGGAAGACGGAGAGTATAGCGTTTTAATGATTGTAAAAAACTCGAAAATCAGTTAATGAGCGCAGCTCAGATGGAAGAAAAGACCAACATTTAACACCTATAAAGGTCAAACAAGGGCGACGGTAGTTACGATTAGAAAAAGGAGGAATTAATAGTCCTGAAGAACGAGTATGGTAACGCTGATCACAGCTATTATTATTAGTTATAAATATAGGAGGTGAGGCACATAGAAAAGAGTTAGAGAGTTTATAAATAAAGGTGCAAACACGCATAAAGTATAATTGATAAACTGTCAAAACACCTAATTCTGAAAAGAGAGGTGTTACAGATGAATGTTTGGGGAGGTTGAATAAAGTCCTGAGAACCCATTTCTGCAATTTAAATATCCTGGAGAGATTACGGGAGGTAGACGATCCCCAAAAAATTATATTAAAACATAAAGAAGATTGGATCCAAGCATAATAGAGTTGGAGAATTATCTTACCAGAAAGGTTACGTAAACGAGAAATGATGCCTTGTTTTCTATTTAACTTAGACAAAAGGGAATTGATATGTAGCTCCCAGGAAAGATCATGGGAGATTAAAATCCCTAAATAAACAAAGGACGAGACACTTAATAGCTGAATATCATCATAGTAAAGAGAAAGAGAACTGGGGACGTTGCGTTTATTACGTTGAAAAAAAATCATGAACTTAGTTTTTTCCGTATTAACTGATGAGCAATTTTTTAGACCATGTATATAAACCATTGAGAGTTATGTTAAGCAACGATTCTACCTGTAACGGGTCTTTACATGCAGCTAAAAATGCAACGTCATCGGCGTACAGAATAATTTTCAAAGATGAGTTGGAGCTAACAGATATTGGAAGATCGTTAACATATAAACAAAATAATAGAGGCGAGAGAATAGATCCTTGGGGTACTCCAACGTTACGATTAATTGTAAAGGAAGACTTGCCAAACAAATGTAAATAATAAGATCGATCAGATAAAAAATTCTGCGACGTAACGGGGTACCACGAATACCAAACTGTTTATTTAATTTAGTCAATAAAAGATTAATAGGAACAAAATCAAAGGCCTTAGAAAAGTCGACGACTACGGCCGCGGCATGATTGTTAGAAGCCATTTCTATTGATACAAATTCGATAAATTCATAGCATGCCGTTACAACGTTTTTACCAGGGACGAAGCCATGCTGATGATGTGTAATAAGATTATTAGTTTGAATGTAATTGGAAATGCGAACATAGTATAGCTTCTCATTAACCTTGGCAAATAAAGGTAAAACTGAAGTTGGACGATAATTTGAGTAAATTGAATGGTCACTCTTTTTAAAAATTGGTATAATACGCGCCTGTTTCAGAACCGTGGGGAAACTCCTAGAGACCAGAGAATGATCAAATAATGATGTTAGGGGAAAAGATAAAATGTGGTGTAACTGAATTAAAACTTTGGGGGGAAAACCGAGTGGATCAAGGGAATCCGAGGAATTCAAACTCCCAATACTATCACTGACCTCTTCGACCGTTGTAGGAAATACAAAAAAACTATAATTATTATTTAATTGGACAATATCATAATTATGGACTGAATCAGACAAAGGGTCAAATGAGGGAGGTAATAGTGATCGAAGAAATATTGTTAACGAGTCTCTGTTAACATTGGTTGGAATACTGAAAGGCGACATAAAACTCCTTGAGTCAGGGACTAAACGTTTTATTACCTTCCATTTGTCCTTATTCGCATACAATCGTAAGGATAATTTATCAAAGTAATCTCTTTTAGCCTTATTAATTTTCTTACGAAGTACGTTGGAAAAATCTTTAAAACGTTTAATATTACCTTCAGAAGGAACAAGTCGAGACTTCCGATAATACTTATTTTTGAACTTTATGTCAGTCAAAAGATATGGAGTTATCCAAGGTTTCTTGGGTGGATGCTTTAAGTTTTTTCCGAAAAAGGATGATAAAACGGTAGATAGCGATCAAAACCATGTTGTGAGATAAGAAATTATCAAATAAAGAGTTAATATCAAGTTCAGTAGATAAGAGGCTAGACCAATCTGTCAAGCAAAGGTAGGATTCCAGCATTATTATCCTATGATCGGAAATTAGAAGTTTATTCAGAAAATTGGCTTTAATAGGATAAGATAGTGTGAAGTCAAAAATAACTAAAAGAGGAAACTGGTCAGTAATTGCAGCATCTAAGGCTTCGCTGTAAATAGGGTTTAGGGTAGAAAAGCTTGAGTCAATAGCTGTATATTTATGATAAAAAGATGGAAAATGAGTATATGCTTTGATTGACATCTTAAGACCGGCGAGCATAATTGGGTCAAGTATATGACTACAATTCGGAGTAGGTGAACTAAAGTCAATATTAAAATCTCCGATTAAAATATAATTAAAATTTAGTTGTTGAATTAACAATAATTGGGCAGACAAATGCGTGCGAAATTTTCTCAAGGAACCTAATGGAGGGCGATAAACAGCCATAATGACGAATCTATTGTTTATCATCAAAGTTAAAGTTCCGAAATCAATTGTAATAAAAGATAGATATTCCAACTTTTTATATGTCTAATCTTGAGAAACATAAACACACAAACCACCGCCACGTTTATTTACTCTGCCGGAAGATATAACATTACATCCCTCAACAGAGGGAATCTCAGAAGGGTGATAACACCATGTTTCAACAAATATTAATAATGAAAAAATGATGAAAATAGTTTCGGAGGTATATAATAATGAAATAATGAAAAAAATAATAATAGTTTCGGTGATATAGAAAGAGAGTCAAGGTTAATCAAAATTGAGTCAATATTATATTAGTATTTAAACTCCTAACATTTAAGAAGAAAATAGAACAACAATGTTTGACAACACAGGAAGAAAAATTAGTAAAGGTGTCATTACACGCCACAATAGAAACTGGCTTACTGAAACCATTTAAAAAGTCATTGAAGAGAATTAAAATGAGTGAAGAGAAAATAATAAACTGAAATAAACAATCAAAAACAGTCAAATTAACAAACGAAAAAATAATAAAAAGAAAAACTACAAAAAGTAAATTCAAAATAAATAATTATACAAAACTATTAAAAATAATAAAATAATTTCGAGCTCACAGTTACCATTTTCGGTAAGAATTATTCCCAAGTACATAACTTTCTGAATTTTACCGGCATTCCAGCCAACTCAGTTGCTCGGATCGGGCACGGTTTGTCTACAATCATCACCTGACAATTTGCTTTATTCAGCTTTAATCCCACGCTTTCGCTGACCTCCTCGATTTCCTGCACTGCGCTTTCAAGGTTCTCTTGGGTGTTGGTGAAGATCACTGTATCATCAGCGTATCGAAGGTTCGATATTGTATCTCCACCTATTTTGATACCACCCGTGTATCATTCCTTTACTCGCCGTATGACCATTCACCGCAAATATTAAACACGATGGGCGAAAGAATGCATCCTTGACATACCCCTTTGGAGACAACAAATTCGTCCGACATCTCACCTGTGACACGTATAAAACTCTTCTGCCCCATGTACAAGTTATGAATCAAGACAATCAGATATCGGGGTACAGCAGACTCACTCAAAATATTGAACAATGCAGTCCATGATAATGTGTCGAACGTTTTTGCATAGTCTAGTAGGCAAATCTGCGTGCGAGAATTGTACTCATAGGCTTTTTCAAAGATCTGGCGCATATTCAGAATTTGCTCACGAGTGACCCTTTTCCTGGGCAGAAGCCCCTTTGCTCCGGAGCGATCTCCTCAAGCAACATACTGTATGTTGAAAGCGGGCTTGAATTATATACAGGGTGAATACAATAGTCTGAACCCCCCCTTTTATTTTTTGAACCGAATCACATATGCCAATTTTGATGAATCCAATGAATAGGAAGTTGTGGATGGCCTATCCCATAGTGCACTTTTCATCATCCCAAATATGCAAATTAAGACACATTCAAAATTTATCTCAAAAACCGTAAGGGATAGAGAAAAAAACCCAATTGCAAACTTGTTCAGCATAAAAAAACAAACAAAACAAAAAAACTCATCCAAATCGGACCAACTAATAACCCACAATCACGTGGTGAACTGTTTGTAGCTTACAAACAGTCACACTGCACAAGGAAAACTGAATGTTGATAATTCCACCATGCAAAGCATGCAAATAAAAAAAATTAACATAAATTACCATACTCATATTCACTTTCATGCGTAAAAGCAAATAAAAGGCATGTTTCAGCACACAGAAGACAGAACAATTCCAGGATGGCAAGCTACACTGTTCTGGAAATGGTCAAAAGCTACACGTGATTGTGGGTGATTGGTTGGTCCGATTTGGATAATTTTTTTTGTTTTGTTTGTTTTTTTATGCTGAACAAGTTTGCAATTGGGTTTTTTTCTCTATCCCTTACGGTTTTTGCGATAAATTTTGAATGTGTCTTAATTTGCATATTTGAGATGATGAAAAGTGCACCACGGGATAGGCCACCCACAACTTCTTATTCATTGGATTCATCAAAATTGACATATCTGCTTCGGTTCAAAAAATAAAAGGGGGGTTCAGACTTTTGTATTCGTCCTATATAAAAGAATCTTGATGGCATGGGATATGAGTGCAATAGTACGATAATTATTGCATTCGGTCTTCGTTCCTTTTTTATGGAAAGGAATATATGTCGATTCTGTTCAATCACCGGGCCATTTGCAGGATCTCCAAATCTTGTTGCATAAAATACACACACAATGTATGTGAATCAATGAATTAAAAACCTTCGTTCAATATAGTATTGACCCTCTTTTGGCTGTAATTACAGAACATTCGCGGTTTGACATGGACTCTACAAGGTGTTGCAATGCAGGTAAGGTAATCGCAGACCATGCATTCGTCAGAGAGACCTTCAGGTCCTGCAGACTAGACGGAAGCGGATGCCATCGATAAGAATGTCCCAAACATTCTCGATCGGATTCAAATCCGGACTTTGCGCTGGCCACAGCAGATGTTGCAACTCGGCGTCATGTTCAGGAAACCACTCCTGAACAATTCTTGCTCGATGGAGAGTAGCATTGTCGTCCATGAAGAACCCGTCACCATTTGGGTACAAATGCACCATTGCAGGATGGACTTGGCCTACAAAATGTTCAGGTAGTCTTTGACTTTCACTTGTCTGTCAAGGAATACCAGGGGACCTTTGCCATACCAACATAACATGGCCTATGTCATGACACTTCCTCCTGCAGCTTGAACTGTGTTCACAACAGATGAGGTGTCTATCGCTTCATGGGGCCGCCGCCAAATTCTCTGCAGGCCATCGGTGCAGAACAATGTGTAACGTGACTCGACCAACCACATCACCTATTTCCAGTCGTCTACTGTCCAGTCACCCCTTTCTTTACACCACTGCAGGCGAACTTTCCGGTTTGTTGCTGACACCAGGGGCTTCCTCACTGGCATGCGACTCCTCAACCCTATTCGCTTCAACTCTCGGCGCATTGTTCTGGAGGAGATGGTTTGCGATGATCCTTCATTAAAGTCTGCCGTCAGTTGCTCCATCTTCGACCTTCGGTTTTGCCGCACAATCCGTCTCAGAGGACGTCGGTCCCTGTCTGTGTTGATTGTTTTTGATCCACAATTCTGCCGTTTCGACAACTCTTGTAGATTCCGTTTCCAGGCATTGAAAACCTTGTAGACCTGACCTTTTGAGATACCTCTCAGTTGTACTGCGGCTTGGTCCGTCACAAGCATCTCACAGCATTCCCGCCAATTATTGACAATCGCTTCTTTGTTTGTAATCAGTACTCCATTACGGTCTTTTACTGGCCAACTACTCATCACAGGATTTCTTGTAAAAACTCGGACCTTCTTATAGAGATCCCTTGTTTATTATTGTTCGCATGTTCCTCCTATTCCTTACATATATTTTCGATATATGTATTTTTGTCAATGTATAGTGCCTTTCTTATGTTGGCGCTGAGTTCACTATAGTGATTAAGTTCTTCTGCGGTGCTAATAACTTGCGATTTCATTTTCTTGCGCTCCCCGATTTTTTTCCATGTTTCTGTTGTTATATAAGCTCGTGATGGGGTCGTGGAATTTTCGAATCCATGGGATGTTTCATCCAAGGATTTTCTCTTCGACGACCGCATTTCTTCTTCAGACATCACCGCCCATTGTTGGGGTAACACATTTAGGTGTCCTTGAAGACGTGTATGAAATACTGGGTTAGAACCCAGATGCCATTTGGGTAGGTTAGCCACTCGTCTCTTTACTTTCTGAAATTTCAGGCAAATTTCAGCTATTAACGCGTTATGATCGGTGCCACAATCCATACTTGGATACGTCTTCACCACATCCCGCACATTGGATCTCTATCCGATTGTCGTGGTGTTATAAGCTATTTGATTTCTCGTTCTAGTATCAGGAGATATCCATATAATATGGTGCTGAAAACTGCTATTTGTAATAAACAGACCTGTCGGTACACAAAATTCAATAAATCGTTTTCTACGTTCATTTCTGTCTCCCAGACCGAACTTTCCTACTTCTCTGCATGGATTAATGTCTTCTTCGGGTTGTGTTGCCAACTTTGGCGCTAAAATCGCCTATAACATAAAGCATCTCTCTGCTCGGAATAGTTGACGAGGTATCTTCCAGGTGGTTGTAGAAGTTTTCCAGCTCTTCATCACTTCAGGATAGAGTCAGTGCATATACCTGGATGATGTTCATGTTGTGCTGCAATTCTTAACGTTGCAATTCTGCCAGATATAGAGTTATAATAATTAACCTATTAATACTCAAAATGATAACCAAAAACAATTACGTCGAAATGATGAACCAAAATAAAGCGACCACAAAAAAGAGGAGGGGGGGGGGGCAAAGAAAGACGTATTCAGTAAAACATAGATAAAATTACATGATTTATTTAGTTAAGTATTTTGTTAAAGCCATGGAGGAACTGGCATGGGGCCCTCATCTCTGTTTAATAGGCTATTAGTCGCTTTATTTTTTTACAATTTCGAGAGATTTAAGAAAATACAATAATCTATGATTACTGCAACTGTGCACGAATTGAAATAACTCTTTTGAAGTCTGAATAAAATACCGATGTGGAGTAGTGTTTTCCAATTTTCTTTTATTTATAGAGGTTTTTTTTATATATACTTTCTTTCAGTTTCATTTAATCTATCCCCTACTTTCTTATTTCATGTTTCTCTTTATTTTTAATTATCCCAACTAATGAAAAAACTAAGTATTTAAATTTTCTGTAAAAAGGTTTGACTCCCAGTGAAATCGAACTGAAGGAGGGAAGGCGGTGGTAGGCGTGGTCAAGGAACCAAACAGCACGATTGGCAAGGGGCGTCTGTGAGTGGCAGGGAGGGGCTCAGCGATTATAACATTCATAATAGGAATGGGATAGGGCATGTTAGTAGTAGGGACCCACCCGCTACCTGCTGCGATCAGTAACAAATTCAGCAGTTTCCTCAAACAGGCGAAAACTTTGATTTAACAGAATGTGTCGACATCGAGGCGTAGAGGAGCTGCTACAGTCACGAAACTTTGGATTCAACTGACTAATTGAAACATTGATGAACCTTTGTTAAAGTTCTTAACGTTCAAAATTATCTCATAAATGGCTTCGGTAAGAGTTTTGGCATATTCTTAATCTTTGATTTTTTCTTAAGTTAAGTATTAGTCTATTCTTTTCGTTCTTTTTTTTTCTTTTTCAGCCAAGCGATTTACTTTCTTTTTAATCTAGGGTTTTTATAAAAATGGTTATTACAACTACATTTCAAAAGTTTAGAAACTTCGCTAAAGCATGACCGTGACAACTTGTTTGTGTTGATTGGCATTGTGAAAAAAACACTTGTAAATTCGGAATTTTTTTTAACTAAGCACCAATATACCAGCTTTAACATTGGCTTTTATTTTTTTAAATTGCTTGCAAAACGAAAGAGAACTGATTTTTTGAAATTTGCACAGCCGTTCCAAAAGTTTAGAAACGGGGGTTTTTGGTTTCAATAGTTTAGAAATATTTCCTAATTTACAAAATAAAAGTTACCAAACACAAACAAACATGTCAATATTTAGTTGGATAGCCTTGCGCTCTGATTACAGCATTTATTCTTCGTGGCATTGATGTTACTAATTTCGTACATTCTTCAGAAGTAATGGTTTCCACACGTTTAGAAGTACTTTCTTAAGATCACCCTTATTTGCAGTGTCCACTTGTCGTAGTCTGTTTTTCACCAAACAGCAAATATTCTCAATTGGACTGAGATCAAGAGAATTTGTTGGCCATTTCATCACGTCTATATTTCTTCGTCTAAACCAGTCCTCAACAATTCTGGCACAGTTAAAAGACTCGTTATCATGTTGGAAGAGGAAGTCATCGCCCTCGAAAAGGTGTTCAATACTTGGGACCAGAAAATGCTCAAGCACCTCGGAGTAGACGTCTGCGTTTACTGTTGAATTTAGGATGAAGAGTTCCCCAGTACCTGCAGCACACGTGCGCCCCCAAACCATTATTTTCTGGCAAAATTTCACGCGCTTCTGAATGTAATCTGGATGGAAAGCTTCACATTGCTTTCTGTAAACTCGTACTCCTTTATCATCAAACTCACAATAAAACATAGCTTCATCACTCCACATTACTCGGTTCCAGTCCTGAATGGTCCAATCGCGGTGCTGTTTCGCCCATTCCACTCGAACTTTTCGCTGCTTCTTAGATAATGATGGCTTAATCACTGGGACTCTTGCCTTATATCCATTCTCTCCTATTCTTCTCCATTTTGTGTTCTTTAAAATCTTTTTTTATTTCGGCACTCCATTTCAATGAAAATCTGGCGGAAGAACTAAATCTGTCTTCCTGAACTATACGTTTTTGAAAATTCCAACATCACGTTTTGAAGGACGACCGCTTCTTTTCCGGGCTTCTGTTATAAAACCACCATGATCTTCAATTCCATGCAAGCATTTGCAAACTGCCGATGTAGATCTTTTAACAGTCTTTGGTATTTCTGATAACGTTTTTCTACTAATTCGTAGTTTTCTAATTCAGATCTTTTCCTGGATAGAAAGTTGAGCTTTCTTCCCCATTTTGTTGCATCAAGAACAACTCAGGTCACTCTGGACGAATATTAAAATCAGTAGTTAAAATTTAATGCTCTCAGAATAAAGACAAATCCATTAAAAAGGGGAGTTACTAAGCTTTAGGAACGGCTATGCAAATTTCAAATAATCAGTTCTCTTTCATTTTGCAAGCAAATGAAAAAAAAGCCTATGTTAAAGCTGGTATATTGGTGCTTAGTCAAAAATGTTTTCCTAATTTCCAATTGTTTATTTTCCATTGCCAATCAACACAAACAAGTTGTCACGGTCTGCTTAAGCGAAGCTTCTAGACTTTTGAAATGTATAAGTTCAAGGATTGTCGCCAAATCGCAATAATCAATCAATATAACGATAAGTAACCGTCTACTTAACTTTCTCTTTACATCCGTGGTCTATACAAGACTTCGCAGGAAATTTTCGCGTCGGCGGAGCTTAACCATTGCGTTCCAAATTATCTTGAACGATCGTCGAATCCACTCTGTGTGGAATATCTCGTTTCTCGTTTCCAACAAATAGCAGATAGCGAACGGCGTGGAAACGAGGAATCCCCGACGCTATTGTCGATTCAACTTTGGAAGACGTTCTCCAGTGTTAAATGCAAAATAATAACTTTAATTTCAGGGAAGACAGGACGTCCATCCATTCCATCTGTTGACTGCGACCCGATTGTGAATTTTTTTAACATTCCTCTCGGCGACAGTAGTTCCGATGATGTATCTTCGAGAGTATTTTTGACAAAAACAAAGGGGCTTGAAACAAACAAGTCACGAAAGCACAATTTTCGAAAAAAAACAAAATGGTAACAATAATCAAGTGATTTCACTGAGGAAAAGTCAATCGAGGCAGCCAAGAATTTTTTGACAGGACAAATGTATGAACATACGGGCTGGAGGGATCCGTTATAATCCCCTCCTCGAAAACAAAAAATAATTCTTTAAAGAGGCTGAAAACAAGTCGGACTTGACTATTGAAGAGGGCCAGGCCCTTCTCTTGTGCTTTTAGGATTACATACGTCACAATTCCAGCAGATTACCCCTGGGCGATTGCAGCCGTAGCAACGAAACTCTTTTACCACTGACTGTCGTAACTCTTTCTTCGTCTCGCCCTGACGCTTGGAAAGTGAGTTTCGCTTACCTCGCAATGCAATGTTTTCTTCCAATTCGATGACAAGATGCCAGAACTCTTGCAGCAAACGGAACTCCGACCGTCTGATCTTGTTATGTATGTCGATCAGCATGTTCTCGTAACAAAGGTCGTGACTTCGTCTAAAACTTGAGGTTGGACGAGCCGTTGATTTTTCTGACGCATGTCATGGGCAAATTGTGAGAAGGTTTCGCTCGGGCTATAAAGGCGGTTCATCAGACACTTTTTATCAGTCACCAGGCCAGATTGGTGTCCAAACTGTCGCGTCAACCAATCCCTGGCAGCGTTCCAATTGGGAAGCTCCCTCAATTTTGGGGCCACCCAAAGCCCCATTTCCTCCGGCATCAACAGCGGTATTATTAGGGGAAACGAGGTCACGGGTACCTCCATGAGTAGCGTTTGTGCTTCTAATTTCTGCAAGTATTCCTCAATATCTTCAGTCGGTCTGTAGACAGGAAAGTCTAGAACCTCTTTCCACTTTTCCGGAGACCTTTCTTGTGGTTCATTTAGCCGAGCCAGAACTTGGTTTTGGTTCTGAATTGTTCGCTCTACATTTTGAATTAATGAATGTCCAATACCGACACTGTACTTGATCAGTCCACCATCGATGAAGGTATCAACCGGATAGGTTCTGAAAGATTAATTTCAGGGGTCACCATGGGCGTGTTCATAAGGCGTCGTATCTCCTCTCATAGTCTTCCCATGTGTTGTGCATGGTCGCCGTCGATTTTTATTTGAAGGCGTCCGTTGATCAACACCACGGCTATTTCACTAAGCAGGGAGATGGGCATGCGTCGTTGAATCAGGGCGGCGATAAGCTTATCTTTTCCGTCCACGATAGGTGAGTTTTCCATCATTACAACGAGTACTGTTAGAAGCCGTGTCGTAGCTTTCATGTTATATGACAAGATACTTGGAGTCCAACCAAAAAAACTTTTTAACGGAGTGCGTTATCAACACGTACGGTTATGGCGATCAGAGTCAAATAGCTTGGGCAAGTGTAAACTGCCAAAAATTGCAAATCGATAACTATCTCTAAGGAAGTGGCATTCACACAGATTGGTTGTACCCTTCAAAGAGCGGTGGGGGAGCAAGGAAGTAGAAATAATTTATTGGCCAAAATTAGTGATGGGCAAAAGTAAACTAAATTTTAGTTAACTAATTATCTGCAACTAACCAAATTAGTTAACTATTAGTTACAACTCATGATGGGCAAAAGTTAAATAATTTTAGTTAACTATTTTTTATAACAAATAGTAGTGTTATAACTAAACTAATTAGTTATAACTAAAATAATTAGTTATAACTAAACTAATTAGTTTTAACTACACTAATTAGTTGACTATTAGTTGCAACCACTAGTAATTTATGAACTGAACTGAAAACTCGGCATAATTTATTTATTTATTTATTTAAGAATAAAGGGTTAGAATATACATCAAAGTACAACAGAGATCCGAATGTTCCATATGGACCGACATGTTAGATCTCTGAGGACTCATAAAGATACTAAATAAACAAATAAAACGTGTTAGTACAATCTTAATGAACAAAAAAACAAAAACATACAGATGGATCGACTGGGCAGATGACAAACAAAAATACTACAATTAATCAGTGGCCCCAAAGTAAATCTAGATGTTACTTCCACGCAGAGCGATTCGGCCTCCGCACAGTAGCTCAATCACTCATAATAACTCCTTAATAGTTATCAGGTGTGTCTAACATCCTAATAATTCAATAAACATCCTACGATACCAGAATACAAACGTCACTAAGTAAAAACATTGTGGCGCAGCGTATGCAAAGAGTTAACTATGCTCCAAAAACTTCATACAACAGGTTGCGTGGGAGGAAGGTTCTACCTACCACAGTGATAACTGATCAAAGGCAGACGACCCTCCCTTGTATATTAATACATAAAAAACAATAAATTTTTAACCTTTTGCGAAACAACGAATACGATGTTATGGAGCGGAGTTCTTGGGGTAACTGCGCCCAATTTCTTACCCCGATAAAGGTAATACATCGACGTCTGTATCGACGTCTGTATCGACGTCTGTAATGAAACTATATTTAATACAGTATTTCAACTAAAAGTCAATTATTTTTCTTCCCCTATGAAAAAAAAACAAGGCAAAAAAAAGCGTTTCAGACAAATTCACAATTATACAATAGGAAGAACACTGTTCTTGCTTTATTTTTTTATTTTTTTAAGAATAGACCTTAAAAATCAAGCTCGTTAAATCTTTTGTCTGGTAGCTTGCATCTCTGTGGGGTTAACATCTGCCTGGCCATTGAATATAGACGTTCTACGGCTGCATTACTTGGAAAGGTAGAATTGTAATGAATGAAGGCTTCTTTCACATGTCGGAACCTATGTAACAAATTAATCGTGGTTTCTCCGGAGTGTAGATAATCACGTACTTCCTCACCAATACCGCTCATTCCCTCCCCATTTGCCTTTCTTTTGGCAACTTGAAGGTATCTGAAGAGGTTGTCGTTGTCGTCTTCAGCATCATCTACAGTTGTAATTTTTCTTCTATCATCACACATGCAACAATTTGTTTCTTCGTACTTGAATTTTTCCACTGCTTTTATCAGTTCAGTTTTTATGTATGATGCTCCTTTTCATCAAATAGAAGAAGTTTATACTTTGGCATCAGTATAGTCCCAAGCTTGTAATCCAGTGATTCTTGTATCGGTCCCATTCTGCGTGTGAAGCCTTCAAGTAGAGCCTCAAGTAGTGGACTACAAACTGCATCCTGTTTACTGTTCTGTCGTTTTTACAGAATTAATTTTAAGCCAATTATAGAGGGAATGAAATCCTTAGGTAGATGCCTTCTTCTTTCTCCAGCAGCAATATCAGGTCATTTATGAGCTTCATTACACGCAGATAACTCTGCAAAAATGGCATTTCAGTTTCTGCTATTTATGGTTGCTTTAGTGCTTTTTGGCACAAAGCTATCTATCTTCTCTAGTCCAATGTCGCAAACTCTCTTAATTGTCATGTAGTCCGATAACTATCTCGTTTCGGTTGGGTTCAGGAAAGCAAGATCTGTTACATCTAATATTGCGTCACTTTTCGTTGAACTTCTGCTAACTGCATTGGACAATGCTTGAACCTTCCCGACTGACTTGTCGAATTCAGGTTTGTACTGCTTATCATTTCGTGCATTTTGAGTATTTGCCGTAGCCATCAACTTGATAGTATGGTTTGCACACCTCCTTTGAGGTTGAAGCACAACAATGTAACCCTCTTCACACGAATCGTTAGATTCACGTTCATCATGTGCGTCAAACAGTGGTAAAATCTCAACTTGTCATCATCATAAACTTTACTTTGATCTTCCTCTTCATCAGATTTATTTTCAGATGAGAAAATGCGAAATGCTTTACTGAAATTTGATGCATTATCTGTGACACAATCATGAACCATCGCAAACTAGTTACATTGAATAACTTTCTGGCAATGGCGTCGTATGTATTGATCCTTTGAACCTTGCACACGTTAAAACATACGATGACCTATGTAGAGTTGACTTATCAATAACATGCACTGTTACTACGAGATACGCTCTGCGACGAGAAGTCCACAGATCCGCTGTTGTAGAAATAGTCTCTGACGCTCTGAGAGCTTTACGCACTTCTTCTAATTCCAGCTCAAAATTTGAATCAATTCTTCTTCCTACAGTTCGTCTACTAGGTAGGAAGTTATTTGGAGCTAGTCCTTTGCAGAATATGTTAAATCCAATTCTCTCAACAGTATTCATTGGCATCATATCCTCCGCGATTAAATATGCCAACATCTTTTCAAACGTTGCCTGGCTTATCTTCTGATTAAGTGTATGCTGTTGCAGTTGGTGAGATGCTATTATTTTCTTCTGAGTCTGCTCTGGCTGTTCAGGATCCATATAACCTTTTTCTCTCTTTCTCTGAAAACTTTTTTTTGAATAAGTTTGCGTATTCAAAACCATGGGCAGTCTGATAAATAAAATATATAATTGGTACTTTCCTTCATACTACTCAAACCTTGCTACTTGTACTTTGCGGAGTAATGCTTACCTTAACGTGTAGATGAAAATTACTGGAGCTCTTGATATTTCCTTTTACAATTTTTCTATAGTACACAATTTATATTTAGCACTAAAGTTATTGCCCTCTTTGAGCACCTGAATATTTTCGAAAAACGTTACAACAATTAAAGAATCCCTTTTTTGGTGCGTGTGTGTGTATTCCACACATTAATTTTCCTTTGTAACAATTTTCCTTGAAACACATTTTGATTGTTCCTTTTTCCATAGCAGAGGGAACGGGCAGAGGGAAAAAAAAGAAAATGATTGTTTTTTTTTCATGAGAAATTACGGCAAGAAAACTAATTAGTTCACTTTCAGTTGATTTGTAACTAATAGTAAACTAATTAAAGGTATAACTAATTAGTTTAGTTATAACCGCGGTAGTAGAATAGAAAATAAGGAATCTCCTATTTGGTTGTCTGACAAAAAAAAGTTCGCTAGTGCAAATGTTGTTCACCACGCGCACTAAATGTTATAGAAGTGCGCGAAGTGCAAAGAGCGTTAGTTTTATAGAGTAGAATAGAACAGATGAGCATGAAAAACCAACACTTACCTTCCAAGATTTTAAAATTATTTTTTAAAAAAGAAGTGCTCAAATAATCCAATGGAAGAGTTAAAAACTAAATTATATGGATTAATTAATCACACAGACCGAAAATGTAATGATATTTTTGTGCATCAAGACAACATAGAAAATCCTAATACAACTGTTGATATGGTCAATTGTGTAATTTATTATGTTAGTAGGTACCCAAGCAGACATATGATAGGTTTTGTTGCTTATTTGACGCTAAACAAGTTTGTAATTGGTGTTTTTTGTGTATCTCCTACGATTTAGTAGATACGATTTGCATATGTCCTAATTTAGACACTAACAAGGGAATCCCTCGAACATGTATGTCACAGATTTCCACCAAACTGAAATATGTTACTCATCTGAAGCTACTATAGATGCTTGCAAAATAAGAGAGTGCGAAATTGTGTTTCTTTCAAAATAAACTGCGAAAACGAAAAAATTTCAGCATACATAGCCATACAAGGACTCCATTGTTAAAGCGGTTAGGCTATGTGGGGTTCCCTTATAAGTCCCACCATAAGAAAAAGCGCCCTCAACTTTCTATTCTCATCCTTTTGACTCACCCCACAAACTACGATATGTTGAAAAATATTTTTCAAAGCATGTCAATGATCCAAGTGTATAATGTCACTGCAGATTACATTTTTTGCAATATATAACTTTCATTTCCGTGTAATGAGCACAAAGAAGAAATGTTAGATTATATAATACTCTATTATATTTTATTACGATGACACCAATACAGCAGAGATTAAACTCTGAACTTGGAAGAGAATCAAAACGTAAAGGAAAATTTTCAAAATTGTTTTCATAAATCAATATTTTTGTGAAATGGTTTATTTTTTTTTTTTATTTTATTTACTTTATTAATTTGTAAAAATTAAATTTTTATTGAAAATAGGCGTGATGCTTGAATATTAAGCATGGTATTACAATTTTCAAGTTTTTGTCATTAAATAAATGTGAAAAAATGCGCTTGAAAGCATATTAACACTTAAATTTAACTCTATCAATTACAGTTTTAGCCCAATTAAAGCACTGTATAAAGACACTTACACACAGTGCTTAAAGCCCAATAACCCGATGGAGACGTCTGGTGGCAATCTTTTTGCCTATGACTGTTTCCTTACCTTCTATTCTACTTCCGTGGTTATAACTAATTAGTGTAGTTAAAACTAATTTTTATTATAAAAAATAGTTAACTAAAATTATTTAACTTTTGCCCATCATAGGTTGTAACTAATAGTTAACTAATTAGTTTAGTTATAGATAATTAGTTAACTAAAATTTAGTTAACTTTTGCCCATCACTAGCCAAAATCATATAATATATTTCCAGCTGCAAATGATAGTCTTCACGCACACACCACATTTAATGTCAATTCGAAAAAAAAACCTAAGGCAAACACTAAAACAACAAGTGTTCGGTAATTGTCAATTTTTGATTTAAGGAAGAGGTTAAATAGAATCGAATGCTCAACAACATACCTTGGTAGGCTTTAATTAGGTAAAAGTCTTAACCCGGTCAAGGTAAAGTCTCTGATGAATTAAATTAACAATAACTGATTTCTCGGTTAATTTCTCCCTTTTGTGGCACAATTAGTAAAGCAAGTATTTGAGAAAAGTTTCACACAAAAATTAAGGGTAAAAAGGGTCGGAGTTCAGATACTACAATGGCCATCTGCATACACTTTAGTCTGAACACAGGTTTTTTTTATATATGCTTTCTTTCGTTTTCTTTTAATGTCTTTTAACCCTGCTTTCTTCTTTCTCGTTTTTCTTTACTTTTAATTATCCCAACTATGGAAAAAATAAGTTCTTTAATTTTCTTTAAATAGGTTTGATTCTCAGTGATATCGAACAGAAAGAGGGACAGAAGGCGGTGGAGGGCATGGTAAAGGATCCCAACGGCACGATTTACAAGGGGTGTCTGTGAGTGGGGGAGGGGCTCAATCGAGTATAACATTCGTACTAGGAATGGGATAGGGCGTGTTAATAATGGGGATCTACCTACTACCCGCTGCGATTAGTAAAAAATTCATCAATTTCCTCAAACAGGCGAAAACTCTGATTTAACAGAATGCGTCAACATCGACGCGTACAGGAGCTACTACAGTCACGAAACTTTGGATTCAACTAGTTGGAACACTAAATGAACCTTTGTTAAAGTTCTTAACGTTCAATACTATCTCACAAATGGCTTAGATAAGGGTTTTGGCTTATTCTTAATCTTTGATTTTTTCTTAAGATAAGTATTTGTCTATTCTTTTTTCGTTCTTTTTTTTCCTTTTTCACCCAAGCGATTTACTTTCTTTTTAATCTAGGGTTTTCTAAAACGTTTAGGACGAGATCCAGGTAAGTAACCACATGTGTAATCGGAGGTCGATGAAGGAGTAAATCTTTAAATAACGTCCTCTTCTTTATTTTTTTTTATTATTAGATAATCTCGTGAGAACAATACCGACAGGGCCCCCCAAAAGAAAGTAGGAAAATTTGTCTTACTTGGTAATTTCTGGTATTCGAACGTCACTATGGCGGTTTTTGGTAATCCAAAATGTGAGGCCCAGCTTACGTCTTTCAACATCAAACGATTTCTCCTTACAATTCAGCATTTAGGTTATTACAAAGTTCAAGGATTGTCGCCAAATCGCAATAATCAATAAAGATAACGATAAGTAACAACAGTCTACTTAACTTTCTCTTTCCATTTCTGGTCTCTACAGGATTTCGCAGACCGAATTTTCTCGTCGGTGGAGATTGGTCGCTGCGTACCAAATTCTCGTGCATGGTGTAGAATCTCTCGTTTCTCTTCTCCAACAAGTAGCAGACAACGATCGGCGGGGAAAGTTTAGAAGGCGTTCTCCCTTGTTAAATGCAAAATAAAAACTCTAATTTCAAGGAAGACAGGACGTCCACCCATTCTTTCTCTTGACTGCGATCCGAATGTCTATTTTTTTTTAAAATCCTCTTGGCGACAGTTTTTTCCAATGGTGTATCAGCGAGGGTATTGTTTACAAACAAAGGGGTTTGAAACAAATAATTCACGGAAGCACGATTTTCAAAGAAAAAAACTAAATGGCAAAAATAATCAAGTGATTTCACTGACGAAAAGTCAATCCAGGCAGGTAAGAATTTTTTTGACAAGTTCAACTGTACGAACATAACGGGCTGGAGAGATCCGTTATAGCAGATAACAAGGCCCTGAGTTTTACAGGTTATAAAGCCTAGATTTGTGTGTGATGCAATATCAGTTGCTAAGACCAAAATTCTCTCAGATGATATTCCATCTCTGGAGAATGATTCTGGTTATGACGGTTTATAGACCATCTCTAAGCGTAAATGTGTAGAGACAATCAAAAGAACGAAGCTTTGACACTAGGTCATTAAAGCAACAAGTGCATTAAGCAACAGTTACTAGCCACATGTTGTAGGGGAGCGTTTCATTGATATGCTAAGCGTAAATATTAGGGGAGACCACGGCAGGTTTCGTACAGGGCTAGTTTTATTCCCTATAGTTTGCTTACTGTTGATTGGAGCGCACCGCATTCGAATCGAGTAGAAGGGTTACAACCGCCATGTACCCTCAAAACAGTCTGTATTCAATCGCGTGTAAGAACAGTGAAATAGACAAATGTATTGGATGATATGTGATTTATACCATTAAATCTTCATAACTCATTATTATTTATCCTGCTAGACTGTTCTTTTTCAGTTATTTTAAATTATAGAGTTGATTGTTAACCTTATGGATAAAACTTAGAGGCTTACTTTTAACCAAATCATGGCGATAGGGCAAGATTATACAGGAAACATGGGGCAGATTTACACAATGTTTGAGATCATAAAAAAGTCAAAACATGAAGAACAGTGGGTACAATGCGCAGAGTGTAAAAGTGGGCACATGATCATATTTTACTACAGCTAATTTAGTATATGTATATTCTGAAAACTTTTATTTTTAATATTTATATCTGTATCCTGTATTTGAAGTGTGTGTCCTGGCTCATTTGTACTCACCAATTAAACGATATGATAAATATTGCAAATTCTTAGAATTTTATTTCGAATAAACCTTATATTTCATTATATTAAATGTGCGGAAACACACCCTAAGCATTGTGTAATCTTTCCCCGGCTACGGTGCAAATTTACACAGGTGAGAATACCTCAAAAAATGTTCATAATTTGAAAATAATATAAATTTAAGGTAAGTTTAAGACACCACAGTGCACTTTAAAGTTTAACTAATGAATGAATATGACAATTAGGTGAAATAGATTTAAATCTGTGAGGATGTTGTTCTCTTTAGTGTGTTTAATAACAAATTGATTAGACCTTGCAGTACAACATTGTAGTTTAAAACCAACTAGTTTAGATACTTTATCCCGCTGCTAGCCCATATCGCTTGTACCCTGATGAAGGCTGAATTAAATGCCGAAAAAAGTTGGTTTTAGAATATAAGTGTTGTACTGCAATGTCTCTTTTCATTTTGAAATAGATTTATTATTAAAAATTAATTTATTTTTATTTATCCTTTTATTTATATATTAGAAAAATAAAATTGAGACACCACTGAGAACGATTATGGTCAATGACCGCAAGTAAGTACTCGGTGGATGACAGGAACAATAATCTAAAAAAATACATATAAATTTACATAAAAAATATAGACAATATGCAAAAAAAAAAAAATTAGAAAAAACAAGACAGTAAAAAACAAGCAAGAGCAAATGAAATAAAATGACTATCAAAAAAGTTATTAAGAAAAAAACTTAGTAAGAAACAAAATAACAATAAAAAAGCTAAAAAAAAGAAAAAAAAACAGGAAGGGTCTAAAAAATAAAATAATTTGATAAAATATTAATTAGTGACGGTTGGCGATGAATTTATACTAAGGCGTCGGAAAGAACAAACCACTTTAAGGTCTGGCGAAAAGAAAAAACACGGAGCAAGCACGCGAGGATTTGGAGGTAGCGAGGCTCACATTCTAATTCCAAAATGAGATAAGCAGTTGTTATGGCAATTTCTTTTAGCAATAGGAAGAACAATATTTGAAGATTAACGGGTAGGATATTTATGTTTAGAATGAACATACGTTAAAGTAATAGGGGTGGTAATGTCCAATAATGGATTAAAGATCTTAAAATATGAAAGAACTCCTTTGCAATGACACTAACTGTAAGATCGTAATAATAACAGTAGATTGAAAGTTATCGGAAAAAGTGATACTTCGGGGAACAGTAAACAGTACTCGAAGAAACCACTTTTGTAGTCTGAGTATTCTAGTTAGATTAAAATCTGTGGTAATGCCGCAGAAAATCGCGCTGTAGCAAAGGTTCGACTGGATCAATGCATAGCAGGATATGATGAGGTATATAGTACACCCCATATTCCGATTTAGTTTACTCATAAGTACATCTAAATGCTGTCCCATGCTAAATCATGTGGAATCACCAGAACCAGGTATCTAAATGATTCGGTAAGTCCAATGGGCTCCCCTTCAAAGTATACTGCAGGAGAATTAGAGACAAATTTGCAATGATAATATAACATATAATTTTGGTCTTGTCAATATTAACTACCAGTTTATTGTGACTACACCATTCTAAAAGGGCATTAGCTAGAGAGTTTAATGTTGTGATCAAAACAGTAGGATCTTTATCAACTAAAAATAGGGCAACATTGTGCGCGTAAATGAAGGTTTTACTGAGGAATAAATTAGAAGGGAGATCATTTATAAACAAGAGAAAGAAGAGGAGGGATAGGATGGAACCCTGAAGGACTCCACAAGACCTAAAAATGATAGAGGAAAAATGTCGCCGATACACCTAAAATAGAACCTGTTATTGAGAAAATCAGTAATATACCTTAGTGGGTACAATATATATGAAATTGACGATCTAACTTAGACAGTAGTAGAGGAACAGTGTCCAAATGAAAGGCTTTAACAAAATCCACAAACAAAGCCCCAACCGACTTATTATTCATCATCTCCACGGAAATTAATTCGAGAAGCTCGTAGCAAGCAGTTTGTTTCCACTGGCAACATAACTATGCTGGCAGGGAGCAATAAGCCTATTGGAATTGGAGAAGTCGCACATAAAATATCTTCTCAAAAATCTTTGACAAAATTGGCAATATAACTATGGGCCGGTAATTCCCGTAAGAGAATGGATCGCCTTTTTTTTTTAAATAATTTAGTAAATATATTGGATAGAGGTTAATACATGTGTTTGTAAACTGAGTTGGTTGACCCTAGAAAGAGTAAATCTAGGTCAAACTCTGTGTCAAATGACTCCCCGACATGGATCAATGTCATTAAACGGAAAATATGCCAGGATAAAATAGATTCTCGACTGAATGGATGAAAGAAGTAAAGACAAAGTCTTTCCTTCGTATAGAGAGAAACTGAATTTTGTGTTGGCTTCAGAAATCACCAAAGAGATTTGGAAAGGGCGGTCTCACTTTATTGCCAATAAAGAGTGCAGATGACAGTTAAGCTGACCAGGGGTGCTTGCAATAATTTTATAAATATGCAGAGCATATCTCACAAGGGGACATTACGACCTCGGAATTTTAGTTTAATACGAGACTTCTTATAGTTGTAGTGTACCTTTAGGATGTTAATATATTTAAATATTAAGGCGCACTGATCAGCCAATTTTGAATAAAAGACGGTTTAAAGTTTCAAACACCATATATAAGGGAAAGTTTTCCTCTTTGATTGTAAGTGATCCGATAGCTCAGACTTAATTGGCGCATTAATATTTAAGTATAGTAACATCCTAAAGGTACACTACAACTAAACGAAGTCTCGTATTAAACTAAAAATCCGAGGTAGTAATGTCCCCTTGTCAGAGTTCACAAATTTCCAGGGAACAATATTGGAGTAAACAATTGAAAGTGGATATTTATCTTATGAAGCAGGTTAATGTTAACTCGTAGGGGGTATTAAATGACTTTAATTTCAACCGAAAAAGAAGAGGTTACTTTAGTGACAGTCCCTTCGCTCTGCTCTGTATCGGTTTTGCTCAAGCACTGTCAGATATCGAGAGCAGAATGCAAATTGCAACAAGAGATTATCAAATAACCAGGATAACCCAGCTTAAGCCAGCCTAGATTGTTGGAATTGCAGAGCACACACACACAAAAGATGAAAGAATGGAATTAGATAAGTCTAATAAATAATATTATCAGAAAATTAAAAATCTGATCAAATTTTATTTATTAGACACAAAACGAAAATATACATCCAAGTAGGAAAAACCCAAACCTCATACATGAAATTAAAGCCGGCTATTGAGCACCAGATGAAGGGGAGTTGCCCACGTTTCAGCGCAGTTTTCGAAATCTTCCGAACTTTCACCATGTTGCCAACAACTGAGTTAATTTAGTTGCAACGTAATAGGTGCACTAAATCAAAACTTTTTTCATGCAAGATAGCTACTATTTTATAAGATATTCTAGCACCTGGGTAGAGTAAACTATAATGAGTGAATATGACTATCCATTGTATCGTCTAAGTTCACCACAGCAGGGCGAGTTCACATCTAAATCATGATCATATTGCCAAGAAATTAATTAGAATAGGTATGTCATTCGCGTGGAATTTTGGAATTGTTTTATAACTAGATGAACGAGAGATTTTTTAAAAGTCATTTTTTATATGATTTCTTATTTTATATTTGTTATTAGCAAGTCCATTAGAATAAGTCCATCTGTGGTAATCAACGAATATTATTTTTTTAAATACGGGTATTTTACCATAAAAATTTCAAATTATTATATCTTCTTATTCCATGGGCCAACTGTGGAAAAACAAAGCCTGTATGTTGCCACGAACTCTTCCAAAAGCTCAAGTATGTCACGAGCGAAATAGGAGAACTGCACCACAACCAGGACTGCAGAAATGTCAGATCAAAGTATTGTTTCATTTTCATTCTCTTCCTTCCACTTTCGAAATCGTATGCATTATTCTATAAATTTTTTCTTTGGCGAAGTCGGATAGAACCACAGATTAAAGAAAACTTAGAGGTGACATGTTTTCTTTAATCTAAGGTAGAATTGCAAGAGGGTCATAGTTAGAGAGAGCAATGTATTGGGAGTATTTTAAAAGAATTCTTTTCTGATTTTCAATAAGAATTCTTACCTTTTTTCATGTGTTCATTTTCACTCTATATTCACATTCAGATAATGTAAAATTTAATAAAAAAAGAACTCGAGCAACCACAATCTTAGGTTTGGCCTCAGGGTGAGCCTCACTTCATCATAACACCTTATCATTCACAATAGAAGCTATTCCCTCTTTGATATTCACTAACCGCTTTCCTTGGGACGTTTGACCCATTCATCTGACTCCTGGGCTTTCCCCAAATTGATGTTAACACTGGATCACATAAAGTAATTGTCACCTCATTGCATTCACATGATAACATATCCGCCAAAACATTATTCTATCAGGAAAATATGGCAAAACGTATGCAGAAAACTGGAAGTCCACCCATTTGGGTGATTTTTTGTGGAAAAAAGAAAAAACTGGCCAAACGTGTGCACGAAACGTGCCTTCAACGAAAATTCCTCTAATTGAAGCGCCCATCTTCAACGGATGATATTTGATCCTTTTATCTGCTGCATAAAACTCAACGGATGATATCACTTTTTACAAGCGTTGGGTACACGAGGATAATGTGTCTGAATTAATTATTGAGTAATTTAATTGTGGCTCTTGAAGTTTGTGGCTGTAATAGGCAATGGCTTTAGGTTCTGTTCCTCCCTCTACTGGAGAACTGCTCCAATGGCATCTGCAGATGCATCAGTGCATAGCTCAAATTCTTTAAAGTAATCAGGTGTAACAAGGAGGGGCGGTGATATCTTAATTTCCTTTACCTTTTCCAGAGTGTTCTGACAGGTACTGTCCCAATTGAAACACACTCTGTTCGGGAAATCGCAATTTATAACTAACTAGCAAAGGTACCCGGCGTTTCCCAGGATAATTACACTTGGATGTAAACAGAACAATCTCAAAATATTAAATTAAATTTTGCAATATCTTAAAAATAAACACATGAAAATGCTTAGAATTAAATACAGTAAAAATTCTTAATGAAAATTCGAAAAAAATCTTTTTAAAGGCTCACAATGGCTGGACCTCTCCAAGGATGCCACTGCTAGTTTAAATAATTTCTTACTCAGATGTATACTTAGTGTTGTTGCAATTTCCACTCTTCTCTCGATGTGTTGAAGCAAAACTTGGCCATTCATCACTTTGTGCAGTCTAGCGGTCGCCGATTCTTCTATTTACTTGCTTCCCATTTGCTCAATACATTACGGAGCTAAAGGAGTGCTTCCTCTGTCGTCTTTCCACTCTCTCTCAATAGTCTGCTAACTCTCCATTATCTCCAGTTACTGATCATTTTTAAAGATTTTCAAGAAATTGTTAAGTACTAAGAACTCTCTTTTCTAAGAAAAGCCTGAATAACAGGAATTCTATGCATTGTTACAAATTGAAACTTATCCATATTACATTATCATTTTATGTTCATTGTTATAATTCTTGGAAAGATTGCTTTAACATTACATCATCATTCTGTGCTCATTGTTATTGGTGAATTGCGCATTGATACCATTGTTGATGCGAACACAATGGGCCTATTGTTGCACAAACTTTGCCTTGCATTGTTGGTCATGAGATATATTGTGTTGGTTCATGCAGTGTGTTTGTAAATTGCGTGCTGATACCATTGTTGATATCTATTGTTGTACCAACTTTGCCTTGCATTGATGGTCATGAGATATTTCTCATTAATATGCCTTTCCATAACCATGAAAATCGATTTTTTATCGATATTTATTATTTTTCCGAAATCTGAGGTAGACAGTGACCCTCCTCATGCTTTGAAGGTCAAGTATGCAAAATTTCATCAAGATCGGAATAAAACTGTAGATTTGTATAAAAAACATACAGACAAACAGACCCGCCCACCCACCCACAAACATCCTTCTTTATATATATAGATAGATGAAGAAACTATTGCTCTTCAATTAAATCTCGTGATGGATGTCAAATTATTTTTTTTATTATTCCAAATGTTACTTTAGTTAACAATTTCTATTTATGTTTAAGTAATTCATTGTTGTGGCGTGTGGACCATTGTTGTCATAAAATTCTTTTTCGAACACGCATGATGTGAGCACTTGTCCCGTGAGGCGATTTTCCCTCGCAACTAATTAACTCGGTCGCGAGATGTTATACTGTTTAATTGTTGATAAAATTATTGCGTTATCAGTGTTGTTTTTTTTTTCTAGAAAATTCTTTCTTCATCTTCTGCTTTTTATTTCTGCCACCTATACTTCTCCTGTGCAGTCATGGTGGCCACTCACATTGCCAGTATTTTTTCCCTCCTTCTCCAGCCTTAATATTGTATCTCCGCAATTGCAATTACGAGTTTGCTGACGTGGTTCCTATGTTTCATGTGTTTCAATGTTTTTTCGACCCATAGCTTGTTTTCGCAGTCGAACCATGTTTAGGCTTGGCCACGAAGCCTATTTTGTTCGGACAGTACAATCTCTGTTATTTTTTCTCCATACCCGAATATTTCATAGGGCTGTTCAGTTAACTCTGCATCGCGAAACAGCACTGCTGTACTACTGCTCCATTTATTTGTAATAATAATTGTGCTTGACACTGTGAGTATTTAAATTCATTTTTATTCATTTTTTTGTCAGTGTATACTTTTTAACTTCTACCTTTGTTAACCATAGGACACGTTTTGTGTTTTAGTTTCTTTTTACTGTCATCAATAAAAATGTTTTTAGTTTACTATGTAAAGTGTTTGTTGACTCATTACTAGGCATAAATCCACTTTTAAAACCCGCCTCATCACTGGTAGCAGAGCGTGGTTTGTGGCCTTGGAATTTTTTGTGTCCAACTATGGCTGAGTCTTTTCTTTGATGACAGTCGTTCAATCCCTAAGCCCACCAGTGCTAACTTTCACCAATGGAAGAATCTATGTTAGCTTATTTATTTATTTATTTATTTATTTATTTATTTATTGTGAACATAACAGGTTTCCCCAATTACTATGTTCACTAAAAATTGCAATTACAGTTCGAAGGTTTTTACAAATATTTCAAAACTTGCAATTCACATTTGCAATTTGAAAATCAAAAACAAGTGTAATTACATGAATGAAGTAACATAAACAATAGTAAATGAATAAAATCTGATTATTTTATAAAAAATGAAAATATTAATGAAGGCTATTGACACACAAGTGGTAAGAAGTTATTACAAGAAGTTACAAATTGAATTTGACTCATACTAAAAATATCAATCGGTAGAGGGTGTATTTTATTGTAAAAAGACAACATTCTAAGTATTGGCGAATTTTTGTGCGAGTCCGTATTAACCCTTGGAATAAAGAATAAATTACGAAACCTGTTCGGGCAAAATATTAGGAACATAAAAACTTATTTTTTCTCTTATATTGGGATCATCAATTTCATTATGTAATAGTTTGTATAAAAATACGACCAACTGACAATTCCTTCTATGTGAAACAGTATGGATTTGAAATGAGTGAAGCAATGATTCATAAGAAATAAATGTAGGGAAATATCGAAAAATTCTATAAAATAAATATCTTAGGAATTTAGCTTGAACAGCTTCAACAAGTTTAATATATTTGGTAGTATATGGACTCCATATAATTGATGCATATTCAAGCATAGATCTTACAAATGCGTTATATAAAATAAGCAACACTCTTAAATTATTAAATTGATATGAGTTACGAATTACAAATCCAAGATTTCTATGCGCAATGCTAACAACGTTATTAATATGATTTGCAAAATGTAAATCTTTACTAAAAGTAACACAAGATCAGTTTTTTTGTTAACATATTGTCATATTGTTCCATCAATCCTGTAATTAAAAACAATGTTTTTCTTGAGCCTAGAAAAGGTCATTACTTCACATTTAGATGTATTAAATGGGAGATTATTTTCCTTACTCCATTTATTTAAGGCATACAAATCACTTTGAAGATTAACACAATCGGAGGTAGATTTAATAGAACTAAAAATTTTAAGATCATCTGCAAATAGCAAAACTTTAGAAAACTGGATAGTAGCTGAAACGTCATTAATGAATAAAAGAAATAATAAAGGACCTAAGTTTGATCCTTGTGGTACTCCAGAATATACAGGGAATTCATATGATGAACAATTTTTGTACAGTACAAGTTAAGATCACTGTTTTAAATAAGATGCTATCAAAGATAACATAGAATCAGAAAAACTGTATAAGGATAATTTTGCAATTAATTTATCGTGATC
>JAHWFO010045083.1:371180-386472 GCA_023313115.1 Rhysida immarginata | reverse complement strand
GGGGGCAACAGGATTAAAAGAAGTAGGGGTCAATTATAGCGAGAAAAAGGGGGAAAAGGTTAATTAGGCAAAATTAACAAGATGAAACGGCTAAAAAGAAAAAGGCAAAAAGAGATGAAAAGCGGTAACAAACGATCCTACAGTTAGGAGGGGTACTCAGGGATAAAGGGAAAAGTAACACCAGAATGTGAAGATGTAGCAGATGTTAGGAGGAGACAACAGGGTCAGAACTATAACACATAAATAGGCAGTGAGAGGGGGGGTGCGGAGGCAAGTGCAGATGATAAGCAGAACTAATAGTAAAATTTGGAGCATGAAAATAATAATAAAATTGTGCACAGCGGAAAATGCTAATGGGAAAGCAGAACAAAGTATTGTAAAATATAAAAAGGAAAGAACTATTATAGAGACTAAGTATTAAATAGAAATCAGCACGTTTGAGTCAAAGGATGAAAAAAAATAATAAATAAATAATAAAAAAAAAATTGAGAAAGGTTAACGAGGGAGAGGATAACAATAGAGAAGATAATAATAAAAACATTAAATTAATAAAAACATAACACTAAACTGGTAGTAGAACAGGTAAAGATGATTAGCACTCGGACTCGGGCCGCTGGTAGCACGAGGATTTGCTGCTTGGCTGGGCGGGAATCGGATGGGTTGTAGAAGGGGGAAAACTGAGGTCGTCCGGGAGGGCGGGAGCGTTAGGGAACACGTGTGACCCCGAGGAGAGCTATATCATATATGTGGAATCAAAAGCATTATACAAATATGTACACGTTAAAACTTCTCTACCCGCTTTGGATCCAGAGAGATCCGCTGTTCGAAGTTAATGAGTCAGCTAACCAAACATGGATATACTTTGTCTTTTGGTCCTAATGGTTACTCAGTAACTTCCGAACAAGGGGTACCCGTGGCTGCACAGGAGAAGGTCGCAGATCTCCCATTCTTGCCAGTTTTATATCAAACTCCTTCCATTTGCCAAATGGCGATCCCATTCATTCTCTAATAGTTTTTTATCTGGATGTCTATAATGCCTTAGGACATCTGTCGAGTAGAAAAATCGCCAAATGACTGAAACATGGCAGTATCCGTAGTCTAGAGAACTTTGCAATTCCTTCTGAGATCACGCCATGTGTTCCATGTCTAGAGGCAGGGATGACTAGCGCACCTCATAGAACTGTTTGATGCCAACCGCTTACCCGCCCTGTGAGTCTCCTCCAGATTGACACAATCGGTCCCATGCCAGTTACCTCTGCTTATGGCCACAAATACTTCTTCATCGCCGTGACAATTATACCGCAAGACATTTGTGTACTTATTATCTACACAGGTAGAGGTTCCGCAAGCCTTGATAAATTTAATCAAACGATTACAACGACCGATAAAAAACCAATTGGTCCACATAAGATCTGACAACGGCACGGAATTCATCAACAACTAGTTAGCTGAATTTTGTGCTACAGAGGGGATAATGCAACAGGCATTGCAGAAAGGGTGGTCCGCTCCATTTTTGATGGAATAAGAATCCTGCTTGCCTCTTCTAACATTGCGTACCAGTATTGGGATCTTGCAGCGGCAATGGCAGCATACAACTTGAACTCTTTACCAAGAACAGGACAGTGCCATTTGGGTGTGTTGTGTACTATTTTATTCCCAAATCACAATGATCCAAGCTCCACGTGCATGCGAGGCATGGGATATTTATGGGATACTCAGCATCGTCCCCAGGGTGCCTCGTCTATTCACTTGGAGAATTCTAGCTCTTTCTTGCTCGATCTGTGCGTTTCTTCCCTGATACATTCCCTGAAATGACTGCGTCTCACGAACCGCTGTTCACAATTCCCTCAATGCCACAACTTCCTTACGACTCTCCCCCATTGGAGGTCCCCGAATCTGACGATACAGAACTCCTTAACAGGCAGTTCTCACCCAGTTCCATTTCGGCAATCATGGAGACTCTTCAACAGTCACCTTCCCAAGTGAATGACACTTCAACTTCCACGCCTCTAGCTTCACCTGTGCCATCCTTTGGAACAACCTCAACAGAGAGATCAACCTTGTGCCTTGTGATTTGGTGAGTCTTCCCCTCCTCCTGAGTTGCGAAGATCCCAAAGACTTAAAGTGAAGCCGGAAAAACAACGAGCTGTTTTGTACACACCTAATGTAAATTTTGCCAGGCCGCAGAACGTCCTTTTAACAACTCCTCTTTCATATCATCTAGCACTCTCCTCTCCACAACATCGTTAATAGGAAGAGGTAATGAAGAGAGAGTTACATTTGCTTCATCTCCACCAAGTTTGGGATTTGGTTCATAAGCACCCCCAATACTAAAATCCCAAAGACCAAACGGGTATATTGTATTAAGTGCAACACTGATGGATATATCTGCCGTTTCAAGGCAAGGTCAGTCGCAATCGATTCATCTGAGGTTCCAATTAATGTATGTGCTGACAATACAAACTGGCGTTTTCACTTGTGATTAGAATGGAATCGTTACGACTACTGTTCGCAGTGGCAGTCAACAAAGGCATGTTATTGCATCAATATGATGAGAAATTTGCATAATTGCGTGCACCTATTGATCATACTATATACTTGATGCCACCCAAAAGACTACGAGTCCGTGCTGACGAAGTGTGCAAATTTTGCAAATCCCTGTATGGACTAAAGCAAAATGGCAGATGTTGGTACATGAAATTGTGTCAACTCCTCCTTCACCTGGAGTTCACGCCTTCACGAGCAGATGATAGCCTCTTCATCTACAATGACGGCACATGTTCCATCCTCCCCACGGTGTATGTGGATGACATCGTCGCTGCCACTAATGATGTTCTTCATCTGACTTCCCTAGTGAATATTTTTCGACCTGATATAGAGTTGCTGGACCTCGGAAATGTTCGTCACCTACTGGGCATGCGAGTGAGCCGTGATGGTAACTCCATACAATTGTCACAGGCCCACTATATCCAGCAAATCATCCAAGGGTACCAGCTGCAGAATGTTAAGCCCAAGACCACTCCTCAACCCACACGTAAATATGGATGAAGCGGAAAAATCGAAACCAGCCGACCCAACTGCTTACCAGTCTCTTTTGGGAACATTAATGTACGTGCTGACATGTATGCGCCCGGATATCACATATGCAATTACGAGATTGTCATCATATGCCAGATCTACAAATTTGCATTTGACGGCACTCAAAGGTGTGGCACCTTATCTAGCACACACCTTCAAAACGTCACTGACCTTCGTTCAATCGACCGGCCCTTTGTATGCATACATTGATGCCAGCTGAGCGTTACCCCAAAAGGTAGAGGGTATTCTGGTGTTCTCATTAAGATGGGTCAAAACACGCTCAGTTGGTGTTCAAAGAAACAGCGTCTGGCAGTTGTGAGGTCGAAGTAATTGCTGTGTCCGAGTGCATGAGGTCTTTCCGATTGTTATGGAACCTGATTACTCAAATCGGACAGGGGAATTAAATCACTTTTCCAACGACTATATATTCGGATTCAACCTCTACCATCTCATGTCTGAGTGTGTTAGGATCCAAGAGTAGAACGAGGCACACACAAACATTGTATAATTTTATCTATTGTAATATTTTGCTAGTTCCTTTTCTGCGCATTACATTAGGCGGGATGAAAGGGGTTCTAAACGCCCAGATGTATCTTTTATAGTACAATATTTTTGTAATGCTTACTTAATGACTGAAAAGTTTCGGCAAGACATTTCTAACTTTATTGACGATTTTTTAATTATTGTTTTTAACTAGTTTGTAGTAATCTACATAGTAATCTAATATGGTACTGAGCTCAGTGTGTCACCTGACTAATCATTTTCTAAGATATACCAATAAACTAATAAACGTACTTATTTTTTGTAAGTTAGTGTGCGCACTTGATTTAATTAAATTGTACAAAATTGTATGCACGATTTATTCATTCACTGCAACTTAATTATTATCCCTGGCTCCCTCCCTGCTGAAGGCAAGTTCATTCATAAAAGGGTAGGAGACGGAGTCAACAGACTCCCTTACTTCGAAAATAAACAAGAGTTGCTTTACTTTAATGAGCTCTAAATAAATTGATATTTCAATTTAGCAAAAATTCATATCGAAAAATCATCATAGCTGCTAAACTGACTCCATGCTGATAGAAAATATCGTACATAGTCAAGAATAATTAGGACTCGTCATTACGGCATGGATGAATTACGTCAGAATGCTTAGAATTACGTCATAATAGCCAAACTTTGGATAACGATTTCAAGCATTTTTTTGAGAAAATTGAAAAATGGATAAAGAAAATTATGCTTTTAATTTTGCAAGAACAACGCTAGGTATTTTATGACCATCGAACCCGATACACTATGTATATTGTATGTATTTATTATATCAAATAAGTCCAGTATATGCAGAGATCCTACAAGACTAAATGCTTAAGTAATGTTTTTTTTTAATCTGCACCCAAGCTAATTACAAGGGACATTGTTCGAAAATCGCAGTTTATGGCCAATGAAGAAACTTCATAAAATTTCGTGGTGGATGGCAAATTAATTTTTTTTATTGACAGTTTGTACGAGGGTGGGCTGAAAAGTAATGCCTCCATGGCTGTAACTTTTTTGTTTTTTAATCGATTTTCAAAATTCTTTTTGTATCTGAAACTCACATTTCTCCTCTATGTAATGCACTATTCACTTTTCGACATAGTCCCCATCCCTTTCCACGCATTATACCAATGCGTGACTAGTCGGGTGAACCCGTCGGAGAGGAATTCCGGGGTTGTCGTCAACACGAGGATTGAATGGCAGCTTTGGATCCTCTTCTGCAGCACGATAACGCCCGTCTGCACACGAGCGCTACACATCAGAGGGGTTGCAGCGTCTACACTTCAAAGATGAAAAACTGCAGATCAAAAATGAAAGACTTTGCACCTTGCGACTTTCACCACTTCCCAAAGAGGAAAGAGCACCTTAAGGGGCATGAGTTGCGTTCTGACGACGAGGTGAAACCTGCCGTTCGGACTTGGTGTCGACAACAACCCCGGATTTCCTCTCCGACGGGATTACCCGACTGGTCACACGTTGGTACAATGCGTGGAAAGGGATGGGGACTATGTCGAAAAGTGAATAATGCATTACATAGAGGAGAAATGTGAGTATCAGATACAAAAAGAATTTTGAAAATCGGTTAAAAAATAAAAAAGTTACAGCCATGGAGGCATTATTTATCAGCCCACCCTCGTATTTAGGTTTAAGTAATTCCTTGTTGTGGTGCGTGGGCCATTGTTGTCGTAAATATTCTTTTAGGAACTCGCGTGATGCGAGCTCTTGTCCAGTGTGTCGATTTTCTCTCGCAACTAATTAACTCGGTCGCGAGTGTTATACTGTTTAATAGTTGATAAAATTATTGCGTCCTCAGGGTCCTTTTTTTTTTGTTCTAGAACATTCTTTCTTCATCTTCTGCTTTTGTTTCTGCCACCTACACTTCTCCATGGTGGCCACTGACATTGCCAGTATTTTCTCCTTCCTTGCTCGAGTTTTAATGTTGTACCTCCGCAATTGCAATTACGAATTTGCCGACATGGTCCCCACATTTAATGTGTTTCAATGTTTATCCCGTCACGTCGCTCGTTTTCGCAATATCACCATGTTTAGGCCTCGCTACGCAGCCTATTTCGTTCGGGTGGCACAATCTCTATTATTTTTTCTCCATACCCCAATATTTCATTGGGCTGTTGAGTTAACTGTGCATGAGCCAAACGCCACGGCTGTACTACTGCTCCATTTATTTGTAGTAATGCTTGTGCGACACACTGTGAATAATTAAATTCATTTTTTGTTAGTGTATAATTTTTATCTTCTACCTTTGTTAACCATGGGACATGTTTTGTGATCTAGTTTGTTTTTACTGTCATCAATAAAATTCTATATGGTTTACTATGCAAAATGTTAATTTAGTCATTACTAGCCATAAATCCACTTTTAACATCCGCCTCATCACACTCCCTTTTTCATTAATCTTGTGTTGGTTTGTAAGATTGTTGATGAAGCCACGATAAAAGTTTATCATGCCGTGATTGACCTTTCTCCTTTTGTGTTCCAGGGGGGAGGGGGGGTGGGGTTAAGTCCGGACGTTATTCAGGTCGGGTTTGGGCCATTATTCGAAATTATATGGCCCAGATATTTTATGTTGGTAATGCACATGAGACATTTGGAGGGCTTAAAGATGAGGCCTTTTCTCTGGAACTGGGTGAACACCCACCTTGAGAGAGAGAATTGCTCAGGACATCATACTACACTTCCTGGCCCACTCGGTCTTGCGACGTTATAACAATATAACTTTGGAAAAGCTGTTGGCAGAATGTTTCACTCCCTCGGCAACCAGGCCATGTGGTATTTGCCCGACGGTGTCTGAAAGGCAAAACACGGCCTTAATAATTTTTCCAGAGTTATGTCACAGTAGCCATTATTCAAGTAAAAAATTCATTATCCTTATACTCATGAAGAATGTCATTAACCTTGGGCAAAAGGAAGTCAGTTGTACTAGTCAGTTGATTGTCACTAGTCACTTCCATAGATCAAGAGTAATTCGAATATCTTTATCTTTTCTAGGAATAACATGGATGAGGGAATTCCAGCAGCTGGTGCTTGTATGATTCCTCCATATAAGAATTCTTTTAACTCTTTTAATTCTTTTAACTTTCTTTTAACTGGCTCTGGAAGAATGCAGGTTTGAAACCTGTTGCGGACGCCAACATGTGACATCCTATAACTGTGCAAGTTGATAGGAGGCAAATGAACCAGAGAATAGCAATGCATCAATCCCAAAATTTTAAATCATCAACAATTTAATTCAAGTCTTAATTTGTACACGTTAACAATTTTAAATCATCAACCAGTTTTCGCTGGATACTCCAAGAATACACAACACAGTCTTTTTTACTGAAAAATTTTCGAATACACATTAAATCCTTAAGATGTTATTAATCATGCATAAGTATCTACAACAATCAGCAGTCAATAGACATGTGGAGGCTATTTCAAATTGGATAAAATATCCAATGACAAAATGCTCCTAGGACGTGGCTTGAATTTATATAAAATACAGAATATCATCTGGTTAGAGGGATTTTCTTTTCCACCAACGTCGTCAAACTGAATCAATACGCATTCATATTCAGTTTAAGTGTCAATTAAACCAATATGCAATCTAAGTTATTTAATACTTTTTCTTAGTCAAGTGTCCATTTCACTTTCACAATCATGCAATTTTTACCTAGAGTCTTTTGAACACATTTCAATCACCTCCTCTCAAGTGGCCATCTTGAGCTTGAATTCCATCAAGGAGAAGAAATGGGCCTAAATTGTATCCGTTAGTGGAATATACGCATCCATTATAATATATCCCAAGATTTTGGCAAAAATCTCTGAAAGACTGAAAACGTTGTTAATTAATAAACAAATTCCTGAAATCCCTTAAGACTTATAAATAGAGTCTGGAACCAAGAATCAAATACTGAAGAAACCTTCAGAAACTGAAGTTTCTCCCAAAAAAGCCCAAAACTTCTTGTTAACCCCTGCTCACCACAAAAGTAACCCAGCTTTCTACCAAGAGAAAAATCCAACAATAATAATCCAATTTATCCTCAAAGGAATTTCTTAACACAGCTCATTGTTTTTAACAAAGACAAACTCAATAATGATTAAAGAATAACTCATTAAAAACAGCAAGTGACAGCTGAATAAATTCATATGGCACAAATTAGAAAAAGGCGGAATAGATAAGGTAAGAGAGAGAGAGATCTGAGGAGAAAGAGCAGGAATTTTGAAAAGATAAAATCTAAGAAGCGGTCGAGCATCCTTCTTATCACATTCGATAATCTTCTGGCTTCTGGTTTATCGCAAACGAGAGAGGAGACATGTTCCAATGCAGGCATTAAAATTGGTAGATGCAGTGGCGATATTGTTCGAATGCCTAGTGTTTTTATGCATTTCAGCATTGATGGATTATCAATATCCAGTTAATATATTTCCAAAGCTAGAAATCGTTCGAGTCAAAGTAGTTATGGTTCGAGTTTGCGTCCGAGTTTGCACCCGAGTTTGATCCATCGACGAATGCAAGTAACGTTGCCACGAAAAGACAGCGAGGACAATTGTAGGTTTGGTAGCAAGCAGTGCCTTTGCAACCGGTCATATCTCCTTTAGTTTTAATATTATGGTGCAATGGAAATCTTTAATGTTAAATTATGGGATATACAACGGTCTTTTAAGTTGTCTCAGAGTTTTATTTTTACAAAAGAAATGTAACATTAAGCAAGTTCCAAACCAGGTCAGTTTTTAAAGTATTTCCATTTTTGCAAGAGTTGCTGGATTACTTTTGTGTCTGAGGCTTGGCATTTTCATGATGGTAAATGAGCTTCCTAACCTTATTTATTATATATTAATTTTATCTAGGCCCTTTAGATGAATAATTTTCAAATTTCAAAAATTTAGTAAAGTCTACAACAATTAATTTTTTACTTTAACTTAATATTCGTTTGTCTCCTAACATTACTAAAAATAAAATAAAATAAAAAAACTTTTTATTTTAACTCCGTCATCCCTTTGTGCAATAAAAAGTAAAAAATAATTTTTGGTGCCTCGCATTAAGATAAGAATTCATAAAATTAAGAAAGACATACATGTGGCAGGGCATACTTTTTTTATATTTTAAAATTTAAAATTTATTATGAAACGCATGCTCTATTTAAGGACACTGAACGTTGGAAATGCCTTATTAAACAACAGCGTCGTCTGCTATTCTTCTTGCGAATCGAAGAGCCCCCCCCCCTGGCTATCACTTGTTCCCAAGTCCGTTGAATTAGTATTGAGTTTTCTCCTCTGATATATACACTACATAATCAAAGGATTTGGGACACCTGTTCTTCTACCGTAAAGCCGCAAAAAGCTCCAATCAGTAGTGTGTAGGACCACCCCGAGCTGCTATCACTGCCTCCACCCTACATGGCATACTGTCCACAAATTTATGGTATGTGTCCACAGGTACTGACCTCCATTCCTCGAGGATTGTCGCGGTCAGTTCCTGGACAGATGTAGGGCGAATCATCCTGGATCTCACACGTCGTTCCAATTCGTCCCAAAGATGTTCGACGGGGTTGAGATCAGTACTCTGGGCGGGCCACTCCAGTTCTTCAACCGTATCTCGTCAAACCAGTCGGATATGGATCTTGCTTTGTGGCAGGGGGCATTGTCGTGCTGGAGGAGGAACGGCCTGTCATCGAAGTGTTCCCACAGCGCTGGAAGTGCCCCGTGATCCAGAATGGTCCTGTAGCCATCAGCATTGAGGTTTCCGTCCACCTTGATGAGCGGGCCCAGTCCAGTCCAGGAGAAACACCCCAGTTGTTTACAGAGGTGTCCCAACTCATTTGATCATGTAGTGTATGTATCTGTATGTTTAGAAGGTGATGGTTATGCCAACACTACATCTACTCAAAGCCTGAGCTGGAAAACATCGTGCCTTGTTACATGATGAAGATGTAACAAAGTATACACCTTTTGTTCGCAGGCTTCCTCTTTAGGAAGTGTTACATTACCCACGGTAGGGTATTGTTAGTCATATTTATCTTTCTTTCTCTAATGTCTGATGTGGTTGACGAGCCGGAACTAACAACAGTTGTTCAGTTAACATGCCTGGCCGACACCTCCTAGACCAAAATTATTTGAATGTATCCATTTCTTCCAAAATAACTATAATCCTCAAGACATAAACTTCACGGGCTGTAAGCCTGCCTGCCTTGCCTCTAGTATGAATATTAAGCCTAAAATTGTCCCTCCATAGGTGATGATTTTTCCTTGAGCAGGCTTTCTCTTAGGCTGTATTGGTTTAGTCCCTTCTATTGCATGTTTTTGGCTGCAGTCCAAAGTTTTTAACAATTGTACAATGTCACAAATTCTTATAGATCTAACAATAAGAAACTTGACAGATCTTGGAAAAAAATGGGTCTCGTTTTTCTCCACAGATATATAGTAAAGAGATCGCCAGAGCTAGAGCTTTAGCATTGTCGCTAGTGAAGCCACTTGCCGCCATCTTACCTCATTACACTGTTCAAGCCATATCACAAACATACTTGAACATAAAGATTCAATACGAAGTAAAGCCATTAAATAATGGAAAAATTGTTCATAGATCAGTTTATAATAGATTGACCATCTTTAAAAATTTATAGTTATTTTTACACCACTTCTACTTAAATGTCATTACTTGTGAATATTTAATTTATTCACACTCACATGCCAAAAGTCATGGGTCTTTTTGTAAGGATCAAAAGTTACTGGTGTTTTTGTTAGCCTGTTGCTTGCATAATTAAAAAAAAAGTCCCTTTTAAAGTCTTTTTAAATATATTTTTAAATATTATTTGGAACTATTCAGGTTAAATATTCATAGTCTAAAAAATATAGACTGCTCTTCTGTGAGAAAGAAAACAAGATTATCAATAATCCTGTAGGTAAAAAAAAAACAAAAGCGAATAACTGATGAGTATAAGAAATACATAATTAATTTAATCGAAAACATGATATTAAACAAAAATTACAAATTGATCTGTAAATCCAATTGCAGAGCAGCCCTATCTAAACTTAATTTCTAGCGGCTATAATTTAAAATAGTTGGAAAAATTTACCATAAAAATCATAAAAACGCGTACAGCATAATGTTTCTAGTGAAGCAATATGGCGTGCTTGGCATCATCGAAGAGGGGGGTTCTAGCGAGCCATTTACTATATATCTGTGTTTTTCTCGCAGGAGATTTCGCCAAACCCTTCCAATTATTCCACAATGAACATCTGCAGATGAACTTAGTGCTTGCCTTAGAGTATCCACCATTTGAAATTTGTCCACACAAATAAGTGAATTACCAATATGAGGATGCGTATTCTTGGTGACCACAATTATAAAATTAGTAAACAACTACTCAGTTTTGGAGATGAAAAATTACCCACAATTCAGGTTTAATTTCTCTCACACCTGATTTCTGTATACTGTTGTAGTCAGTTTGAGAAATAATTATACATCATGTGTTCCCGAACATAGCCACAAAAATTGAGGACCGAAAGTGGCTTTGAGAACTTACGATTCTTGCACCAAAGAATGAGAATGTAAATAAAAAAACGACATCATTTTGCAAGAGTTGCCATGATCTTGCATTACATATAAACTATTGACACTATTATGGACCAGGAGCAAGCTGAAAACTAACCCACAGAATTTTTAAATTCATTGGAACCCACCTGGAATTCCATCACGACAAGTTGAATGTGACATTCTATGTCAAGATAATGGTCATTTATGCATAACTAACATTCATTAATTTTTTGTAAATAACTGCCAATTACAATATTTGAACAATTTTGGATTAATTATATTTTGTTATTATATAATCTTTTAATTTTCTTAAGACAATTTTGCTGAATTTTTATGTAATCGTATTAACCATAGCAGGCGAAGCCGCGGATAATCAGCTAGTATATATATATATATATAACAGATATTTATAAATGAATATGTATAATCTATTATCGATAACCCGGGGATTGTTTTGTTAATATTCATCCGCAGTGATATAATGCCATTGATTGACATAATTTCTGAAATATACATGGTTACAGTACTTTTACTTGTTCAAAAAATGCATTTACTATTTTTTGTTGTTTTATGTATCATACTCACAGTCTGTGACCTCACGTTTTCTCGGTAATACCTGTACTAAAAATATGAATAATGAACCGTTGGAAATTTTCTGTGATAAGCACCATATAATATATCAAACAAACTTGTAATGAAGTATCATCAACGTACATGTAAGAGTAATGAATATATTCAGAGATGATCGGTTTGATTCACTGATATCTCTTTTAATTATAATATTATCGTACACTAGAAATCTTTAATGCAAGAATATGGTCTGAGACTTTTATTTTTACAAAGGAAATGTAATGTTAGGCAAGCACCAAACTGCATGTGCAAACGTGTATAGTAAACTAGTGGGTGTGTTTATTGCATTATCCTCAACAGAAGCATTGGTAACACCACTGTAACGTTACAGCTTTGTGAGCATGTGACTGGAATACATCAGTGTTTTAAATTATTTTCATTTTTGCAAGAGTTGCTGCTATCAATTTTGCGTGTAAAGTTCGGCATTATTATGAAGAAAAAGAATTTTGTGGATTTTATTCTGGGTCATTTCTTGCGCACTGTAGCTTTTTGCATAAATGCTGACAAGAAATTTGATTTTAGTCTGGTACAGAAACACTGCTTGCTGACAAGTTGGCTGCAGCTGATATACAGGTGTCAAATTTGTCTTCTAGAATGCAGTATACGGTAAAAGATTACATATCATTCCCTAAGTTTCGAGTTCTTTCTCGAATTTATATATGCAAAAGTTTTAGACAACCTTCAACTACCTTTGGAACATAAACTGGCCAAATTGCATAAATTAATGTAAGGAGTAAGTCATATGTTCTAAGATGGTCTAAATTGGACTTTTGATGCCATTGGACTTTTTTATTGGTAATATATGGAACATATATGCTGAAGAATGGCAAGTAAAATAGAAAACATCTCAAAACACCTTGTCCTGAGCGAATATATCAGTTTTAATATGTCGAAGACAATTGAATTTATTCAGTAGTGCCCATTTGAATAATACGATAATAGTATGATTAAACATTATAGATGCTAAAACATGGTGGGAAAGTCATAACAACTTGTCATAATATACAGGATGTGCCAAAAGAAGCGAATATTTCGCGAAATTTACATCGGATCGAAAAACTGAAAAACACGTGTTCAATATTTTTCAAAAATCTATCGAATGACACCAAACACGACCCCCCACGACCCCCCGGGGGTGGAGCGGGGGCAACTTTGAAATCTTAAATGGAAACCCCCATTATTTATTGCAGATTCGGATTCTACGTGAAAAAGTGAACAAGTTTTAGCTGAAAATTTTTTTTGATTCGCGATAGATGGCGCTGTAATCGCAGAAAAACAAATACAGATCAGAAGTCTGCAAATGGTCATATTTCTCGGGACATACGCTTCGGAACAAAAAATTAGTATTTTTGAAAAGGCAGTATATGACAGTCGACTGTCATGCTGTCTTTGATACAGTATGACAGTCGACCGATTGATGGTGCTCTAACTGCAAAAATAATTCTTTCTCGCAAGTGAAAGTATTTCTACAGCTAATATGAGGTTAACTTCTTTCGTTGATTTTGTATCTAACTTTAGTAAAAAAACTACGTTTAGCATAACCCCGGAACAATGACGTGGACGTTGTAATTTTTTGTTCCCTTCGGGGTGCTTGTTTTTAGTGAGTCCCCTTGCCTCTCACGATTGGCGCCAATAACTTTATTGTAGTAAATGCTCAAATTGCGCACCGTTTACTTCCTGGCAGTAAGCTAATCGATGGTAAACAGATTCGATGGAATTGTTTAAGTATTCTGCAGGTATTTGGGCAACTACATCAATTATTCTCTGAAGCAATTCATCTAAATTTTGAGGTTTCGTTTCGTAAACCCGATTTTTTAAATAACCCCACAAGAAAAAATCAAGTGGAGTTAAATCTGGTGACCTGGCAAGCCATTCGATCGGACCTCTTCGTCCAATCCAACGATCAGGAAAATATTCATCTAAATAATTACGAACGTTCCGTCTGTAATGAGGTGCAGCACCATCTTGCTGAAACCGAACGTGCTCTAAGTTATCGCCAGCAATCTCCCTTATTGCTAGAATTATTTCATTTCGAAACATGTTTTCATACCTTTGAGCAGCAAGATTACCATCGATAAAGAATGGCCCAATCATATGATTATTTATTATTCCAGCCCAAACGTTTAATTTCTGTTGATATTGGGTTTTGCTCTCTCGCATCCAATGAGGATTCTATTCTGTCCAATACCTGCAATTATGCCGATTACAAGTTCTATTCAATTGAAATGTTGCTTCTTCTGAGAATATAATATTGTAAAGAAAGTCTGGATCTTGATCTAGATCAATTTATAACTTTTCAATATCTTGCGGACTGAAGATGTACCAATTTCTTGAGCTTGGGCAGTTCTACGAAGACTACTGTGAGGATTTTCCGTAAATGATAATAAAACATTCAACGCTTCTTCTTCGTTTGTTGCTGACTTTGGTTTTCCTAATTTAGCTCGATCTTTCACAGAGCCTGTAGCCTCAAATCTTCTAACCGTTCTCTCCACAGTCGATTTGGAGATAGGATCCATTCCAATTCGAAAAGTATCATTGAAAATATCTCTTGCTTCCGAGTATGACCTTTTCTTATCACCCCAGCCTACCATCATCAATAATGATATTCTTTTTTGTTCATTAAGATGAGCCATTCGGAAAGAAAAAACACTTTTTCAAGTCAAATTTTTCTTTACAGATGAAGATTCATCTGCTTGAATCAACAGTTGAACTAATGTGTCATTTAAAAAGTACCTACCAAATGGAAGAAGCACAAAACATCACAACAAAAATAGTCCACTTTTTGTTTACGTATTTCTTAATAAAGAAAAGAATTTGTTTACAAGCGGAAAGAATAAGAAAGAGTAATTTGAAAGATTTTATTATGTTAATTTAAACGATGATATTTGCATTTTGTAAAATGAAAATACGTACTATCGTTGTTAGAATTTTTTCACAAATCTTATTTTCCATGATAACAAAACCATCCATCAAGAATTAAACAATGTTACAATATTACATTAAAATACTGTATTGAGTATGTTAATTATTTTAATTGTTTTAAATATTTTCATTGAAAAAATTGATTTCCTCTTAATTATACTCCCGTGGGGTGGGTGGGGCTGGAAATTTTTATGGTACTGAATACAGTTTTACACGTAGAATCTGAATCTGCAATAAAAAATGGGGGTTTCCATTTAAGATTTCAAAGTTGCCCCCCGCTCAACCCCCGGGGGTGGGGGTGGGGGGTCGTGTTTGGTGTCATTCGATAGATTTTTGAAAAATATTGAACACGTGTTTTTCAGTTTTTCGATCCGATGTAACTTTCGCGAAATATTCGACCGTCCCGCTTCTTTTGATATCATTATGATAATATTAGAAATGTTTAATGTTAAAATATGATACGTAATATATTAAGCAAAGGCGTGTTAGAATGACTATATGAGATTAATTTATAAGTTCAAAAACGATCGAATTTGATTCAATGATATCTTTGTAATGAACCATTTCAATATAAAGAATTGGCATATAGTGTATCAA
>JAHWFO010045083.1:353457-371170 GCA_023313115.1 Rhysida immarginata | reverse complement strand
TGGCAGAATTGTATGTAAATTTTCAGTTGTTGATTGCATCAGGTAAAAAGTGTGGTAATAGGCAGAGCGATATCAGTGCTGTTAACTTTACTCTCAGCAATCGTCTGTAAGATCTTGTATCGTGATTATGGCTACACGACGAGAATTAGCAGATTTGAATGCTGCAGGATTGTTGATGTTAACGGCATGAGACATTACATTTCTGAGATGTGCGGGAATTCAATATTCCTCGATCCAAAATGTCAAGAGTTTAAGAAGAGTGCCTCCTTTCAAGCATTACCACCCATGAAAGACATCTTATTGGCCGACAGGAGCTGCTAAATGCTCGTGACCAGCGACTTCTAAACAGAATGGTCCTTCTTTACAGACACACTTCACTGTGAATTCACTGAGCGTCATCGAAGGGCCATGTCTATGTGGTTGTCAAGTATTTTTATGTTGAAAGCACAGAGCAAACGGGGAGTGAGATTAAATGAATAAATTTTAATTAATCCAACAATAATTTAGAAACTTCTTGGAATTTTAAGGAATTACAAGGCAATAAGAATTGTATCATATATGTTCATCAGTCCAAGTCGGTAGCTGCCTTCTCTAATAGTTGGGTGACTTGCTTAAAAGATGAACTAGATCCCATACGTGCAGCGCTTTCTCCTTGGAAAAACTGAGTCGAGCGATGCAAGATAAGTAACTGAGTAAGGACGTCCGGGCAATGGGTTGGAGTGGCTAGTTCCGTCAGTACCACAGTCAGAAGGCGGCGACCTTTCTAGTTTTGGCGACCAGGGAAGGTGAGCAAAGGAGGATGGTCCCAGGTCGAAGCGCGGACATTCGACAGGATACCCCGCGCGAATACCGGCTATTACAGCAAGGGGGATAATCGCTTCGCTTGGCTACACCCCCTACACGGGGAGTTAGGTGGTCCTGTCTGGATGCCTCGGAGTATGAAGTAGATTTTGGTGATGAGTCCGGCACTTCTGTGCCTAAGATCTCTGACGAAAGTACCGATGTGGCAACACCAGGGCTCGCACGGTCTTCGGATATCTCGGTTTTACCATCGTTTTGATGGAGAGTGTCGTCCAACGCAGTGTTCATGCCTTCGTGTTCCAAAACACTTCCTATCCTAAAGTCATATAAACATGCAACATGTAATTTATTTTTATATCGATTAGTTTTGTGTTTCATTGTTACAAATTGTGAACGACTAAACACGTTAGTTAACTTTACCACGTTTCTTTGTCCAAAATCCTCAGTAAAAATATTCATGATAATATTTCTCAAGGAAGCCATGTATTCATATCATGTTTCCACGAATCAGTTCTTACTCAACCGCAGTGCAGGATGGATGTAACGAGAGTTAAACAACGCTCAGTATAGGTGTTTTTTAGTATACCATAACTCGTACTAATTCAGGATTCGTTACTATTTACGGAAAAAAAGATAAAACCTAACAAAATATTAATGCATTAGCAGCATATGCTTTCAGTATAAATTCTTAAGCAAATTCCGAATTATCCGTCGCTAAAATGTTGGTTATCAGGACCTTTACACTGAATGCTGACTTCTTTCACTATAAGACTGGGCTTAAGGTGTCAGCTTTCAATGTAGCGGTCCGGATAACCAACTTTTTATCGACGGATAACTCGGAATTTGCGTAAGAATTTTTACGGAAAATATATGGAACTAGTGGTTAATATTTTATTAAGTTTTTTCTTTATTTTTCATAAGTATTAACGAATTCTGAGTTCGTATGAACCTTCGTTTACTAAAATACACATATACCTAACGCTCGTATATCAAAATGGATGGTCTCTATTTTGATTTCTGTTACGTATTCTGGAACATAAAACCTGTAATGTGTTTTAAGTATCTTAATAAACATCAGGAGGAAAAGGTTGCGTGTTTTTAAATGCCCCTACCTATCGTCCATTCCATTCCCTTCATCTGTAGATTTCACATTTTTCAGATGCTCGAATTCTCACAAAAAACAGCTGTAAGGACTTTTATCTCAACTCTCGTAATAAAGGAAATATATAATCTAAAGTCTGCATATATTTTCTTTAATATATGTTTAATAAACTTAAACGAAACTGTAGGTTTACTGAAGTATACTGTATATTTCTGCATCTTGAAATTTATGTAAATATTATTCTAACAATTTTAATAAAGCAAATATTTAAAATTTTTGTAATTTAAATGAGTTTTTATCTCAGCTGTGATCAAATCGGTCATTTTGATCTAGAACAAAATATTAATAAAAGCGATTCGTGCTGAATTCAAGATCTTATAATAACGACCAAGTCACATGACCGCACAAGCACAACTTCCTCTGAAAAAAGTACAGAATTAAAATTCTCTAAAATTACTTTCAGATATCTAGAAGTTATAAAGAGATATACTTGATATTAGCGACTTTAACATAAGCTCTTCTTAAAGATGAATACATAGTATGAAAAAAAACTTTGGTAAATCAGGTAAAGATTTTTTTATTGAAAAATGGTACAAAAGGTAAATAATAAATGATATTATAACTGGAGATAAGCCTACCAAGCATCAGGTAAAGATTTTTTCTATCGAATAATAGAAGGAAAATTCCTGCGACCTGGGTTCGAACCAGGAACCTCGGCTGTCATGGCCGACGCCTCTACCAATTGGGCTATCGCAGACACCTGGACAGCCATGCTGTCTCAGGTTGTCTTAAAGACAACCAAGTTGCCATGGTTGAAAGCCCAATGGGAGGCGGGCACAAACTTTCTGATGGTTGGATAGGAGAGATTCTCGATTGCGGATGATCTGAAACTTCACTTAACTAAAAATTTTAAGATCATCCGCAAATAACAAATTTTAGAAAACTGGATAGTAGCCGAAACGTCATTAATGAATAAAAGAAATAATAAAGGACCTAAGTTTGATCCTTGTGGTACTCCAGAATATACAGGGAATTTATATGATGAACAATTTTTGTACAGTACAAGTTGAGATCACTGTTTTAAATAAGATGCTATCAAAGATAACATAGATTCAGAAAAACTGTATAAGGATAATTTTGCAATTAATTTATCGTGATCAACTTTATCGAATGCTTTCTGAAAATCAGTGTATATAACATCAACTTGAAGTCTATTATCCAACTCACTAGAAACATAATGAACAAAGTTACATAAGTTTGTTACAGTTGATCTATTAGGCATAAATCCATGTTGATTGATACAAATACTATCTTGAACATGTTTAAATATAAATTTGTAAAGTATGATTTCAAATATTTAGAATTGTTAATATTTGTAATTGCTAATTAGAATGGAATCACCAGATATAAAAATTGGAGTTACTTTAGTTAACCTCCATTTGTTGGGGAAAGTACTAGTTTTAATAATAAGGTTATAAATTATATATAATGGTTCTGTGAAGAGATCTTTGCAAACCTTAAACAGATACGGTGGTATTCCATCAGGCCCAGATGATCTCTTGGGCTTCAATATTTTAAAGCAAGTTTAATATCGGCCTTGGAGATTTCTTTAATACATAAATCATTTGAGATCATAGGGGGGGAGGCTGCGGCATTACGATCAATACAATACTGAGCAGGATTTTGTGAGTAAACTGATCTAAAGTAATCCGCAAAACAATTGGCAATATCCTGAGACTTACACAGAATTGCATTGTTAAAATTCATTTGCGTTCCTAATGTGTTTTGTTTCTTCTTGGCCTTTATAAAATTCCAGCAGTTACTACTATTTTCAGTTATATTTGATTCTATACAAGTTACATATGAGTCACTTGCCAACTTAATATCTTTTTTAATTTGTTTTCTAATTTCCTTAAATTTATTTAACCAATATTCTCATTCATGTTTTTTCTTCCTAATTTTTTCTTTAACCTTTAGATTTTTAATTATTGAATTATTAAACCAAATAGGATATTTTCGCTTATAAGATTTAACTTTTGGAACACATTCATCAAGTGCTGAAAAAATCTTATTATAAAATAGATCAACCGCAGTATTTACATTTTCACAAACGATTAAATCATCCCAACTGTAATTTTTTAATAATTGGTATAATTTTAAAAAATCGGCTTTTTTATAATTGTAACGGGATTCAGAAATATCCTTCACCATTACAGATTTATACGACTGAATTAAAATATTCAATGCAGGATGATGAAGATCTTTTGAAACTAGGGAATCAATCACCTCGTCAACAATTATAATATCTATGTTTGAAATAACTAAATCAAGCGTTATATTGTTAAAATGTTTTACATTATTAAACATTTTAAGATTAAATAAATTAATAAATCTATGTAACTCTCTAGCTTTATTGGATCCATTTATTAAATCGAAGGAATTATCTGTGATCTCTGGAAGATTAAAATCACCAAGTATAATTATTGCGCTATCATGAAATATATCAATTGTAGCGTACCGTTTTTTGTTTTTTTTGATGGAGGGATTACATAAAATAACGTTTTCCTTGTTTTATTTGTAAGAATTATTATATTTTTTTTCTTAGATTTTCTGAAAATAAAATTTTCTTTCTTTATTGTTTTAAGTTTTTTTCTTCCCTCAGAAAAACAGAATATATGTATTTAGTGTGATTGTTTGAAGTGCGTGCGTGCTTTCTTTTTCCCTCCGCATTTTTTGCGTATGATTGTTGTTTCTTTAACTGCTTTGTTATTTGAGGTTTGTCTTTTTTTTTAGAGCGTCACGTTGCTTTTTTCTATAGCGCGAGTATACGTGTCTCATGTCCCGGGGAATTTAAATATTAAATAAAAAATTAAAGAAAATTTAAATATTTCTTTTTTGGGTAATTTTCGGATATAATTTTTTTTTTGGGCAGGCAGTCTGCTTGCGTCGTTCAACCTGGCTGCTTCTCTTGTTCGAGTGGTAGTCAGGGTTGATCATGAGTTGAAGAATTTTCTCTATGTTTAATGACTTTTGGCCTTTCCTTAATTCCTACCAATGATTGTGGTAGGCCAGTATTCCACTGTATTCCAGTTCATCACTAATCGTCAACAGTTTTGATTGCTGATGATTGGATTGTGATGTATTCGACGCTTTTGGGTGTAGCCGAGAAGCCGCCTCCGACATCGGAAATGGAATGGATGGTTTCCCTCCGGTTGTGGGTTGGGGTTCTGGTGCATCGTAAAATGGTCAGTTGACATTAATTCCAGTTTCCTTTTTGAACTAATTTTTCCGTCGAAGTTTGTGATGGAATTGGACTTCTTGCGGTTCATAAGAAAATTCGATTCCAGCCCGCCATCGAGGAAGAAAGAAAAGATTTCTCTCAGTTATTGGCGGCGCTTATTTGATCGCCCTTTGCCTTCTGCTTGGCGTCATGTCTGCAGACTTTACTGTATAATGCGATCTTTCTCTTAATTGATATTTACATTTTTTTTCCTTTCGATTCTGCTGTAATCTTAACTGTATTTAGATCGCCTCTTCATTTTATTATTATTAATTTTTTTTTTGAGGCTAATTCATTTTATCTTTTATTTAAGCTTTTTTTATTCTTTCCAGGACCTCGCTCTTTGTTGACATCTTTGTTTTTCCCTCTCCTGTGTGGCCCTTCATTCTTTGTACTTCCTCTCCTCGTTCGTCTCCATCGTCTGGTTATTACTTATTATAGCTTATTGTCTTCTTGTATTTATTTTATCAGTTTGTAATTTCCCGTCCTGTAGGCTCCGTCTGGGGGAGGTTCCTGTTTTTGTTTCTTTTCACTAAACTCAATATTTATTTTGTTTCTTGCTTATCTTTATGAAAATTTGAATAATAATTTTTTTATATATACTGTTTTTATTTTATTATTTTTTTTAAACTTTTTTTATTTCCAATAATTTATTTTTTGATTATGTTTAAAGTCTTGTTTTTCTAGCTTAAGTGTCTTTCTCTATTGCCACTGAATTCTCGATGCAGCCGGTAGACACCAATTCCATTCTTCTTGAGCTATGTTTTCGTCACTCTCCTCAGTCTTCCGTTTGAAGTCAACAAGTTGGCGGTTCAGCGTGGTTGTCGTCAGTGCTTTATTTTTCCTCTATGTCTACATAGTTCTTCCGGACTTCACCGTTACTACTGAGCACCCGGTTCCTTTCGTTCTTCTAGTTTTTGTACTTTTCTCAAGACTTTATTTGTATTTCTCCCTTGCATAGTCAACCTTTATTTATCAAAAACAAAAGATTTTTTTTTTTTGATGTAATAAAGAAAAATATTTATTTGGAACGTAATTTTTTTCCCTTTCAACTATTATTAGGTTAAGTTTAACTGATAATTAAGAGGGGATTTATTTAATGTACAGGATTTGCTTATAATTTTTTTTTTCCTCCGCTCTCTACTTAATGGATCGAATTCTGATTCTTTAAGTTAGTGTGTTTCTACTTTTTTTTTGCTTTTGGGACCTGGGTTTTGATTCCTTTTCACTAACTTTTCACTAAGAGATTAAGGGAGGGTAGTCATTTTTTTACGTTTAATTTCGTGTTTTCTCCATCTGTTCTGGCTGTACGTGTGGGTTTCGCAGGGTATATTTACTAGCACGTTACACAATATAGTCTTCAACTTTATTAAACAGTTCTTGATAATATCTAAGATTATGATTTGGAGGAATATAGACTGTGTTAAAAATATACTTTTTATTATTATAAATTTACTTAACCCATAGAGATTCTATATTGCTCTCTAAAAATAATAATCTTTGAGAATTTAATGATTTCTTAATAGCAAGTAGCAAACCACCACCAGATTTTTTCGTATTATCATTTCTGTCTTTTCTGAAAACTACATACCTATCATCAAACATTTCAGAATTAAATATACCATCGTTAAGTGAAGTTTCAGATAAGCATATAATGTCATAGTTATTTGATAATATATTTAAATACAACAGTTGAGTTTTGGTACGCAGCCCACGAACATTTAGATAGTAAATATCAAGTTCATTGTGAGAAGAAAACATATCAAAATTATTATATTTTATTAAAGTCTTCCATATTGATTATTTGAAATATATGTGACTGGTCATCTTTCCTCATGAATATTTTTCCATTGCGAGTCCACAAATGTTTAATCTTCTTTATCCGCTTGATTTCTCTTGCTTTGGAGAAATTATTCTTCCATTCAGGACATAAGCTTTCAATAATGTAAATCGAATTGTTATAAGTATACCCTAGATCAAGAGTATTAAAATTTCTTTTAATTCTCCTTCTACGCAACAGTTCCTCTTTAAAACATCTTCTTCTGAATTTAACAATTAATGGAGGGATCTGTGCTTCTGAGTGAATTCGTAATCGGTGACACGCATCAATATCTTCATCTCTAATATCAACCTGTAACATATGTCCAATTTCTTTAATTATTGATAATGAATTTTCTGATGGTTGAACAGGTACTCCATGAATCTCCAACATGTTTATTCTGGAATACTGCTCAGAATCCACAAGTCTCATCGTGAGATCAGAATTTTGTATCTTTAAATTAATATTTTCAGTTTTTAAATCTTCAATAGATTTCATACATTTATTAATTATTGCTTCTTGCTTCTTTAAAATTTCTTTATTATCATCTAATTTTTCATGAGCTAAATCCAGTGACCTGGCAATATCTTTTATTTCTGAGCTTAATGACTTAATCAGTTCACACATTTCTTCAATTGAAGGCGTAACATTTAATAATTCGCTCCTCGTGGACAAACTATTTCTCATTTCAGATATACAGGATTTACGTTTCCAGGATTTATTTTCCGATTTGATAAGTGACACATCCTTTTCAGTTAAATTTACACAGTTATTGTGATACCATTTACTACATTTTGCGCATTGCAATTTTGCATTAACATCCAGTCTAGAAATTTTCTTTTTGCATTCTGAACAAGTGACTATTATGTTTGAATTGAGATTAGAAAAAGAAAGATAAGAAATAATAATAATAATAATAATAATAATAATAATAATAATAATAATAATAATAATAATAATAAACTGCTTACAAAGCACAGAAAGCACCATCCACACGCAGCTATTGAAAGACTCACCCTGCCTCGTTCAGAGGGAGGCAGAGGTCTTATTGACATAACAGATCTACACCAGAAACAGACTCAGTCACTCAGAGAATTCTTTCACTCTAAACAACACACATCACCATTACACAAAGCAGTCTGCATGGCTGATACAAAATACACACCTCTGAATCTGAACAGCATGCAGAACACTCATAACATTCCTACAACATGCACTAAACTTCAATCATGGCTCGGAAAGCAACTCCACGGTAGACATCCTTCTGACCTCAACCAGCCACACGTCGACAAAAAAGCGTCGAACTTTTGGTTGAGTGAAGGGAGTCTCTTTGGGGAAACTGAAGGAACCATGATTGCCATACAAGACCAGGTTATTAACACTAAAAGCTACAGAAAACATATCAAAGAATCGACTGACGGGTCTTGCAGGAAATGCCATATCGCAGAGGAAACCATCCAACACGTCATATCCAGTTGCAAAATACTCACGCAGACAGATTATTTGCACAGACATAACCAGGTAGCCAACATCATACATCAACATCTAGCTAAGATACACAAGCTAAGGAACATTCACACTCCTTACTATAAATATATCCCCGACACTGTCTTAGAGAACACCACACATAAACTATATTTTGACAGAGCTATAATCACTGACAAAACTATCCCTCATAACAGACCAGACATTACACTAGTAGATAAGCAAAACAAAGTGACTTACATAATTGATATCTCCATCCCCAATACACACAATTTACAAAAGACATACACTGACAAAATCACTAAATATATGGATCTTGCACACGAAATAAAACGCCTTTGGGGAGTTAACAGAGTACACATTGTTCCTATCATTCTTTCTGCCACTGGGGTTATTCCACACTCGCTACACAAAAGCCTGTCAACACTAAATTTAAACCCACAGTTATACAAAACCTTACAGAAAGCCACAATTCTAAACACATGTCACATAGTAAGGAAATTCCTACACTCAAACATCAATACTCCCACTAGTGGATAACTTTCCCTCCCTCGCATTTGAGTCCCTTGGGCTTTGGCCCTCTTTTGGGTCCGCCTTTGGGATTGGCTTCCGGACTTGATCCGAGTTTGGCTTCCCCAAACAATGATAATAATAATAAAAAGAAAAGTAAAAATTAAAGAAATAAGCAAAAAAAAAAATACAGTAAAATCAGAAAGAAAGGAAAGGTGGGGAGAAAAACCTATTTTTCGAAAATATATATATAAAAAAGTGTGCAACAGGACTAAAAGAAGTAGGGGAAAAGGTCAAATATAGCGAGAAAAAGGGGGAAAAGGTCAATTAGGTAAAAATAACTAGATGAAAGGGCTAAAAAGAAAAAGGCAAAAGGAGATGAAAAGCGGTAACAAACGATCCTACAGTTAGGAGGGGTACTCAGGGGGAAAGGGAAAAGTAACACCAGAATGTGAAGAGGTAGCATATGTTAGGAGGAGACAACAGGGTCAGAACTATAACACCTAAAAAGCCACCGAGGGGGGGGGGGGCGTGCGGAGGCAAGTGGAGATGGTAAGCAGAACTAAAAGTAAAATTTGGAGCAAGAAAATAATAATAAAATAGTGCACATCGGAAAATGCTAATAGGAAAGCACAACAAAATATTGTAAAATATAAAAGGGAAAGAACTCTTATAGAGACTAAGTATTAAATAGAAATCAGCTCGCTTGTGTCAAAGGATGAAAAAAAAATAATAAATAAATAATAAAAAAAAAATTGAGAAAGGTTAACGAGGGAGAGGATAACAATAGAGAAGAGAATAATAAAAACATTAAATTAATAAAAACATAATACTAAACTGGTAGCAGAACAGGTAAAGATGATTAGCACTCGGACTCGGGCCGCTGGTAGCACGAGGATTTGCTGCTTGGCTGGGCGGGAATCAGATGGGTTTTAGGAGGGGGAAAACTGAGGTCGTCCGGGAGGGTGGAGCGTTAGGGGACACGTGTGACCCCCAGGAAAGCTACATCATTAATGATGGAATAATCCTGACTTTACAAGCATGATGGAATAATCCTGACTTTTATCAAGGAAAACGGAAGAAAAATGATGTTCTAATCACTATGCATTCTGACGTAAAATTGCTGATAACACCAACAAACCCGTCCTGACCAACAAACATCGTTGACCAAATGGAAAAAAATATATACCATCCTGACAGGTACAAAAATATGGCCTGTTCGCTCCTTTCAAAACCTACTGGATCTAGCAGTAATAAATGCATAAACACTCTACCTAGAAATAACTGGATACAAAATCAGCAAAAGAGTGTTTCTGCAAAACTTGTTCATAGAACTGTGTAAGGAAAATATGGAAGCAGAAGAAAAATGACCCAAAATATTGTCAGATTAGGACAAATTGCAAAAAAATCTCTCTATTGGAGTGTGTAAGCAGTGTAAGAAATCTGTTCGCGGCACTTGCAACGCCTTTATTTTTCGAATTTATCGAATTTTCACTTGATTATACTTTTATATTTATTATTTTGTTATTTCAGTTGTATTCTAGTTGTATTTATTAACTATTTTCTGAATGAGGAGGAATAGAAACATTTCTTTTGCAGGAATAGCATTTATTTGCTCTTTAATTAGATCTAATTTTCTTTACATGTAGTTTTCTTAACTCTTTTTCTGCCATGAACCATCGAATGGAATTTTATGAATTTTGCCATGCAAAGCAGCATGTTTTAATCAGTTATGAACCAAAATTTATTGAGCATATCCCTTCCAAGAATGGCATGATACGAGACATCACTTCTTCATTTCTAAATGTAGCATGTAAATTTATAATTTTCTTTCACCAAAGCTGAAATCAAGTGAGCAAGAACCATCTGATTTAAAATTATGCCTAGTTATTCCTAGTGAATTTATTTCTGGTCTATTAACTTCTTTTACCTTGTAACCATTAATTTTTTATATACTCAAAGAATTAGCATTAAGTAAAGTTACTTTTGATCTGTTATGAACCAGAAATATTATAGTGAATGGCCCTGCTTTCCCCATAATAATTAAATCTTTAGGTTCTGATTATTCTCCTGAGTGTTCGCCTATGTACTGATCTCCCATCCCTTGCCCTCGGAGGGAAGGATTTTGAATGATTTTGACTGATTTACACTCTTTCTACACAGATTTGATCAAAGTTGTTGATTCCTGGGTCTCTTATTCTGCTCTCCCTGAGACCTCATCTTTGTTCGACTGAAACATTTGGTCTGACCCTCGCACGAACAATAAAAAGATTTTATCTTTATAGGCCTATCATTATTGAATATACTTGCTGTATGGCTGGGCTGATGGCAGCTAAAACAAACAATACCTCTCCTCATTCCACAAATTTGTTCCTTTCATCTATGACTGATAAATTCCAATATTTTCATTTATTGCCCTGTTGTCTGCAATCATGCCTAGTTTGTACTCTCACACTCGCCCGCGTTTCTATGCACTCCAACGGTTGCTTTGCCAAAACTTTATTTCATCCAATTTACATTTCAACATTTTGCGCACGCATTAGCTAATCAATGTGGTAATGCAGTTTTATTTTCTTCAATCCTACATCACCCTTTCCTACTGAATTTAACCCATACATCTTCGTCCCGAATCTCAACTCAACTACTTCCTCTGCTTCCATGTAATTAATTCATTTTATATGTAAGCCGTTTTATAAAAAAAATGGTTTCTGTAGACTCGGCTGCAAACCATCTAATAGTATATCTTTAATTACTTCTTCTAAAATCTGCATCACAAATACTTTTTTAATATCTGCGTCCTGGCCTATCCCATCTACCTGTTTTCTTATTAAGATTTTCTTTCCTGGTGAATGTGCATAGCATAGTCTCTAAAAGTTTCTCGTTTTTCCTGACGACATTCTAAAAACAATCTTTCACTTTTCCTTTGTGACTCCTTGCCAAATCTTTCTATCATCTTTTTCTTGAATTCATCATAATTAATTATCTCGCAATAGCAGATCACGCCTACAATAAATCTGTTCGCTCCTAACAAATTGATTTTTGCTATAGATAATTTGTGATCTTGTACCCAATTATTTTTGTGCCAATTTCATCAATTTTCTGAAAAAAGAGTAAAGGATCCATAAATCCGTCATAATGACCAACTTCACTAGCCAATCCAAAACATGCTTGAGCCATCTTTCTCTCTCTTTAAGAAGTAAAAAAAAATTTTGCTAATTAATTTACCTTCCTAGTTCTTAAAATTAAATTTTTATCTCAATTATGTAAGCAATCTAATTGCCATAATCAAATATACTATTATAACTGCGCCAATTTATGAAAGGATCAGGTTTAATACATCTTCATTAAGATATTTTAATTACTTCAAGTTTAATGACCCAGCCACCGAAAAGGGTCAGAAATTATTAATAAACAAATTACCAGAATTTTACATGTAATTTCATTTTCATTTGCATGTAATTTCATGTGCACAGGATGGGGAGATAAGTAAGAAGGACCCAATATTTTCATTGGAAAATAGGAAAATTTTAATTTCGACTATGAAATTGGTAGAGACTTTAAAATACAATAAAGGGAGAACAGACTTTCTGACTGGTTTCACTATTTATTCCCAGCTTTTTCAGGGATATATACTACACTAGAGGATTCTCGCTCTTATATACAGAAAATTTGGTACAATGGAATAATATGATTGGATAAGAATACTTGTGTCCAGCAAAACAATTTCGTAAAATTCCTTGACTTTTCCTTACTTTTCCCGTTACAAAAGAAAATTCCCTGGGAATATTTGTTGGTATACGTTTGGGCGGGAGGGTTCAACATACGAAAATACGGAGTGGAAGATCGGAAGATGTGGAGGTCAAGTGAAGAAAGGAAATTAGTTAGGCGGAAAAAATGGGGGCCATGGAAAGGTATAGAAACCCATTTCTTGGGCGGAGATAGGACTTGAGGCCTGGGGTTGAGGAGGGCGAGTTTTCTGCGACTTAGTAGACGGGAAAAGCTGGAGGGAGAATAACCATTCGTAGAGGCAAGGGATCGGATAATGTGAAACTCAGAGGAAAGGGAAGAAGGGTTCAGAGGTAGCTTGAGGGCACGATCTATGAGGAAATGGAGGGAAGCAAATTTATTGGTAGAAGGGTGTGATGAAGAATGGTGGATCAGGTTAGAAGATTTACGGTAGGTTTACGGTAAACAGAGAAGGAGAAGGGGTCATTAGTGAGGAGAACGTCGAGTAAAGGGATAGAATTGTTAACTTCGGTTTCGGATGTGCACTGGATGTGGGAGGAGAAGGATTTAGAAATCCCAACTGTGGAATCCATAGAGATATTCAAGGCCTAAAACTCGTCTCCTGGCCTCCTCCTTAATTGTCAAACGGAATTTGACATTTTTCCCATTCTCAATTCCGTCTCAGATTTACTATTATTCTCATTTTATTTTTTATATATTTTTTGTTATTATTTTATGGATCAACCTTTACGCAATTATGTCCTCACTTTTTGTATTCCTTTTTTCTATTGCCTGTTATCCTGTTGTTTTTTTTTCTGTTTAGTGTAACTTTATTATGTACTCATTCTCTTATTTTCATTCGCTGTATTCCAGGGTGAGTAGCGACCGGGAAAAGTCAGGGAATATTTTTGTAACGGGAAAAGTCAGGGAAAGTCAAGGAATTTTACGAAATTGTTTTGCTAGACACACTGGTATTCTTATCCAATGAACGCACAACAATGGTGTTTATTTTACTTTGACTTTCATTTACTTATTGCTCATTAGCTTTGTCATGCCATTCGTTGTATTTTTATCCATTCATATTACTCTATTGTAACATATTTTTTGTATATAAGAGCGAGAAACCTCTAGTGTAAAATACGAGGGAACAAGAAGCCACTACAGTGCTACAACTGCCTGCGCTTCAGACACGTATCCATGGGCTGCACGGAAGATCCTCGTTGTAATAAATGTGCTGAGGAAGAAGAGATTGCCCCAGGATCAAAGGACAAGACCCCCCAAAGTGCATCAGATGTGATGGACAGCACACTTCAAGTTACACGAAATGTCCAAAATACCCCCAGGTTCAAAGGATGCCTAGTTCTAAAGTGACAGTAGGCAAATCCTAAGCTGCTGCTGTGTCTATGTCGAAAGATAAAGGCCTCAACATCAACGACCTACCAGGTATGTATAAGCAATTAGGACGTATCTTTCATCTGTTTTCTAATCTAGGCAAAAGTTACCCACAGTCCTTACGACCAACTAATTTTAGTATGGCTGCACAACGTTATACTGTAATCAACAAAAGTGAAGTTCGGTGCGTGATATGGAATGCTAGGGGCATTCCCCGAAAGCGTATCGAGTTTCACAATTTTCTGTTAAAGCAAGAAATCGACGTTGCTTTCCTGTGTGAAACTCACCTCATACCAAGCCAAGACTTCAAGCTACCTGGCTATTGTGTGTACCGTAAGGATCAAATGGCTTCAAATGCTGCAAGATGTGCTTCTGGGGGAGCTGCGATCATCATTAACGAAGTGAAGTTTGTGGTTCTCTACAATTCACCTAAATATTATCTTGACATTAGTGAGCTTGATGAACTCTTCAGTGGTGACACTCCAGTCGTACTAAATGCCAAATACCCAAGCTGGAACTCCAGAACGCAGAATTACAATGGCATCATTCTCTATAGGTACTTACAAGGTAAAGATGATATCATCGCTGCTGGACCTGTGGAGGACGCCTACTACTGCGACCACTCCCCTAGTAGTGACGTTTTGGACATCTTGTCTTGAAGGGTTTTTTCAAACCATACAATATCTTCACGATTGATGACCTTTCTTCTGAACACGAGCCTGTGGCGTTGAAATTTGACAATGTCGACATAAATTTCCGAGAGGAAATGATACATCATCAACACTGGAAGCTCTACAAAGACATTCTTAAGGAATATGGCTGCCATCCCGACGTTGCTTACTGTACAGAGGACATCAATCAACGTGTTGAAGACATCACCAGATGTATTAACAGTGCCGTTGAAGCTAGTAAGTATCCATCAGAGAATAAATCTCCTCATCGAATCCAATTCACTCCAGGAATCCAACGCCTAATTTCTGAAAGAAACAGAACCCGTAGACTATAGCAACGCTATCGGGAACCTTGGCTCAAAACCAAGTATAACAGGCTAGTGCGAAGAGTCCAAGAGGATATAAAAGAGCTTCGCGACGCTAGATGGAATGAAAAACTCAAAAGCTTGTCGGCTCGCGACAATTCTATTTGGAGTATGGTCAGAGCTTTACAGAACAGGAAGAATGATACGCTTCCTCCACTACGTACTCCACAAGGTGACTATGTGCAAACTGATCAGGACAAGGCCCAAGTCATTGCAGATTCACTGGAAATGCAGTTTGTTACTCCTACCAATGATAAGCCCGAGAGCCAAATCATGTCTTAGCGTGTGGAAGAAGGTATTGTCAACTTTGATGAAGTCCCGCAGCATTCTACGAAGTACAACATCGAGGCTGGAGAGATCTTCAACATCATAAGTAAACTGAAAAAGAAGAAGGCTCCAGGAAAAGACAAGGTGAGTAATAACGCCCTTATGAATCTCCCAAAGAACTTTATTGACTTTCTCACCAATATCATTAGCGACTGCTGGAAATTTTCTTACTTCCCTGTGGCTTGGAAGAAATCTATTGTGTTGAGTATCCCAAAGCAGGGGCAAAATTCTGCAATTCCCGCGAGCTACCGACCTATTAGCTTGCTACCCTCGATGTCCAAGGTGTTGGAGAGAACGATCCTCGTCAGATTCCAAGATCACTGTCTAGCAAATGACCTTTTTCGGGAAGAGCAGTTTGGCTTTCGTGCTGCCCACTCTTGTCCGATGCAGATATGGAGGCTCGTTGAAGACCTGAGGACCCCCCCCCCTAAACCTATCCAGGTACTGTGGGGTAGTATTTCTCGATGTCAGTAAAGCTTTTGACCAAGTGTGGCATGAGGGCCTTGTCTACAAAATGACCAGAGACGGGTTCCCTGCCGATTTGATTTTGATGGTGAAATCCTTTCTTGACGGCAGATCCTATCAAGCCGAAGTTGGAGAAAATCTTTCCACACCCCGTGTTGTAAAGGCCGGTGTCCCTCAGGGTTCTGTCCTCGGGCCTATGCTATTTAATTACTTTGTACATGATTTCCCAAAACCCGATAATTGTAATCTGTAGTTTTATGCGGATGACACTGCCATTATGACATGGGCACACCAGCCGGCTCACGTTATCACTCGGCTGCAGTGCGCCTTGAAGCAGTTCGAAGACTGGTTTAACTGCTGGAAGTTGAACCTTAACGTCGGAAAGTGCAAGGCTTTGTACCTCAATAGGAAGCTCAAGCATCCCCCAGATTCTCTTGTTCTGTTCAATAAGAAACTGGACTGGGTGGACAACTACAAGTATCTGGGAGTTATCATTGACTCATGACTCTCATGGAACCGACATATGTCCTATGCTCTGAACAAAGCGAAGAGGGCTAAGTACAGTATCATAGCTCTGATGGGTCGCAACAGCGCCCTCAGCATTGGGAACAAGCTACTTCTGTACAAATCGATTATCCGGACCATACTCCTCTATGGCATGCCTGCGTGGGCGACTATCTGTAAAACCAGATGGAGTGAACTACAGTCATTCCAGAATGTTACCCTGAGGACGATTGCCCAGCTGGACAGAAGGACGGTGAAAAACCAATCCATCCACCTCGATTTAAACATAGCCCATATCGGTAAGTTTATAAAGGATCTCCTTTTGATTATGATACAGAAGATGAAGAGTCACAACAATAAGCTTGTGAAAGGGATACTGGAGAACTCAATGAATATGAACTGGCATACGAATTATCATAAACCGAGGCACGTTCTTGACATCAATTTTGAAGATATTAGCAACGTCTCTTTCCCAGACTACTGGAAGATGTGATAATCTTATTTCTCCTTGTATTTTTTATTTCGTTTGTTTTTTTTTTGTTTCTGACAATCGTCAATCTTATTTTCTTTTTTGTATAATATGGAAGACCGCTTGGGTTGGTTAGGCTTCTTGACTACCTCAGTGTATTTCATTTGGAGTTTATTCTGTTTGGATGAGCTTTGTGAAAGCGCTGCTTTCGTCCCATCCTATCAAATGTACACCTCACTGTTCGATTGTCGATTGTCGATTAACACTTTCACATCAGATCAATTCAGAGATCCTACTCATAGATGGTATCCTACTCTTGGGTGGTATAGATTGGAGACGGAACATTAATTGAAGGCGCTTTCTCTTAAGTAAGGTCAGCGGTTTTTTATATCCTATACTATAAGGCTGTTTTTCTATAGATCTTATTCTGGAAAAGCCCTTTTCAGGACTAGCAGTCTGACTATTCTTTACTTATTATTTTAAATTTTATCATAATGCCAGACTTAGACAAAGCGTTAAGTGGCATTGCAAGCCAAAAAACAAATGATGGTAAATATACGTATGGCGAGATAAATAAAGATGCCTGTAAAGATTACAGATTCGAAACATTTGATGCTGTAATTAAGGATAAGCTAGAGGTTTTGCGCCAAGAAATGTGCACTAAATATGATAATTTAATTATAATTTCATAAAGTCCATTTTACAATACAATTGGTTTAGATAGATATATAATCGATTTTCATCCTTTCAGACATCATCAGTATTTTTCAGTTGAGATGTTTAAATGTCTTACAATG
>JAHWFO010045083.1:295069-353057 GCA_023313115.1 Rhysida immarginata | reverse complement strand
CATTGTAAGACATTTAAACATCTCAACTGAAAAATACTGATGATGTCCGAAAGGATGAAAATCGATTATATATCTATCTAAACCAATTGTATTGTAAAATGGACTTTATGAAATTATAACTATATACACTATACAATACAACGTGTGAAAAATAATGAATGATAATTTAAAAGGAAAAGTCGAGTCACTAAAACGGAACATAACTGGAATCCACGATAAAACTGCTAATATGAATGCTGAAATATCTGCAGCTTGTAATAAAGCCAACAAGAACTTTAATAAGTTGGGGCAGTTCCTCAAAGATCAATTCTCTGCTGTGTCAATGAAAGGTAATCAGCCTACACGTGAAACTTCTGGCTATCTAAGAGACTCTTGTGAAACAGAGAGTGTGAATACTCAGCCTATGGAAATTATCCTCTCCGGCTTAGGGAGTAATGATAACGATGGCAAAGACCCGATTAGTACAAATTGCAAACGGCTATAGAATGATACGGATAAATGGAAACCTGCAAAATCCAAAAAGGCTAAAAAAGCGTCGAAAATTGACAACATCAAGGCTGTTGTTGATATAAATGATACAATCGCTGTTGCTTTTCGAGAAAGCAAGTCCGAACAGCGAAAAAATGTTGAAAAGCCAAATACCAAGAGCAGCTCATATATTCCGCCAATCATAATACGTACTCACGGTCAGCCAATCAAGCAAATCCTGGGCGAGATTTAAGAGCATGTGGCGATTAACCAAATTACTGTACACACAGGCAGAGAAGAGACGATCAAAATAAGGTGTTATGATGAGGAAACGCATCGTATATTGGTGTCTGGCATAAAGGCTGATAACGTGCTAAAGATTCAGCATCATCAACTAAAATCGGAAAAAGTCCTCAAATATGTTACACCAAATGTAGACGTGACCTATGACCTTAACGATTTTAAGGAAGACCTAAAAAAGGTCAATTATTTTCCTGAGAAAGTGATTAGACTTAAAAAATCTAAAGGATCCATAGATATGCCCATGATTCTGGTTCTCTTAGCGAACACAGAGCACAACAAGACGCTAAGAAATGTTACTCGCATAGGACCCTTAGCTGTATCCATTGAAATGTTCCGTGGAAATAAGAGACCATTACAATGCTTTAATTGCTTACGATTTGGTCATATATCTCCAGGGTGTACTGAAGCCCTTCGCTGTAACAAATCTGCTAAACACCACCAGTCTATGAATAAATTAACAAGTATCCCGGACCCCTTGTTAAGCTCTAAGACAAGCGCGACCAATGAAAAGTCTTAGTCCATCCAAGAAACGAACCTCGGATTTAAAATCAATACATGAAAACTTTGATTCAAGTATTCATAAGTAATGCTAAGTGGAACCATCAAAAATTCCCGCTTAATGTTCAACAAAGAAAACTCATGTCATTACCCAAACAAAATGACCCGGGAAGACCGAGACAACAACCAATGTAGCAACCGACTGTAGTAATTACCGTACTGATTTTCTTGCACTGAGTCGGGAACCATCTATTAAAAATTGGATGCTACCTCCGCTGCACCGTAAGGGAAAACGGCGATGCCTCGCGTTAAAATTAGGCTCAAAGCCACTGATAACTAAAATAGTTAAAAGAGAGGCGAATTAGACAATTTCTAAAAGATGCAGAAAGAACAACATAAAATGTTCAACCAAACGCCCGTGTTGCTTAATAGCTTACTTGAGATGAAATGTTCAGCAAGCGAAAGCAACACTCTCATGGTAGCTCGCCCCCTCCTTCTCTTGCCTCAAGCTTTAAGCATCGCGCACAAGCGCGAAAAAAAATATTGCACAAGAACGTAGAAGAGAGTAACCACAAATATAATCGAGCATAAGAGATTTACCTGACAAAAACTTCACCCATCTAATGTCGGGCACTATGTCGCCCAATCCATGAAGCCAAAAGGCCTCCTGCCTCCACGGTGTAATCCAGGCACTCCTTCCCTCCTTGCATCCAGGGAACTCAGCCAATGTAGCTCGGACGCATCTAAATTCGCTGCGATGACCAACGTCCTTGTAGCGAAGATGGTAAGCGGCTCTGCGATGAGTCGAGGGACGTCTCCTGTGTTTCTAGATTAACGAACAGGTGTTTCACTCGACACAGGTTCCTTGCTTGGTGCCACCTCGGGCTCACTCGCTTCTGAGTAAAAGCTACCATCTGCTGGACTAGTTGCTCCTCACGCTCAGGGGTGTCGGGTGAATCGTCCAAAAACTGCGCCCGTTCCTTCTGTTCATGCATGATTTTCTGAGGCGTACTAGAACGACCTCGGTTTAATGAACCGGAGCGATTTCCTCGTGTCCATCTCACTCGAATTTCAGTTCTCTCTGTTCGAACTGAATTTTCCCGCTCTGCCCCTTACTTCTCGCGCTCCTTTTTGCGACCTTCCACCTTTTTCATTTACGATGCTTTTGCTTAAGACTTTGTTCTGCCATATTGATTACGCTATGGTTAGTAACAACTGATGGCACTATCGTACATCCAAACATGCTCCTTGATTGTGATGAACGATCAGGAGCCTAGGGAAAAACCCCAGTCACTAAATTTGGTGACATGCTCGCCCCTCTGCTTTATGTAAAATATCACTGTCATCAGCCTTGCCGCTGCTGCTACAGGGAGGTACAAACGCCCCTTCCACGGAGGTTTCTCTATCTTTAGGTTCCCCGCTCCAGCTAAAATACCTAGATATGGCATCAGCTATAACATTGCTGGACGTCCTGATGTATTTCAGAGAGACGTTAAACTCCATCAAAGCTTGTACTACCCCTGCTTTCACCTGTGTCAGCTTTGGTTGCATTAGGAGTTTTGTAACGGCCTGGTTTTCTGAATAGATAACTGTAGGAACTTGCTGGAGATAGTGACGCCAATGGCGGGCCACATAAGTCACTGCCAACAGCTCTTTGCTCTAGATGGATTGGCTTCTCTCCTCGGGTCTGAATCTACGAGACTCAAATGCGATGGGCATTAGCTTTCCTTCATGACGTTGCAGCGTGACTGCTCTGATTGCCTGATCGGAAGCATCACACATAATATGTAGGTCCCTATTATCATCAAAAATTTTGAGTATAGGGGGCCTTGTAAACGCCTTATTTAAGGCCTTGAACGCTTTTTCTTGCTGGTGCCCCAAGGCAAATCTTTCCCCTTTACAAAGCAAGTCGAAAAGCGGAGCAGCTAGTTCGGTGTACCGTGGTATAAACGTCCTGTAGAACTGGACTGTTCCTAGGAAACCTCTTAGCTGCCGTACCGTTGTGGGCTTTGGCCATTCTTTTATGGAACACATCAGCTTCTGTTTGCAGCTTTTTCCTTTATGGGAGAAGGTGAACCCTAAATAATCCACTTCCCGCACGCCGTAGACGCATTTAGTTTTCTTTAAAAAAAAAAAACCTATGCTGCCTCAGCTTCTCTAACACTCATCGTGTTTGTTTACGTAATAATGATAAGGTAGGGGCGAAAACCAGCACGTCGTCAAATAAGAAGACCACCTCCTTGTTAAGCAGCTCCCATAATGCTTCGTTCATAGCCTTGGTGAACGTGGAGACTGCTCCTTTGAGCCCGAACAGCATAACTTTGAATTCAAATGAACCTAAGGGTGTTTCAAAGGAGGTTAATTTGGTGTGAGCTGGTTTGACCCTTATCTGGTGATACGCCTGAAGGACGTCGAGCTTAGTGAAATAACGTGCACCATCCAGTTTACCGAATAATGCATCCGTTCTGGGAATGGCGTAGTTATTATCGTAAGTCATCTTGTTAAGCTTCCGATAATCTATGCACATTCTTGGCTCACCATCCTTCTTAACAACGAACAGGACGGGTGAATAGAAGGATGAGGTAGATGGTTTTATTAAACGCTTACTTAATAAGCTTTGGACCGTTCGTTTCAGCTCCGCCTCTTCGTCCTTTGATAATGGGTATAATGGGGAGTTGAAGGGTATGAACGTTTGTTCTAGTTGGATTTTGTGCTGTGTGGTCTGCGCAGGGGGAAGCCCTTTAGGTAATTCTGTTCGGAATAAATCTTGGAATTCCGAGACTAATGGCTGAAAAGAAGGGTGGCAATTACTATCACGTTTACCATATTCAACTTCACATTTACCAAAAACAGCGAACACATGTACCTGGGGTTCAGCTTTAAGAATGTGGCAAAGTTCGGACGATGTTAGATGAGCCAGATTCTGTTGCTTCCACTGCGGCAGCCACACTTTCTTGTCTTATCTTAGTGAATTATAGTCGAATTGTATCCTATTTTTTGGATCCAAGCTGATCCTAATATAACTTGAAAGCTCCCTAATGATGCGAAATTAAAATTCACTTTGTCGGCATACTTGCCGCTTTTGATTGGGACCATCCAGGCCGCCTGTGTAATGGCTTCTTTGCTTCCATTAGCTAAGGTGGCCCTTTTGTTTTGGGTGGCAATGTCCACCGTTTTTAATTTAGGTTGAGCAGCTAGTTTTTGATCCAGATAATTTTCCGCTGCCCCATTATCAATGAGCGCTTTGCAGTCCTTGCTTTTAATAGTGCAGACAATAACGAACATTTTGCTTTCACTTTGACCCGGGACTTTATTCTTTGAATAGTTCGAAGGCGGATTTGACTTATTGGGACAATTTTCAGCCAGACGTAGATGTACGTAGAAGTACTTCTTGTCTTCTTTACGTCCTTATTAGCAGATGCCCGAATCGTGTCAATGAACCTCGGATTTACAATCAATATATGAAAACTTTGATTCCAGTATTCGTAAGTAATGCTAAGTGGAACCATCAAAAAACCCCGCTTAATATTCAACAAAAAAAACTCATGTCATTACCCGGACGAAATGCCCCGGGATGACCGAGACAACAACGGATGTAGCAACCGACTGTCGTAATTACCATACTGGTTTTCTTGTACCGAGTCCGGAATCATCTATTAAGAATTGGATGCTACCTCCGATGCACCGTAAGGGAAAACGGCGATGCCTCGCGTTAAAATTGGGCTCCAAGCCGCTGATAACTAAAATAGTTAAAAGAGAGGCGTATTAGACAATTTCTAAACGATGCGGAAAGTACAACATAAAATGTTCAACCAAACGCGTGCATTGCTTAAATAACTTACTTGAGATGAAATGTTCAGCGAGCAAAAGTAACACTCTCATGGTAGCTCCCCCCCCCCCTTCTGTTGCCTCAAGCTTTATGCAGCGTGCACGAGCGGGAAAAAAATATTGCACAAGAACGTAGGAGAGAGCAACCGCAAATATATTCAAGCATAAGAGATTTACCTGAAAAAAACTTCACCCACGTTATGTAGGGCACTATATCGCCCAATCCACGAAGCCAAAAGGCCTCATGCCTCCACGATGTAACCCAGGCACTCATTCCCTTTTTACATCCAGGGAACTCAGCCAATGTAGCTCTGACGCATCCAAATTCGCTGCGATGACCAACGTCCTTGTAGCGAAGACGGTGAGAGGCTCTGCGATGAGTCGAAGGACGTCTCCTGTTTTTTAAGATGAACGAACAGGTGCTTCACCGGACACGGGTTCCTTGCTCAGCGTCACTTCAGGCTCACTTGCTTCCGAGTAAAAAGCTAACATCTGCTGGACTGGCTGGGCCTCCAAAACTAAATTCATGGAACATAAAGAATGTTTCAATAACAGTTCATGAATTGCGCATTCTCTTCTGGCTGCAGGGGCCTTTTCTTTAGAAGCTCCTCACGCTCAGGGGTGTCAAGCAAATTGTCCAAAAACTGCGGCCGTTTCTTCTGTTTGGGCGTGATTTTCTGAGGCATACTGGAACGACCTCGGTTTAATGAACTGGAGCGATTTCCTCATGTCTATCTCGCTCGAATTTCAGTTCTCTCTCCTCGATCTGAATTTTCCTCCTTCGCCCCTTTCTTCTCGCGCCAAATTTTTTGCGCACCTTCTGCGTTTTTCTTTTATGACGCTTTTGCTTAGGACTTTGTCCTGCCAAACCGATTACGCTGCTGTTTTAAACAACTGATGGCACTACCGTACATCCAAGCTTGCTCCTTGATTATGATGAACGATCAGTAGCCTTGGGAAAAACCCCAGTCACTAAACTTGGTGACACCCACAAAGCCACAAACATCCTTTTTTTATATATATATAGATAGATTTTCATTGGTCAAGATGGGTCACAGCGATATTTTATCTAACATTAAGAAAGCCTCAGCTAGCTCCAAAATTAAAATAATAACTTTGCACATGATTAGCAATAGCAAGGCTAAGGGGATTTTAAAATTCTTCTCTATGCTCAAGCGCAGTGTGTCCACTGGAGAAGAATGGAACCAGGAGGGTCAATAGAATTGTAGATTGTGTCATATCTAGGAGAACAATGACAAAATACTAGATCCATCATTCGAATCGGGTTTGTAACCTTAACTAATCAGAGATCGATTATGACATCGGATATAGTGAATTCTGCCATCAGAGACTAAGTCAAAATGAACCCAAGGCTCTGGATCTTGGACTTGTGTGCTGATTAATCTCTCAACCACCTGCAAGAGATGTCAATGTGCGGGCGGTAAATAGCTGAAAACCTTTGGTTTGTTATCTGAGGTCCTTAATTGTTGTAGAGGAAAAAAACTTTCCTCTGTAGGTGTCTTTAACTTCACCCCCACAATCTGCTCTCCTTCCAAGTTGTCCTCTTTCTATAAATAGCTGTAAATCTCAAAGGCTTCAGTCTGTATTGAGTGAGGTTCTAAGTGAATGGATCATCTCAGAGAGCCTTTCAACATTTGCTCAAAGAAAGGAGAAATGAAAAGCAAAAGGCATTCTGATCTTGGAGTAATAAACATACTTGAAGAGAGAAGAAAATTTTCTCTTAAAAGGAGATTTTAACCTTCACATGAAAATCATTTGTGCTGGTTTGGAATTTCTTTAAAAGAGGAATAAAACTCTCATATAACAACCTATCTCATTTCATAAATGCCCAAGAAGACTAATCAATTGCTTTAGTAAAGCAATGAATAATTATAATTTTAAAATACGTATTTTTACAGAAACATCAACATATTATCAATGACTCTTCTCTTCTCCATTTCATTCTACTTGAACCACGAAATGTTTCTTTCAAACGGACATCTAATTTTAAAGATATTCTGGTGCGTGCTGCTATCATTAAACCCTGTGCGTCTACTGGGTACTGTTCACCTTGCAATGAAAAACAGTGTGGCATTTGCCATTCCCTTAACCCTGCCTTTTATGTTTCCTGCTTTACCCTCAAGAATAATCAGAACATGACCTGCAGTTATAACAATCTAATAAATCATTTGCATTGCATTGTGTGTCAGAAGTAGTATATCACAGACTCAGGAAACATCAAACATACCAGATTCTCCAGGCATAAATTTGACATCCTTAGCAACCCTGATTACCCTGTTGCTCAACACTTTAATTATCATGTGGGTAATTTTAAAGGATGTCAGTATCTTTATACTTCACAATAACTTCCATAACAAAAAAAAGCAATTCCAGTCTTTTCTTATTTGGAAATTCAATTTCCTAACCCATGAAAACGGAGGAGCACGTATTGCATAGGTGGAAGGAATCCGAAGAATAGTAACAATAGTATCACTGAAGCAGAACTGAGATGAGCAATTAAGTACCTGAAGGCTGGCAAAGCTGCAGGTGACGATGAAATCCGGTCCGACATGTTAAAGGCCTTAATTCAGGATGGTATCCTGTGGCCGACTTGAGTGTGTCAGATTGCTTGGATATCTGGACAGGACCCTAAGCAATGGCAAACAGGAATTGTGATCCCTATTTTTAAAAAGGGAGGTCAGAGAGATTGCAACAACTATCGAGGCATCACTCTGCTCAGCATTCCATGGAAAGTGTATGCTAAGTGGCTGGAGAAAAGAAGTCGAGAAAAGGGTCCTGTGGATCTCGAAAAAGCATATGAGAGAGTCCCTCAGGAGAAGCTCTGGCAAGTGTTGCAAGAGTATGGAGTGAATGGGTAATTACTGTCTGTTTCCCATGAAAATGCCATTGCATTGTTGAAAGTGCTCACTGCACACGCTGCAGTCGTGCATGCGTCCACAGCACTCATAGGGAACACAAATACGAAAATGCATGGAGGGTAAGCAGGGAAAGCAGCATCTGGAGCCTGCTGTTAACAAGCACGTGGTTAAGGTTAACAGCCGGCTCTATCAGTGCTGTGGACGCATCCACGAATACAGCGCGCGCACTGAGCACTTTCAACAAAGCTGGAACATTTTCATGGGAAGCTGGTTGCTATCGTGTCTCTGTGCGAAAACTTTGAGATGTGTGTCCGGATAAATGGCATTAAGTCATGACTTTTCACTGTGGGTGTTGGACTCCGCCAAGGGTGCGTATTGTCGCCCTCTTGTTCATTATCTTTATGGACTGGATAGACAGGGGCAGCCGAGGCGATGAGAATATTTGTTTGGGCGACTGCCTGGTGGAGAAGATGCTCTTTGTTGATGAACTTTTCCTCCTTGTGTCTTCTCGCACGAACCTTCAGCATGCACTAGACCAGTTTACAGCCAAATGTGAAGACACTGGGGTGAACATTAGTGTGGCTAAAACTGAGGTTCTGGGTCCTTTAGGGGAGCCTCATTGAGACAGGTTGAGAAATTCAAGTATCTCGGGATTGCATTCACGAGTGATGGACGGCAGGAGAAAAAAATTGGATGCTCGGATCGGTGCAGCAAGCTGTGTCACACGTGAACTGCGGCGATCCGTGGTAACGAAACGCGAGCTGGGTAAGATAGCCAAGCTCTCCATCTTCAAACCTGTCTTCGTCCCAATTCTCACCTATGGTCACGAGGCTTTTGTAATGACCGAAAGAGTGCAATCTTGGGTACTAGCAACTCCTCCTAGAAAGAAAGCCAAACAACTGAAACGTCATACATTGTTATATCATCATATTTCGACCTTTGTTAACCGCATTTCTACCAATAATAAGCTTTAAATTTGGTCTCATTGTCTGGAGATATGCAAATTACTAATACATAACATGCGCACCACAGACATAGCTGCTATAAAAATGCAGAGAACCAGCTCTTTGCTTGAATGCTTCATCATCATGACTCTGACTACGAAGGATCGCGTTTTTATTAGAACAATGAGTGAGCACTAACAGCTATTAGAAAGTTTCGGACATTTAATTCCATAAAATCGGGTCCAATAACCGATAAATGGTCTGCGAAAAATGATTGCTAAATTCGAAGAGACTGGTTCATTTCCTGTGAAACGGGGTAGAGGAAGGAAACCAGTTTCGGCTACGGCAGTGGAAGATGTGGCTACAGCATTACAAGAGGAGACGAACAGTAATGCTGGAATCAGCAGTGCACAGGGAACCGGCCGAATGCTGGATATGCCAAGCATCATGGTGCGTAAAGTCCTACGGAACATCTTGTGCTGTTACCCGTACAAGATAACTCATGTGCAGTAGTTGCTTCCTGCTGATCTGAAAGCACATGAATCTTTTGCACTACGATTCCTTGCTAGAATGGAAGTGTACAATGAATGGCCATGGGACATTCTGTGGTCTGACGAAGCCCACTTCCATTTGCATGGTTCTGTAAATACGCAAAATTGCATGATATGGGCGACCGAGAATCCGTTCCAGCTACAGCAATTACCTCTTCACTCTGAAACGGTCAGTGTGTGGTGCGGAATAACGGCAGAGTTTATCGTCGGTCCGTTTTTTTCGAGATCACACCTGCGGGTCCTGTTACCTGCACTGTTACTAGCAAGTGGTAAGAAGCACTTTTGCGTAACCATGTCCTTCCGGCACTTCAGTAGCATTAGTGTGTGCATCGCACAATATTCGTGCAAGATGGCGCTCCTCCGCACATTGATACTTCTGTGAAGCAGCTGCTGAATGCTCATTTCGAAGATGCTAGGATCTTAAACCACCATTTTCTAACAACGTAGCAGCCACGTTCCCCCGATTTAAACACGTGTGATTTCTGGCTTTGGGGGTACCTGAATAATGTTGTTTACAGCAGGCGGAATGAAAATCTAGCCGACTTGAAGGCAAGCATCCATTGCATCAGTACAGAACCCCTCCAATCTGTTGTGGAGCATGCCATTTTGCGCTTCCAATTCTGCATATTTTGTGGAGCATATCGAACAACTTCTGCCTTAATCATCAGTAAGATGTTTGTTCTATGAAGCTCTGTATTTTTGGCATTATCACTGTTGTCACTTTAAACACGTATTCTTGTCTTTTCGCTAATTAATTTTTTCGTAAATCCCTGAACCCTTTTGTTTCCTTTTGGCTAACAACATTCCTGTTTTTTCACGAATCCATTTTTGTTTTTTTCCCTGACATTACCCTGCCAGCGCCATCTATCGGCATATTTTGGAACTATTTTTTTCCTTTGCCAAACAAAATTGCATTGCATGACGATTGTTCTGCTAAAATAACAGGTCATTCTACCGGGGAGTTTTCAAATTATCGATTTTTGAAATCGTAACTTTAATTAAAATCACCGTGTATGTAAAGAAGGATATTTGTTTGTAGGTTTGTTTGTTTTTTATACAAATCTACAGTTTTATTCCGATTTCGATGAAATTTTGCATACTTGACCTTCAAAGCATGAAGAAGGTCACTGTCTACCTCAGATTTCGAAAAAATAATAATTATCGATAACAAATCGATATTCATAATGATGACAAGGCATATTAATGACCAAAGAAATACCTCATGACCAAAAATAAAAGACAACGTTTGTCAACAGAAGTACCAACAATGATATCAACACGCAATTCACAAACACTCTGCACGGAAAAACAATATATATTTCATGATCAACAGTGCAAGGCAAAGTTTGTGAAATATAGATAAGTTTCAATTTGTAACAATGTATAGAATTCCTTTTATTCAGGCTTTTCTTAGAATTGAAAGTTCTTAGTTTTTTGCAATTTCTAGAAAATGTTTAAAAATGGTCATGAACTGGAGATAATGGAGAGTTAGCAGACTATTGAGAATGATTGGAATGACGTCAGAGGAAGCACGCCTTTAGCTCCGTGCTGTATTGAGCAAATGGTAAGCAGGTAAACAGAAGAATCGGCTACTGCTAGACTACACAAAGTGATGAATAGCCAAGTTTTGCTTCAAGACATCGAGAGAAGAGTGGGAATTGCAACAACATCAAATGTGCATCTAAACTAAGATTATGAGACTAAGAAATTATTTAGACTAGCAGTGGCATGCTTGGAGAGGTCCATCCATTTTGAGCCTACAATGGGTATAAGAACTTGTACGTCAAGAGCAAGAAAAAGAAGAGCATCTAAAGTATCCAGTGATGTTCCCTGGAGTTGAAGATGGATAACATTTTAATCTGAGGCAAGTCAACAGGAAGTTAAATAAAGTCCCGGTATATCATCTAGAATTCCTGTTTTTTGCATTTTTCGTAGAATGGATAAACCCTTCGGTCAGTGCTCTATTGATTAGTTATTGTTTAACAAATTTGGTGTTATTATTTAACATTTTAGATTGTTCTCTTCACCTACAAGTGTAATTATCCCGGGCTACCCCGGGTCCTCTGTTAGTCCTTTCATTTTTTGTCTGGTCCTCTATTCTTGGTTGCAGCTGGACCTGTTTGTGGGTGTGCCATTCGAGACTTGCATTTGATCCGGAATGGTCCTAATGGAATGGACCTGCCCTGTTATATGCAATTTTCAACTGTATCTCTCCCGGTCTCTTTTAGTATTTCCGTCATTTTGATTTTGTACATGTTATATAATCGCAACGTACTCATTGTCCTGTCCCATTGGTCCTCTTTCTTATCCTACCCTATCATGTCTTATAATTCATGTCCAGGTATTCCATTTGTTGCCTCTAATACATATTCCTCCTTTCCCCTTATGTTGTCTATATATAAGTCGTTTTCTAGCATTGTTTTCATGGCTTTAGGATAATTCTCTAATATTCTCCTTGATTAGAGGACTATCCTGCCTGCTTTGAATAAGGAAAGGCTGTACCTGAATTGTGAGCTTTTTATTTTGCTTTATTATTAATTATCTTATTATTTATTACTTATCTATTATTAAATATAACACGCTTAAGTATCAGTCAACTTACCGCCGTCTGTTTTTTTCTCTGGATATATTTAAGTCTGAAAAGGTGTGAATAATGGAGTGGCATTAACTTCTTCACAAGCTTCAAACAGTAATCAGAACTGAAAAGTACATAAATTTTAATATTACTGATTGAATAATAGAGTCCTTTTTTATAAAGTAATCAATCATCTATTCAGAATATCGCCATTCAAATAAAAATTGCCGCGTATGCAATATAAATTCCCGATTAAAGAAAAAAATATTTTTAATCATCACTACACAATGTTTATTATTTGTAATATGCTTTTGATAACAAAGCATTTTCAATATTTTAATTATACAAAAGTATTCACTCTTTTGAAGAAGTAATTAACTGATGATGAAATAGGGATTCTACCAATGATTATCTGTTTTGTTTGTTCCTTTTGGATTGTAGTTAGTTCAATTAATATACAAAGAGAAAAATATCAGAAAAAAAATTTAGAACTAAATAATTTGCACACGAGTACAGATAAATATTCTCTTTTCACAGAAAGGAATGAAGTGCATTCACAGTTTTTTCCCGGGAACAAAATTAATTCTAGAATTGTTCCGGGTTAACCAGCAGATGGGGTTTTCAAACTGCTGACCAAACTTTTAAATAATGGATAATACATGAAATAATCTGCATGCTTGGCAAATGGCCTTAATGAAAAAACTCATTAGTTACTCACGAAATTTGTACCCAGGACCTATGGATTCTGTTGCTTCTGCTTGTCCCACAGGCCACTCATGCCTTCCTCAATCTTGACAGGAATCAAGGTATTAACGTTACAGAGCTTCTGCCATTGTAAACGATCCGGTCACTTTTGTCATGGTCGAGAAAACACATAAAAGTCCAAATTGAAGGCACGATGAATCCAACAATACAGATTCGCGTGGATTTGGGCGGGTAAAAAAAATAATCACAACTACCCTTGTTATTTTTTTTTCATTTTTTTTACTACGATCTGATAAACAACGTTTCAAAGCCCGAACGTCGTAACTACAGTTAATATAAAAACGTTGGCACTTATACAGTCTTGGGTGGGATTGGGCGGATAACAATCACAGGTCCAATTGCCGTAACCATGCCTGGTACCAAAACGTTCCGATCTGTCACGTGTAAATGTGTGAACAGAACGGGATCGGGAAGGTTTGGATTGGAAAAATAAAAGTTATTTATTGGCAGAGTAAAATACACGCAGTGGAAAAAAAAACAACAAATAAAAGAGAGTGCTATGAGTCCTTGTCATGAGCTCTAGGGCATGTTCATGTGCATGATAGGCTGACATAATAGAGAGGTTGAAGCCAGGAAAGTCAATTGTTGGGCTATACAAAGTCTGGAGTCAGAAGTTCCGGTGAGAAATTTATGAAGCAAACGGTGTCATCGCTCGGACTTAGAGAACGGCAGAAGGCGCTAGAAGAGGCGGCGGTTTCTTTCCGTTGAACTGGAGTCCGACGAGATGATGGCTGTATGCGGAAGAAATCTTGACGATGCTTCGAAGAGATAAACGAAGACGTCCGTCGGCAGCAGAAGAAGGTACTAGAGCAGGTACCTACGTAGCAGGACGACAAGTACTTCGCAGAAGCACTAAAGGAAAGCTGCCGATGCGGATTGAGATTTACAACCCCGTTGATACGTGAAGAAATCACTTGAAGATATAGAGCACACAACTGGATGAACGCAGGACACAAATTTTGGATAAAATCGTTTCAATACTAAATAACACTTGACCAAGAATAATTTAGGCACAGCACTGTCGTCGTAGATAGGAAAAATCGTTAGCAATGACTTTTTATTAAGCTTGCTTAAACTCACTTTATTACTCGTAGGGTGCGGTAGGATTCAAATCACTAAAGCACTGAAACACTTTACTTATTACGAGTACAAAATATTGGTAGAACTAAATTAGCTGATTAATTGACGACAACATCACATCACTGAAGCCTGTCGGAAAGGTGAGTAGCACCATTAATCATTCACTAATTTATGTAGCACCAGTTTACAGACAATTCAAACTAGAACACTCTCCCCAAATTTCTACGAGGAAATTTTAACACAATATAATTTTGTTGGAGAGGTGAATAGCACCTTTAATCATTCACAAGTTGGGGTAGAACTATTTCTATGCACATAAGAAATAAAACCTTTAGACAAAAATTTACAAGAAATTCTTAGCACAATGTAATTTGATTGGAGAGGTGCATAGCACCATTAACCATTCACAAATTTATGAAGCACTATTCTAAGCACAATTGAAAATAAAGCACTGAACACGAAATCTACAGAAGAATTCGTAGCACACTTTAATGAAGAGCTGAGCCCCCCCCCCCCCTCGAGATGGGAAGTTGCCTCGCCCGTTGCACAATTAAATTACTCTCCGGTTTAATGACGAAGGAGAATTAAATCCTTGTCGCAATTCAATAGATTTCTTTGAAGAACACAAATGTTACTTTGCGAAGAAAAATAATCAATAATCAACTTGTCATGAACAATGTCCATAATATTGTTTCGGACAAAAGTAGAGACCTGTGCTTAAACTTAAAGGCGTAAATTTAAGCTCGTTCAGAACTATTATGACGTTTAGGTAGAGACGATAGGACACAGTTCGTTTGAACGTGGAAAATTCCTCCCATTCCAATGTCGAGGAATTGTAAGACAGAAAAAGGAAAAATTCCCATCCAGGGATGATTTTAATCACAGTCTGATTCGCAATGCAGGAACACAGCTCTGACGATACGAACGTCTATCACCGTACTACAGTTGATAACCGTCATATGGCTAAAAGCGGTAATGCCTACCTGGCTGAACAAACGTTGAGAAGAATCGTTGTCCGTCGCTCTATCGTTTTCAGCTTCCTGGCGAGATACGTTCGTCAGTATTGTCGTTCGTGAGTTATTGTAATCTGATACGATAGCCGGGTCAGTCGAAAAGATTTCCAGAAGCTCCTCTAAGGTGGGCCAGATGAGCGTTCGAACTCGCAGCCAACGACCTCGTTTCCTACAGGCGGGCTGCTTGCCGGCACAACTGAATCGGCGGGCGACGTTTCTCCCCGTCGACTTCGCTCTCCGTTCGGCCGGTGCTTCGAACTTCCGTCGGCGTTGAAGGATACATGAAAACCTTGGTTCGAATGCCTTTCCACGCCCCCGCGAGTCCTTCCGCTTATTGCTGGAATCCCTCGCGATATCCAACTGTTGGCTGTCGAGACGCTTTCTTAATCCATCTTTTCTCCACGAGATTCGCCTTCGATCTCTCGATCTCGTTCTGTCTCTTTCCTTTCTCGGATTGTCCGAGATCGCCTCCTGACGTCGTTGTTCGTCACCGAGGTTCGAATGCGTCACTCTCTTAGCTGGACGTCGATTGACACGTGACACTTATGGTGCTCCACATGCTCCATTAGAGGCTCCTTCTGTGCTATCGTTATGTTTTCGTCTGTTTTAATGGTGGGTCTTCTACACCTGGATTTCTCTGCTACTGACCAGGTATCCATGAACTTCTTGAAGAGTGGGCAAAATTAAAATGGGACAGAGGTTGTCAATCAGGCTGCCATTCATTGAATTCTCCCATGTTCTCCTTCCTCCCCGTTACTTTATCAACTCTCTCCTCTTTTCTGTGGTTATCTTATCTGGTACAGAGGGTAGATTATCACAAGCGATAATCTGCGGCACCTACTCCTACGAGGGAGTTTTGCGCCATCACATTAATAACGACTGCTACGAGATGACAGTAGCAGTCGGGACCGACGGCTTAACGTGCCCTCCGAAGCACGGGGGGTTTCATGATGGAAGAGCTGCTGGGGATAAACGAACCGGAGGCTGTCACCAACCGCTAGAACACCAGCTATGGTCAATCGGCAAATGGGTCAGACCAAAGTCCCCCAACAGCCGCGCCCCAAATAGCTGTCCCGCCAGCGGTGGCCCTCAAGCCCAGGCCGTCACCCAACCAGCAGCTGGCCGCGCCTGAAGTTGCTGAACTCCATCGATTGGCAAGTCAACCGACGAGACAACCAGGCCATGGCCACCCCCTAAGTGAATGGTTTAGCACCTGCGACAAACGGTATATAACAGTGAGAATCGACATTTGGAGTATTTGTAACTGGTAAACGAATTAAGATATGAACAAACGTACTTCACAATTGTTTTCCTTGGGAAATTCTGGCCTGAAATCATGTGCCCTATGACTCCTCTCCATTTAAAATCCTATGGTGTATCCAAGATGGCGACTTTCAAGATGGTTACTTTCTGTCACCTGCACCATATGACTTCCCCCTAGGCCTAGTATATCCCCACAGGGTATATTTCCAATCAAAAGCGTGGTAATGGGCCTATTGTCTGCCCTGTAGATTGAATCTGTACTTCTATAAAATTCATATTGATAAAAAGGAAGAGAAGATGCAATATTTTGCATTTTCAAAAGCGATGTTTGACAGAAACATCAGTGATTGTTTTTATTCTTGATGCTTATCTTTTATTTTTGAGGCAAAATCTGCATGTTTGGAAAAGTTAATAAACACAATTGCAGGGCATTGGAAAATCTACACAGTGCTTATTCTTGATATGGGTATTGGAAAATCTACCAGCTTTATAAATAGCTAGCTGAAAACCTAGCATCACATCGGGCATTATTTATCCAGTTGTTCGGTTGACCTGTCTTACAAGGGGACCGCACGGATTTTGTTGAAATTTTAGGTCAATCTACAACCTTCTGTGTAAGACTCAGTGGCTATTTGTACCGGAGAAAAAAATAAAATATTTTACGTATATTATTGTAGTGCCAGATAAGTCAAATAGGAAGAAAGGTTAACATCTCGTTCTGTGGATTTACTGGTCCGTGTTCGATTCCTATATATTGAAGTTTTTTTCATTTTTTCCTCATTATTTTTCCATTTTTTTCTATTTTTTTGGTATATTTCGCCATTATTATTTGTTTTCACTTTGTAATAATAACATTCTCATACATAACCAACGTCACAGGTCAAAAAATGCAAAATGGTTGAACAATATTTTCACGGAACGTCATTGCTGTGGCGTGTGAAATAAAAAAGAAACTATAAAGGTCTCTTCGTATTATCGACGGTCAATGCGCCATCGCCACCAAATCAGGATTGTTAATGACTGTCTGTGAAAATAATGTAAAAAATTTTTCAATATTGACAATATTGTACAATATTGAAAAACATTTAGTTATGTATATGAATGTTATTATGCAAAGAGCAAACAAATAATAATAGCGAAAAATAAAAAAAATGGGAAAAATTAGAAAAATAATAGGAAAAAATGAATAAAAAATCAATAATGCAGGAGTCGAAACCACACCAGTATACCCACAGAACTAGATGTTAACCATTGCGCTAACACTGCATACCATTCTTCATATTTGGCTTATCTGGCACTACAATAATAAACGTAAAATATATTTTTTTTTCTCCGTAACGAATAGCAACTGGGTCAAATCCTTTTACACAGAAGGTATACTAATAATGTAGATTGACTTCCTGAAATTTCAACCAAATCCATTATTACTGGTCGGTGCGGTAACCTTGTTAGAGTAAAATAATAGCGATGTTCCCCTGCGGCGAACATCACTCGATGCTCTAGACCCATCATTCCATCGAGGGATTCTTTTGCCCTTGACATAGAAGATCTTATACCCTCCTGCTCAAATCAAAGAAGCCCGATGTTCTGAAGTTTTAGTTGCAGTATTTCTCTAACAAATAACGAACACACAAACCAACACACAAAGTTTCGCTATTCGTTTGGTAGCTCAAGAAAAACACGTGTATCTTCTTTGCCTCCTAAATAGACATTGCCACATCTCTGTCGTCTGCTATATTCATTTTCTGGTGATTGTTAATAATTATTGGAAACGAATGTTCTTTCATAGTATCATCATTTTATACTCATTGTCATTAATTCTTGGAAATGAATGCTCAGTCATTGCATCATCATGAACCTACTAGGGCATATTGAAAAGTAATGCTTCCATGGCTGTAACTTTTTTATTTTTTAACCGATTTTCAAATTTCTTTTTGTATCTGATACTTACATTTGTCCTCTATGTAATGCACCATTCATATTTCGACATAGTCCCCATTCCTTTCCACGCATTACACCAACGCGTGGATTAGTTGGGTGAACCCCTCGGAGAGGAATTTCGGGGTTGTCGTCAACACGAGGATTGAATGGCAGCTTTGGATCCTCTTCTGCAACACGATAACGCCCGTCCGCACACGATTGCCACATATCAGAGGGGGTTGCAGCGCCTACAGTTCATACATGAAAAACTGCAGTTCAAAAATGAAAGACTTTGCATCTTGCGACTTTCACCACTTCCCAAAGAGGAGAGAGCACTTTAAGGGCCATGGTTTGCGTTCTGACCCTCCGTTCAGTCCTGGTGTCGACAACAACCCCGGAATTCCTCTCCGACGGGTTCACCGGACTAGTCACGCGTTGGCGCAATACGTGGAAAGGGATGGGGACTATGTCAAAAAGTGAATAGTGCATTACATAGAGGACAAATGTAAGTATCAAATACAAAAAGAATTTTGAAAATCGGTTAAAAAATAAAAAAGTTACAGCTATGGAGGCATTACTTTTCAATATGCCCTCGTATTATTGCAGCATACACTGTGATATCACTGAATTATGACCACCCTCTTAGTAATGGGAGTAGCCACCCTTCGCCGCTATAGCTGCTGCTAGGCGTCGTGGCATGGACGCAAGAAATGCGCGGTTTGTGTCCGATGGTATGGCAGTCTATTCCGCTTGAAGCGCTGTCCACGGAGCGTCGGTGGCGGTACCAGCTGCCATACATGGCGATACAGGTGCTCCCACAGATGTTCGATTGCATTGATGTCCAGCGAATTAGCGGGCCAAGGGATCACTCGAAAATCAGTAGAGTGTTCCTCGAACCAATCCAGAAGGAGACGTGCCTTCTGACAGGTGCACTGCTCTGCTGGAACACACCATTACATTGGGGGAACATCGTGAGCATGTACGTGTGCTCCTAGTCCACTACGATTGACAGATAAGCACTGACATTAAATTGCCCTCTAGACGAATCAGTGGACCTAACTGCTCCCAACAGAAGATTACCCATGCATGCACACAACCCCCACAAGCATGTTTTCGGCCCACAATAGCCTCCTGCAGTCTCTTTTCATGGCGTTCACGACACACTCGCCATCGCCCGTCAATCTTATGGAGCAAAAACCTTGACTCGTCGGAGAAGGCGACTTTAGCCCACTCGTATGTGTTCCAATGGCGGTGCTCACGTTCAAAGTCTAGACGTCGTGGACGATGACCCCTGGCCAACGTCGTGGACTGTTCAGGCCCATGCGTAGCAGGTGCGTTCAACGGTAATGTCGGATACACTTCTGTTGGCACCACTGTTGAACCTGGTGGTCAGTTCATGGACTGTGGCAATCCTGTCACCTTTTAAGAGTCGTCGTAGGCGCCGCTCACCCCATTGGTCGATGGCTCGTGACCCTTTACAGTGATGGCCTTGGGACACGATTTCTGTCCTTACTGTCCACTCTTTGTACACCTTCACTACAGCGAACCGTGAACAGTTCACAAATCGCGTCGTTTCGGAGATGGTGCCACCCTTGCTGCGATAGCTAATTATCATCCCTTTTTGGATATCCATTAAATCCAAACATTCACCCATCTTGAGGCTTGTGCACCTGCCGTTTGATGCACTAGCTTTAAAGCTTTTTCAGACTGTTATAAATTTTGCAATTTGTAATCGTTGTTGGAGCGAACCATGCATGTGCCTTGAAGGGGTGCTGGTCATAATTCATTGATATGACTGTAACTACATCAGTTCCCAAGACATTGACATTAACACTGAGTAAAGTCAAAATATATCGGGGATTTTTAAACTAAGTTTGGATCTGCTGTGCTACCAAATAAGTTAGATGATATTCATGGCATTGTTTGAACTTGTTTTTGATGAAAGTTTGTAATATAAGAATGTGAAAATCCAGTAAATCTGAATGACGGAAACTTCTGAACAACGGAAGCTTCGTCTACAGCATGGGATTGTAGGATTACTGAAAATCAATTTGTGTTATTATTTTACTTCCTAAGATTGTTCTGTTCACCTCCAACTATAAATATCTCGGGCAACGTCAACTACCTCTTAGTTTAACATATTTGGGACATCATTTGATTTTACATTCAATGTCGCAGCACACAAGCCGTTACGGTACGTTCAATATCCCAGCCTGATATCCAGCATCAGTACGACCGTATGCCTGCAAGAGTCGAGGCCTGCATTCATGCTCGTGGAGGTTATACGGCATATTAAATGTTCCATTGGGATATTTGGGACACCCTACATCAGAATCCTCTGCACATATCGTGTTAAATAAAATATATCATATATTTTAAGCCAGCCATAAAATGCTCTTTTGCAATTTCATTAATATTCAATCCCATATATTGCATAAACATTAACAATTTCAGAAAGACAAATATAATATGAACTTGAAAAGATATTTCAGAAAATTTGTAGAGCTAGGTCTTACCGTGATTCTTTAGGAAAACAATAATTTGCAATATCTTTGTTGTGCATTGGTTGAAAATCTGAGGACAGATGGTCGCTTGTAGATGCAATTATTCTCATCATCATGTAATTAGCAATTGTTCTATAAATCAAAATATCCTGCCTTATATACTTTGAGTAAAAAGGTACATTGTCTTAAGATAATACTTAAAAATATGTAATATTTAAACTAAATTTTCAATCAACTACTCGGGAGGATCCAAAAGTAATGCACAACAATTATTGTGGCTTAATTTTTAATAATAACCAAAAGTGAAGCAATGCATAAGAAAGCTAAAGATTTTATCTATTTTTCGACATATGCACCAAGTCTGTCGAACCATTTTCCCAATTGTTACACCAGATTCAATACAGCTTATTCATAAACTCATTTTTTCTGTATAGTCTCCTGCACACACATTATTTTACCTCTGCATAAGAAGCAAAGCAATGGCTCCTAGGATTTCTTCATTGGTAAGAAGAGGTGGTATGTTGATGATGTGAGGTCTGGACTGTAGAGTGGATCTTTGGCCACCTCAAGCCAACTTCTGCAAAATTTTAGCGGTCCTCTTCAAAGAATTACCACCACCTGGAGATGCTGCTTCTTTCCAGGCAATCATATTCTTATGCTCAATATTTTCCTTTGGATTTCACTCGCGTATTTTGCGTTTGAGCTACAAAAAATTGGACCACAGCCCGGTGTTTTTCACAAGTTAACCATGATAGCAAACACGGAGTCTTTACACAATAATTATCATTTCTTTCACTAGGGCGATCCCTGTCAAGTCATTCCTGCATTTATCAAGAGATTCAAGCAACAATTTGTTATCTTCGAACATTCGGATCACTAAGTGTTCCATTAAAAAAATTTTCTGCGTTACTTTTCGATCCTTCTTCGTAAAAATGTATTTAATAATGTAAGTTTGCAAAGAATTAGAAAAATGAAAGTTTTCAAATGAAAAAATATGCTTTGCATAAGAAATTACTAGAATCTAATGCAGCAATAGATTTCGTGTTATCTCTAAGGTTTAGGGCCTTCGCTTTAATTTTATTATAAAGATTGACACATGGAGTCAGACATAGTAATTCTTGAAATAGTTACAGAAAGTTTTAGGGTGTAAATCAAGACATTAGGAGGAAACAGTGTCTCGTGGAAGCCATAAGCCCTCCTTAATGCTTATATAGTCCCATGAGAATTAAATTTATTAGAAATATAATATTTGGGGTATTTAATTCATATTTCTTTTTTTTATTTTTTTTAGCAGTTTTAGTACCTTTAGTAAAGGGAAATGTTTAGTTTTTGATAATCTTACCAATGAATGCAGAGGCAACTGTTGATGTAACTAGGGAAAATAAATGATTTCTGAAAATAAATGTAAAAATAGTGCAGAACGTCGACTATCTGCAGGGATCGGGACTAGAACAATGGCGGAAACGGGATATGGTCTAAGAATACCCTCTAACATTTTCTAAATTGTAAAATTTTTTATACGTACTTAGAGCCGGCTCTACCAGTCTCGGATAAATCCTCAGATAGATATCAAAGGTTTAAATTAACACCCTAACACACCATTCCTCGGAAAAATTTTCGACGATATAGTTCACAAGCAATGTGAGGCGCAGTGTGATTGGTCAGTTTGAAATTTATTTCGTCCCTCTACTGTGATTTATTTATTAAAGAATCATACACAAGTGTTTATTAAAGATTTAATTCTTTCTCGTGTCGTTGTTCCCAAACATTGGTCAACAAAGTCATCTGTGGACATATACTTTTTGCTTTTATATAATCTTTCTATTTTCTATCTTTCTATCTTCTTCTATATACAGGGCCGGGACACATTAATATGACCACCAGCTAGTATCCGGAATATCCACCTTTAGCGGCAAGCACAGCAGCTACTCGACCAGAAAATAACCACTCGGAAGGTGGTTGTAGGTATCTGGGACCATTCTGCGATCAGTGCATCCCGTAATTCTATCATCACGCATTGTGGAGCGTCCAGCTTGCGGACATGGTGATCGAGATCGTCCCACAAATGTTCAATGGGGTTGAGTTCCGGAAAGTTTGGTGGCTACGAACCGGTCGTGGACAATTTTGGCCGTATGGCAGGAAGAATTGACCTGTTGAAAGGTGCAATCATCCTGAGGAAGCACTGTCGACATAAAGGGATGTACCTGGTCTGCGACGATTGTCAGGTAATGAACAGGATTCAGTGTACCCTCCAGCGATATCAGTGGACTCAGACCATACAAAGAAAATTTGCCCCAAACAGTATAAAATATCACCAGCCTGTCGTCTGCCAACGATGGTGTCAGGATGCCTATTCTCAGATGCTTCCCAGGGAATTCTCCATCATCCGTCCACTTTATTCACCATAAACCGCGGCTCTTCCGGAGCCCCAACCGGAAGAGGGATCGTTGCACTGTCTTGGTGCTGACACGCCTAGTGGCCCTACTGTTCATTTGCTCAAAAGTGGCACGCCGATTGGTCTTGGCCAGGCGTAATAATCGACGCTCGCCTGTAGGATTGGTGGCCCGTGGGGTCCCATAGTTATCTCTTTGGTTGTTCGAAACTGTCTAGTTCGTGCAGTCGCGGTACACCTTCACAACGGCATCCCTAGAGCAGTTCACAAAAGAGGCCGTTTCTGAAATGCTGCCCCCCTTGGCCTGATAGCCAATGATCATCCTCTTTTGGAGGTCTAGCAGGTAACTTGCTATGCCCATGATGGCGGCATTTGCTGTATCAACGGATGCTACTACACGTTTGCTGTTGTCAGCTTTTGATGATATGCAATGATTTTCCCAACATGTTCGATGAGCGGTTTGCATATTTATCTGTCCCGACCCTGTATATAAAAAAGAATGTTAGTGGGTTTGTGGGTTTGGGGTTTGTGTGTTTCTTTCTTATACAAATCTACAGTTTCATTCCGATCTTGATGAAATTTTGCACAGTTGACCTTCAGAGGATGAGAAATGTGACTGTCAACTTCAGGTTTCTAAAAAAATAATTATCGATAATAAATCCATATTCATAATGAAGGCAGGGCATACAAATGAGAAATATCTCATGACCAACAATGTAAGGCAAATTTTGTGCAACAATAAGTGTCAACAATTATATCAACACGCAATGCACCAACATTATGCAGGGATCAAAAATATATATCTCGTGACCAACAATGCATGGCAAAGCTTATGCTACATAAATAAGGTTCAATTTCTAACAATGCATAGAATTCCTGTTGTTCAGGCTTTTCTTAGAACTGAGAGCTCTTAGTACATAACAATTTCCAGAAAGTCATTATAAATCATTAGTAACTGGAGATAATGGAGAGTAAGCAGGCTATTGAGAAAGAGTGGAAAGACGATAGAAGAAGAAGTCCTTTAGCTCTGTGCTGTATTGAGCAAATCGTGAGCATGTCGATAGAAGAATCGTGCTACACTACAGAAAATGATGAATAGTCTAGTATTGGTTCAAGACATCGAGAAAAGAGTGGGAATTGCAACGTGACTAAGAAATTATTTAGGCTAGCAGTGGCATACTTGGAGAGGTCAATCCATCGTGAACATTTAAAAAATTTTTTTTCGAATTTTCATTATGAATTTTTACTATATTAATTCTAAGCGTTTTAATGTGTTTTTTTTTATTAAATATTGCAAATTTTATCAAAGAAACAAAGATCCAAGCCACGCCGGAATGATCCCTTGAAACTGAGATGCTGTTAACGCGATGATTGAACGTTCGTTTCCAAGAATTATTGATAACGAGCATAAAATGGTGATGCAGTGACAGGACATAAATAGGGCAGCGTCTTTTGAAGAGGCAAAAGAATCAAACGTGTCTCCCAAGAACTCCATATCAAACGTCCAGACGACTGGCAAAAATTAATGTGTCTGGAAAGGAAAAAGAAAGAACGAGTAGTGGTCATAGAAACTGTCACAAAGCATTGCGACAGTTTTAGGCTCCAGTATTTTCAGTCATCAAATCAAACTGAGAAATAATGCTGGAGTTTGGCTGTCGCCATCCGTTGGCAACAGATGGCGCCTTCCGCAATCAAGAGACCTCTGTTTATATATGATCCCTGATTGCGGAAGGAAGGAGAGAAATAGGCGCAAGAAAATGCGCAAGCCTAAAAAGGTGGTTAAGCGGGAGCTGCGAAAAAGGGACTTGGCTACCGAGATTGTGAGGGAAAGGTCGTACTTGAAGAATGCGCCTATTTCTCATGAAAGAAATTATAGGCGAACGGGCGACAAGGGCGTTAAAGACCATAGCAAGGAGAAAGCCGAGTGCAGCAAATGCGTGCGCCCGGTGAAGAGACTCTCAACTCCGCAAGAGCTTTTATAATGCGACGCATTATCCTATAATGACTAATTGTGCCACTTCAGTTATTTCTCCAGCTGCCTATGTCCAGAGTTCTAGAGAAGAGGCTCCAACGCCAGTTTCTACTACGTTGCGAGTGGACGACTTCGTTCGCTACGAGGGAAAACTAAGCCTAGCCACGTCGAGAACTACGTCGAAGGCTTCCCACTCTTCCGTCTCAGCGGCCATAGCCAAGAAAGGAAAATTCAGTGCTCCCACCGAGCAGAAGACAGCTCTTAATTCAAGCCATCAATTTTCCTGGAGTCCCGGACGAGAGATGTTTCCTGTCGACATCGTGTGAGACATTTCTGGTAGTGGTGTCATCTATGCGAGCTAGTGACTGTTGCGGCGTATATCCCGAAAAGGAATTGTCGCCATTCTCCCCAATCGACATCATTGCAGGTGTCTTTCCCTGGACCAGTTCAGCTTTTCGACAGGAGAGCCTAGGCTCCTTTGCCCTACTTTCGAGGTAAGCCACTTTTATTAGAATCTCTTCAGCATATCAATATTGCTGATAGATAGTTCGTTTAGTTGGCGGTCTATAGCCAATTGGCAAGACCCCACTACCCCTTTCAGTTCTCGCTCTCCGCTCTTATGCTAATGTATAGTAACGTCTCGTAGGCTAAAGCCAGTTTTCTTAAATTTAAGAGCGGCCTCAATTTAAACAATTATTTTTTTTTCTATGATTAATTGTTATGGCAGTAAATGAGCGTGGCGACAGAGCTTTTTAATTTGGGGTTTCCTGGAGAGCAAGTTGGGTTTTCAATTTAACTGGTATAAGTTCTAAGGGGCTTGGCGTTGGTTGTGTTTCATGTGTAGCATCAGAACGCAATTAATGTTCTCTTTATTTTTATTTTTATTCCGCTTCCCGTGCAGATGATCAACGCGTTGCGTAAACGCGATCTTGTGGGTGTGCGGACAGTAGGAGTAGAAAGATTTAATCGTTACCCAGGATAACTACTAGCGGTTACGAAGCAAGCCGTCAAGCAAGGCCGCTTAGCTTACTTTTAAATTGATAATTTTTGGAACTGAATTGGGCCGGAAATTTTAAGGCTTTTCTAAGGCGTGGAACCGTAACGCATTTCACTTGTTAATGCGGTTCCCGTCTTAGTTAATAAATCCATGTTAATTATAGCGAGCAAGTTCTGCGCTTATCGTTTTTTTCCAGTGGGGATTTTCCACGTGTAAGTGGAATTCCTCCTCAACCATATTAATCTGTAAAAGGGCGTAGCTTGCCTAGAAGTAGGCAGCGCGCTCTGGTGTTATTATATACATATTTGTATTTATAATTACCTTTATGAATTAAAATTTGATTTTACCCATTTAAAAAATATATGCTCCTTGATCAGTGATCTCTTTACACTAACACGTTTCCACTGCGCATGTTTGTGACAGAAACTCTGCAGCTAGAAGACAATAGGCTAAATGGGCATTGGAACCATCTGAACAATGGTAGTTTCGAATATAACAAGAAGGTATACGAGCTTCTACGTCAAGGCGAAGAAACTTCTCAAGTGATGTTCCCCTGTAGTAAAAATGGATATTGTTTTAATCTGAGAGAATTCAAGAAGTGTTTAATTAAAGTTCCGATATAACACCGAACATTCCCGTTTTTCGGATTTTTCTTAGAATGAAAAGTACGTTCGCTCTGTGCTGAATTGACTGAATTTTTCTTTAACTAATTTGAAGTTATAGATTAACTTTTTGAGTTTGTTCTCTTTACCTGTAGTGTAATTATCCCGGGAAAAAGCCTTGTGCTTTGCTAGTCTTTCTATATACAGGGTGTACATTATCTTTTTCAAAAGAATACACAAAGATGTAGACGAAATTCAAGCCATTAAAGTATTATAAGACACCTGGGGTCGCAAATCGCAAACTTCGCCTTAAAATGAACCTCAAAGTAACCTGAATGGCGTGGCGCTGGGTAGCACGAGCCAAATTTGGGCTAATGTGTTCGCGCGGCGCGGCCCGGCGCGGCCTGGCTGGTTTCCCCGCTACCCACTACCTCATCCCGAAGAGGTCCGCCTTCCACTCCCACATGACGTACTCTGCTCTCAGTACCAACATGGTTTAATACCAACAATCGATATTCATTATGATGGCAAAGCATATTAATGAGAAATATCTCTTGACCAATAATGCAAGGCAAACTTTGTGCAAAAATAGTTATCAACAATTATATCAACACGCAATGCAAAAACACTCTGCAAGGATCAACATTATAACCAACAATGCAAGGCAAAGTTTGTGCAACATAGATACGTTTCAATTTATAAGAATGCAATGAATTCCTGTTATTCAACTTTTCTTAGAATTCAGAGTTCTCAGTACTTATCAATATCTTGAAAATCTTTAAAAATGATCAGTAACTGGAGACACTGCAGAGTTAGCAGACTAATGAGAAAGATTGGAAAGATGACAGAGGAAGGAGTCCTATCGCTCCGTGTTCTATTGAGCAAATGGTGAGCATGTCAATAGAACAATCGGCTACCGCTAGACACAATGTATGAATGGCCAAGTTTTAGTTCAAGACTTCGTGAGCAGAGTGGTAATTGCAACAACATCAAGTGTACATCTAAAGTAAGATTACGTTATTAACAAATAATTTATGCTTGCTGTGGCATATTTGGAGAGGTCCATCCATTGTGAGTATGTAAAAATATTTTTTTTCGAATTTCATTAGGAATTATTGATCAGAGAAACACTGCAACTAAAAAATGAAAAGCAATCCCGGTGTTGACACCATCTCAATAACGGGAGATACGTCCAGAGCAGTTGTATATAAGAGCCTCTACGTCAAAGGCAGGGAAAATTTATAGCTCTATATATAAGGATGTTTTTTGTATGTTTCTTATACAAATGTACAGTTTTATTATGCACTTGATGAAATTTTGCATAACTTTAAAGCATGAGGAAGGTCAATGTCTACCTTTGATTTTAAAAAAATAATAACTATCCTTAATAAATTGATATTCATGATGATGGCAGTGCATAATAAAAAGAGGTTTGCATGACCAACAATGCAACGCAAAGTTTGTGCAAAAATAGGTATCAACAATGGTATCAACATATAATTCACGAACACTATGCAGGCGTCAACAGTATATATCTCCTGACCAACAAGCAAGGCAAAGTTTGTGCAATATAGAGAACGTTCTATTTGTAACAGTGCACAGAATTCTTGTTATTCAGGCTTTTCTTGAGAGTTCTTAATACTTAACAAGTGTTAAGTGAAATGAGAATTTTTAGTACTTAACAAGTTCTTGAAAATATTTAAAAATGATCTGTAACTGGAGATAATAGAGAGTTAGCAGACTATTGAGAAAGAGCGAAAAGAGGAGAGTGAAAACAGTCCTTTAGCTCCGTGCTGTTTTGAGCAAATGGTAATTATGTCAATAGAAGAGTCGACCACCGCTAGACTACACATAGTAATGAATGGCCAAGTTTTGCTTCAAGACATCGAGAGCAGAATGGGAATTGAAACAACATCAAGTGTACAGTCGGCAACAAATGTACTTAGCCACCTTACATTAGTATTCCAAAATTAAACATTAAGTTTCCCTTTAACAATTCCGGTAAAAGTTTTTCTTGGTGTGTATTGATTGATACGGGTATAATAATTTTCGTGCACGTGAATAGTTACTTTTTACTGGAACTGTTAAAGGGAAAATTAATGTTTAATTTTGGAATAGTAATGGACGTGGCTAAGTACTTTTGTTACCGACTAGACATCTAAAGTAAGATTACGTGACTAAGAAATTATTTAGGCTATCAGTTTTATAATTGCAGAGGTCTATCCATTGTGAGCATTTATAAAAAAACTAGCAGAGGACCCGGAATTGCCCGGGATAATTAAACTTGTAGGTAAGAAGAACAATCTGAAAAACTTAAATTAAAACTAAAAATTGGTTAAATAATAACTTAATCAATACAACACAAATGGAAGGGGCCATCCATTCTACGAAATATCCATAAAACAAGAATTCTAGGTCAAATACCGGGATTTTATTTACACTCTTCTTCATTTGGCTTAAATTAAAACTGTGATCTGTAACGTTACCACAGGGGAACATCACTGGATACTTTGGACCCAACATTTTCTTGCCCTTGATGTAGAAGCTGTTATACCCTCTTGTTCTACTCGAAAATCCCGTTGTTCAGATGTTTAAAATGCCCGTATAGCTTTTTCTGTTTTTATTGCAGAGTTTCTCTGACCAATACTCGTTCCTTCTCTTTCCCTTCCTGACATAAATTCTTGCCAGTCGTCTGGACTTATGATAGGGAGCTCAAGGGAGACACTGGTGACTCTTTTCCCTCCTCAATATGTGCTGCCTTATTCATGTCCTGTCACTGCACCATAATTTTATTCTCATTATTAATAATTCTTGCAACCGTACTTTCAATAATCGCATTATATGCATGACAGTTTGCAAAATATTCACGTTCACACAGAATATAGTCAAAATGTATTTTTATGAAACATTTGGATCGTCTATAGCGTGGCACGGACTCTTTGTTTTTAGATTAAATTTTGAAGAATCTTAAAAATATACACATGAAAACGCATAGAATTTAATATAGTAAAAATTTTTATTGAAAATTTGAAAAAATTTTTTTAAAAGCTCACAATGGATGGACCTCTCCAAGAATGCCACTGCTAGTCTAAATAATTTATTAGTTACGTAATCTTACTTTAGATGTACACTTGATTTTGTTGCAATTCCCACTCTTCTATCGATGTCTTGAAACAAATCTTGGCCATTCATCACTTTATGTTTTCTCGCGGTCGCCTATTCTTCTATTTACATGCTTTCCGTTTACGCAGTACAGCACGGAGCTAAAAAATTGTTTCCTGTGTCGTCTTTCCACTCTTTCTGACTGGTGTGCTAACTCTCAGTTATCTCCAGTTAATGATTATTTTTAAAGATTTTCAAGAAATTGTTAAGTACTAAGAAACTCTCAAATCTAAGAAAAGCCTAAAAAACAATAATTCTATGCATTGTTACAAATTGAAACTTATCTATATTGCACAGACTTTGCCTTACATTGTTGGTCATGAAATGTTTCTCATAAATATGCTTTGCCATAAACATGAATAACGATTTTTTTCCTGAATATTTTTTTTTTCGAAATCTGATGTAGACAGTGACCTTCCTCATGTTTTGAAGGTCAAGTATGCAAAATTTCATCAAGATCGGAATAAAACTGTTGATTTGTATAAAAAACAAACAAACCCACAAATCCAAAACAAACATCCTTCTTCTTTCTATATACAGTACTAGAAGAGGTACCCGGCGTTGCCCGGGATAATTACACTTGCACAAACTTTTCATTGTTAGTCATGAGATATATATTGTTGGTTCATGCAGTGTGTTTGTGAATTGCGTGCTGATACCATTGTTGATACCTATTGTTGTACAAACTTTGCCTTGCATTGTTGGTCATGAGATATTTCTCATTAATATGCCTTGCCATAACCATGAATATCGATTTTTTATCGATATTTATTATTTTTCCGAAATCTGAGGTAGACAGTGACCTTCCTCATGCTTTGAAGGTCATGTATGCGAAATTTCATCAAGATCGGAATAAAACTGTAGATTTGTATAAAAAACGTACAGACCCACAGACAGACCCACAAACATCCTTCTTTATATATATAGACTAGCAGAGGATCCGGCGTTGCCTGGGATAATTACGCTTGTAGGTAAACAGAACAACCCCAAAAAGCTAAATTAAATCTCCAAATTGGTTAGATAATAACTCAATCACTGCAATATACAGCGAAGGGACTATCCTTTCTAAGAAAAATCCGAAAGACAGGAATTTACCTCTTCACTGAAAAAATCCATTTTAGGTAATATACCGGGACTTGATTTACCGAAAAAAAAGTTTTTAAAGGCTCATAATGGATGGACCTCTCCAAGGATGCCTTCTAGTCTAAGTAATTTTTTACTCACGTAATCTTACTTTAAATGTACACTTGATGTTGTTGCAATTTCCGTTCTTTCAATTTGCAATTTCCATTCATCACTGTGAAGTCTAGCAGTCGCCGATTCTTCGATTAACTTGCTTACCATTTGCTCAATACAGCACGGTGCTTCTTCTATCGTCTTTCACTCTTTCTCAATAGTCTGCTAACTCATTATCTCCAGTTACTGATCATTTTTAAAGATTTTCAAGAAATTGTTAAGTACTAAGAATTCTCTTATATAAGAAAAGCCTGAATAACAGGAATTCTATGCATTGAATTCCATATTGCACAAACCTTGCCTTACATTGTTGGTCATGGGACATATATTGTTAATCCTTGCATAGTATTGGTGCATTGCATGTTGACACCATTGTTGATACCTATGGTTGCACAAACTTTTATTTGCATTGTTGGTAATGAGATATATATTGTTGGTCCGTGCAGAGTGTTTGTGAATTGCGTATTGATACTATTTTTGATACTTATTGTTGCAAAAACTTTGTCTTGCATTGTTGGTCATGAGATATTTCTCATTAATATGCCCTGCCATGACCATGAATATCGATTTTTTATCAATAATTATTATTTTTTCGAAATCTGAGGTAGTCAGTGACCTTCCTCATCCTTTGATGGTCATGTATGCGAAATTTTATGAAGATCGGAATAAAACTGTAGATTTGTATACAAGCAAAGAAACAAACCCACAAACAAACCCACAAACAAACCCGCAAACAAACATCATTCTTCTTCTATATGTAGAAAGAAGGATGTTTGTTTGTGGGTATGTGGGTTTGTCTGTGGGTTTCTTTGTTTGCTTTTTATACAAATCTACAGTTTTATTCCGATCTTGATAAAATTTCGCAGAAATGACCTTCAAATCATGAGGAAGGTCACTGTCTACCTCAGATTTCAAAAAAATAATAATTATTTATAAAAAATCGATATTCATGGTTATGGCAGAGCATATTAATGAGAAATATCTTATTACCAACAATACAAGACAAGGCAAAGTTTTTGCAAAAATGGTATCAACACGTAAGTCACAAACACTCAGCACGGACGAACAATTTTATATCACATGACCAACAATGCAAATAAAAGTTTGTGCAACAATAGGTATCAACAATGGTGTCAATACGCAATGCACCAACACTAGGCAAGGATCAACAATATGTGTCTCATGACCAAGAATGCAAGGCAAAGTTTGTGCAATATAGAATTCAATGCATAGGATTCCTGTTATCCAGGCTTTTCTTAGAAAAAGAGAATTAATAGTACTTAACAATTTCCTGAAAATCTTTAAATATGATCAGTTATTGGAGATAATGAGTTAGCAGACTATTGAGAATGAGTGAAAGACAATAGAGGAAGCACTCCTTTAACTCCGTGCTGTATTGAGCAAATGTTAAGCAAGTAAATAGAAGAATCGCTAGACTATACAAAGTGAATAATAGCCAATATTTGCTTCAAGACAGCGAAAGAAGAAAGGAAATTGCAAAAACATCAAGTGTACATCTAAAGTAAGATTACGTGAGTAAAAAATTATTTAGACTAGACGGCTTCCTTGGAATGGTCCATCCTAGTATATCACCTAGAATGGATTTTTTCAGTGAAGAGGTAAGTTCCTGTCTTTCGGATTTTTCTTAGAACGGATAGTCCCCTCGCTCTATAGTGTAGTGATGGAGTTATTATTTAACCAAATTAGAGGTTTAATTTAGCTTTATGAGGTTGTTCTCTTTGCCTACAAGCGTAATTATCCCGGGCAACGCTGGGTCCCCTGCTAGTTATATATATAGACTTGCAAAAGTACCCGGCGTTGCCCGGAATATTTACACTTGTAGGTAAACAGAACAATCTCAAAAAATTAAATTAAATTTTGCAATATATTAAAAATAAACACATGAAAATGCTTAGAATTAATACAGTAAAAATTAATTATTTAAATTCAAAAAAAAATTTTAAAGGATGGAGCTCTCCAATAATTTCAGATGTACACTTGACGTTGTTGCAATTTCCACTCAACTTTCAATGTGTTGAAGCAAAACTTGGCCATTCATCATTTTGTGTAGTCTAGCAGTCGCCGATTCTTCTTTCTACTTGCTTCCCATTTGCTCAATACAGCACGGAGCTAATGGAGTGCTTCCCCTATCGTCTTTTCACTCTTTATCAATAGTCTGCTAACTCTTTATTATCTCCAGTTACTGATCATTTCTAAAGATTTGCAAGAAATTGTTAAGTATTAAGAACTCTCTTTTCTAAGAAAAACCCTGAATAACAAGAATTCTCTGCATTGTTACAAACTGAAACTTATACTTATTGCATCATCATTTTATGTTCATTGTTATAGTTCTTGGAAACGAATATTATAACATTGCATCATCATTTGATGTTCATTGTTATAATTCTTTGAAATAAACATTCTATCATTGCACCCTTTTCTGCTCATTGTTATTGGTGAATTGCGCATTGAGACCATTGTTGATGCAAACACGACGTTCCTATTGTTGCACAAACTTTGCCTTGCATTGTTGGTCAGGAGATATATATTGGTGAGTCCGTGCAGAGCGTGTGTAAATTGCGTGTTGATACCATTGTTGATACTTATTGTTACACAAACTTTGCCTTGTATTGTTGGTCATGAGATATCTATCAATATATATAAAGAAGGATGTTCGTCTGTGGGTCTGTGTGTACGTTTTTTATACAAATCTACAGTTTTATTCCGATCTTGATAAAATTTCGCATACATGACCTTCAAAGCACGAGGAAGGTCACTGTCTACCTCAGATTTCGGAAAAATAATAAATATCGATAAAAAATCGATATTCATGGTTATGGCAAGGCATATTAATGAGAAATATCTCATGACCAACAATGCAAGGCAAAGTTGGTACAACAATAGGTATCAACAATGGTATCAGCACGCAATTCATAAACACACTGCATGAACCAACAATATATATCTCATGACTAACAATGAAAGGAAAAGTTTGTGCAAGTGTAATTATCCCGGGCAACGCCGGGTACCTCTTCTAGTCTTCTATCTTCTATATATATAAAGAAGGATGTTTGTCTGTGGGTCTGTGGGTACGTTTTTTATACAAATCTACAGTTTTATTCCGATCTTGATGAAATTTCGCATACATGACCTTCAAAGCATGAGGAAGGTCACTGTCTACTTCAGATTTCGAAAAAATAATAATTATTGATATAAAATCGATATTCATGGTTATGGCAGGGCATATTAATGAGAAATATCGCATGACCAACAATGCAAGACAAAGTTTTTGCAACAATGGTATCAACACGCAATTCACAAACACTCTGCACGGACCAACAATATATATCTCATGACCAACAATGCAAATAAAAGTTTGTGCAACAATAGGTATCAACAATGGTTTCAACACGCAATTCATCAATAACAATGAGCTCAAAATGATGATGCAATGATAAAGCAGTCCTTTCCAAGAATTATAACAATGCAATATGGATAAGTTTCAATTTGTAACAATGTATAGAATTCCTGTTATTCAGGCTTTTCTTAGAAAAGAGAGTTCTTAGTACTTAACAATTTCTTGAAAATCTTTAAAAATGATCAGTAAATGGAGACAATGGAGAGTTAGCAGACTATTGAGAAAGAGTGGAAAGACGAGAGAGGAAGCACTCCTTTAGCTCCGTGATGTATTGAGCAAATGGGAAGCAAGTAAATAGAAGAATCCGCGACCGCTAGACTGCACAAAGTGATGAATGGCTAAATTTTGCTTCAACACATCGAGAGAAGAGTGGAATTGCAACAACACTAAGTATACATCTGAGGTAAGATTACGTGAGTAAGAAATTATTTAAAATAGCAGTGGCATCCTTGGAGGTCCAGCCATTGTGAGCCTTTAAAAAGATTTTTTTCGAATTTTCATTAAGAATTTTTACTGTATTAATTCTAAGCATTTTCATGTGTTTATTTTTAAGATATTGCAAAATTTATTTTAATTTTTGAGATAATAACATAATTTAATAAATTAATTTTTAATAATTATTTTAATAAACGTAATAGAAATAGATTGTTCTGTTTACATCCCAAGTGTAATAATCCCGGGCAACGCCGGGTACCTCTTCTAGTTTCTAATAATTATGCCCTTCCATAAAAATGAATATCGAAATCTGAGTTAGGCAGTGTTGGTTTGTGGGTTTGTTTATATACAAATCTACAGTTTTATTCTGAACTTGATAAAATTTCTCATACATGACCTTCAAAGCATGAGGAAGGTCACTGTATACCTCAGATTTCGAAAGAATAATAATTATTGATTAAAAAAGTTTCTTCAATATCGGAATAAAACTGTAGATTTATATAAGACTAGCTGATCTACCCGTCGTTGCCCTGGATAATTACAGTTATAGGGCAGCAGAACAACCTCAAAAAGGATGTTGATTTGCTTCAGTTAAACACCTGCAATTGTTTCGTGTATATAAAATATACTGTTATGGTTTCTGGTGCCTGGAATCGCCAGCCGAGGTTAGAATGCGCTCTCCCGACAATTTTATTTATATCCCAGCTTTTACTCTAAAGCTGGATGGTACACTTTGTTTTTCGTTTGTCCGTCCTGGGCGTAAAGAAACAAATTATCTGGGGTGCCGACTCTTGAGCAAGCTACATATAATTATTGCCCGTGTGAAAAAACATGGCGTTTCCAAGTTAATGCCTGCTACACTAGCCAGCGATTGCCCCTGGGCCTCGTTGATACACATAGCGAATGAAAACCGTATGGGAAACTGCAATCGCTTGTAATGGAAGGGCATATTTGTATCATGGGTATTAATGGAATGCGAGGAATGATTACGTCTTCACTTGAAGAAATATCAATGGTAATTTTGACCCTGAACACTAAAAGTAGGCATGAATCCACCTTCTTGCACTATTGATGAAGCGCCAAATGATGTCATTTTGAAGCTTGAATTGTATGCCCTTATATTTTTTATGAAATGTTTGGAATCATTTGTGTTACCATATATGTAAGATAACAGTGGTTCTGGAGGCTCTCTCTTTAAGTGGCAGCAGCTTCACTTTTCCATTAGAGCAACATATTCCCATTTATATTTCTTTGCCTGACAACGGTTACATACGACATCCATCCTCCCTATTAGGACTTTAGGGTGATTACAGTAATCGTATTCAGAATTGTAATTAAATGCCGTTAATTTTAAATTAGAATGCCGATTCGCCACCCTTAATTCTTCATTTCTACGTAGAATGCGTTGTACACGTAGCTCTCTTTCCTCCGAAGTTTCCCTTGCTCTTGACGTTGCAGTTCGCATACGTTCCAGCTGTAGACGAAGTTCTCTTTCCTCCGAAGTTTCCCTTGCCCTTGACGTTGCAGTTCGCATACGTTCCTGCTGTAGATGAAGCTCTCTTTCCTCCGAAGTTTCCCTTGCCATTGACGTTGCTTCTCGCATACGTTTCTGCTGTATACGAAGCTGTCTTTCCTCCGAAGTTTCCCTTGCCATTGACGTTGCTTCTTGCATACGTTTCTGCTGTATACGAAGCTCTTTTTCCTCCGAAGCTTCCCTTTCTCTTCACGTGAAAGCTTGCATACGCTTCTGCTGCAAACGAAGCTCCCGTTGTTCAGGTGTCTCTGACGCCCGTATAGTTTTTTTCTCTTAGCTGCAGGGTTTCTCTGCTCTTTCTTTTCTTTGGTGGCATTACAAAAGGTATGAATTAATATGGTTCCTTTGAACGATTATTAAATAGCACAACACAGATAAATCGTATACTTTTTGGTTTCATGATTCGAGTTGATATATTTTTTGGAATTAAACTGTAATAGGCTATGCGCTGCTCAAAAGTGCCAAACACACAAACACATACACACACTGTCACCATGTTTGGTGACTGACGTTTTGCCCAAGGCTCCCGATCGCTCATCACAATCGAGGAGCAAGCTTGGGTGTAGAGTAACGCCATCCGTTGTTAGCAACCACAACTTCAATGATCTTTCAGGACAAAATCCTAAGCGCAAGCGTTATAGAAAAAAAAAAAAGCGGAAGGAGCGCAAAAAGGTGCGCGAGCGTAAAGGCGCAGAGCAGGAAAATTTAAATCAAGGAGAGAGACCTGGTAACCGAGCGATAAGGACACGAGGAAATCGCTCCCGTTCGTTAAAACGAGAACGTTCGAGTACGCCTCGGAAACATACGGCCGAAAGTACAAAACGGCCGGAGTTTTTAAACTATCATCCCGATACGCCTGAGAGAAGGGAGTTTCGAGAGAGAACGCCTCCGCAGCCTGAAGCGAGTGCTCATATTTATGTCCTATTGCTAAGATTTGGTTTGTGTTCCATGAATATAGCAGTGACAGCCCAGGAAGCCCAGCGGACAGAGACTTTCCAGGTAGAAGAGAGTGAGGCAGGAGTGCCGTCGAGCGAGGAGCCCGTGGACAGTGGAACGTCCGTTCGTTCGCAGAGTATCACAGGAGACGCCCCTCGACTCACCGCAGAGCCCCTCACTGACTTTGCTACGAGATCTCTAGACGCCAGGCTAATTCCAGTGGGAAGGAGCGTATGGATTACACCTTGGACGCATGAAGCCTTTTGGCGATATGGATTGGGCGACATAGTGCCTTACGTGAGGTGGGTATACTTTCTGTCCTTAAAAGTAATTAAGCTCAGTTGTATATACAGTTTCTCTCTTCTACGTTCATGTGCAATAATTTTTTTCCCGCTCGTGCGTGCTGCTTAAAAGCTAAAATCAAGACGGGGGGGGGCCCCCCCAGCCTCTAAGGGGATTGTTTCTTTTTCGTTAAGGCATCGATTCTCGTAAGCCATTTAAGCAACGCGTGCGTTTGGCAAAGCATTTTGGTTGCACATTGTGCAGCGTTTAATAGTGTTCTAATTCGCCTCTCTTTTGCCTATTTATTTTAGTTATCAGCGGTTTCAAGCCCTTTATTAACTCGAGGTGTCGCGTTTTCTCTACGGTGCAGCGGAGGTAGCGTCCATTTCTTTGCAGAAGATTCTGGACTTGGCGCAAGCGAACCTAGATGGTAAAAGCCCAGTCGGCTGCTACGTCCGCTGTAGTCTCAGTTATCCCAGCTCACTTTATCTGGGTAATGACAGGAGTTTTGCTATACCCTAGAAGGGATCTTAGTGAGTTTCAGTTCATCTTGATATGCAAATTTTGGATCAAGTTCTTTATCTATGCTTAATGTAAATCTGATCTTCATTCCTTGGATGGACCAAGGCCTATTATTGGTCAGGTTTGCCGTTGCCTAATTTTATAGCTCGACAAGGGGTCCCAATAGATTGTGAACCAAACCTTTTGCTAGTGTATTGTTAAACGAAATTGTTCATTCCGTTCGGGCAAGGCACTAGGCGTTTCTTGCGTTTAAGCAAGATCGTGCCAGTTTCATTACTTCATCTGTGTAAATTATTCAGTTTCTTTAATTTAATTATTTCTAATAAATAATCCAGTGCCAAAAGATATACTTTGTTTTCCTCTTTTAAGTAAGCTTAAACTTCCACTGCGCAATACTTTATCCATGACACACACACACAAAGAAACACACTCACTTTTCCCAATCGTCTGAACGCTTGTTAGGGAGCTGAAGGAGGACACGTGTATCTCCTTTGCCTCATCGAGAGAGACTGCCCTATCTATATCGTCTATTATATCCATTTCCTGTTCATTCTTAATAATTCTTTGAAAAGAACTTTCTATCATTGCATCATCATTTTATGTTCATTGTTATAATTTTTTGAAAAGAACTTTCTGTCATTGCATCATCATTTTATGTTCATTGTTATAATTCTTGGAAACGAATGTTCTGTCATTGCATAATCATTTTATGTTCATTGTTATAATTCTTTGAAATGATCTTTCTATCATTGCATCATTTTGTGCTCATTGTTATTGTGAATTGCCCATTGATACCATTGTTGATGCGAACACGACGGGCCTATTGTTGCACAAACTTTGACTTGCACTGTTGGTCATGAGATATTTCTCATTAATATGCCCTGCCATAACCATGAATATCGATTTTTTTTTATCAATAATTTTTTTTCTGAAATTTGAGGTAGACAGTGAATTTCCTCATAGTTTGAAGGTCAAGTATGCAAAATTTCACCAAGATCGGAATAAAACTGTAGATTTGTACTAAAAACAAACCCACAAACAACCAAACCCACAAACAAACCCACAAACAAACATCCTTCTTTATATATATAGAAGATAGAAAGATTTTTTTCGAATTTTCTTTATGAATTTTTACGGTGGTAGGTCAAAATTTTTTCATCTGTTTATTTTTTAGATATTACAAAATTCAATAAAAAAACAAACTCCAAGCAACGCCGATGTCATCACGTAGCATATTTGTTAGCATAGCAGATCCAAAACTTCAAAGAAATACATTTTGACTAAATTTTGTGTGAATGTGAATTTTTAGGATGCTAATAATGCAATGATTGAACGTTCGTTACCAAGCATTATTAAAAATGAGCATAAAATGATACACTGACAAGACCGAAATTAAGCAGCATCTATTGAGGAGGCAAAGGAGTCACACGCGTCTACCTTGAGCTCTCAATCAATTGTCCAGACGATTGGGAAAAATTTATGCGTCTGGAAAGTAAAGAGAAAGAACGAATATTGGTCAGAGAAATTCTGCACCTAAAACTGAAACAGCTATATGGGCATATCACCTAGAATTTCTGTTTTCAGATTTTTCTTAGAATGGATAGTCCCTTCGCTCTGTATTGTATTGACTGAGTTAATATTTAGACAATTTGGAATGATGATTTAACTTGTCTAGATTGTCCTGTTTACCTACAAGTGTAATTATCCCGGGCAACGCCGTGTGCTCTGCTAGTATATATATAGAAGACAGTTTGTTTGTGAGTTGTGGGTTTGTTTCTTATACAAATCTACAGTGTTATTCCGATCTTGAAGAAAATTTTGCAAACCATCAGAGCATGAGCCAGATCACTGTTTACCTCAAATTTTTGAAAAATGATAACTATTGATAATAAATCGATATTCATGAAGACGGCAAAGCGTATTAATTACAAAGTATCTAATGACTAACAATACAAGGCAAAGTTTGCGCAATAATAGTTATCAACAATGGTATCAATAACTCATAACCAGCAATGTAAGGTTAATTTGAGCACGAACTGTAGAAAAAAGATTTACCAGACTATTGAGACACTGACCAAGTCTTGAGTTATCAAATACTTATCGAATTTCCCAGCCGACCCTAGATAATGCAAACGTATCAACAAAAGAAATGGCGACTGCTAGACTACACAGTGCGATGAAGGGCCAAGATTTGCTTCATGACAACGAGAGCAGAGTGCGAATTGCAAAAACAGATTACCTGTATTAAAAACAATTGAATTTTCACTGTATTATTTCTAAACGTTTTTATGTATTCATTTCTACTGTATATTCAAATTTTATCAAAAAACAGTCCGCGCAATGCCGTGAATATCACCTAGCTTATTTGGTATCAGAGCAGATCCAGTTTTTTAATAAAAAATCTCCGATACATTTTGCTGTATTCTGTGTGAATGTGAATGTTTTTGAAACCGAGTTGGTGATGATGCGAAAATTGAACGTTTTTTTCTAAAATTTATTTACAATGACCATAAAATGATGCAATTACAGAATATAGATAAGGCAGTGTCTATCGCGGAAACGTAACAAACGCCCAGATGGCTGGTGGAAATTTGTGCTTATTCCATCTGTGCTGAAAAAGGATGGAAATATCTGAACAACGGGAACGTTATCTAGACCAAGAGGGTATAAGCACTTCTACTTCAAGGGTAAGGGAAACTTTGAAGAAATATGAGTCTAAGGTATCAAATGATGTTTCCTGGTGATGAAGATGAATATCAGGCTCAGGCAGGTCAACAAGCGGTTAAATAAAATCCAGGGCGACAGCGGGTATGATTTAACCAAATATATAAATAAGAGTGCTTGGTCAGGGAAGAGAAAAAGTTATCTTTGTGTCGAAAACGTCTGAACAACGGGAAAGTCTACTGCAGGAATTTGTAGAAATACTGAAAACAAAGTTTGAATTATTATTATTTGAATCCTTGGAATTGTTTTGTTTACCTATAACTGTAATTTTCCCGGGCAACATCAGGTGCATCTGCTAATCCATATACAAGTTGAAAATTAATTCTACTGCCAAACTTGGAGAGGTAGTAGTGATAGTGGAAACAAACAACTTTTCTTTATACCAGTTTTGCGAGAAAAATTTATTTACCATCGCAGAACATTTACAGCAGAATTCCAAGACATGCGAGAAAAGGACGTGTGATAGAGGAGATATAACAACGGTTTGCAGAGGATCTCTCAACAAAAGCACCCATGCAGTCGCACATGCTGTGGGAACAGTCAAACAATTGTCTAGAACGTCATGCATGACAATGCACAACATTCACACCACGACCAGACTGTTCAGACTTTGTGACCCAAGGACTAGCAACTACGTGTGCACTTTTCCGACTCTCATCTACGGAATGTTGCCGTCAATCCCGCGTTTAAATTATTTTGTTTTCTGATGAAGCACAGTTCACCAAGGATGTTCTCTAAAATTGCTACAATTGCAATGTGTGGAACGACACAAACACTTTGAACAACTGCTGTAACAGTTCTGTGTTGGTAAATAATTTTCTTTCGCTAAACTGGTATAAAGAGAAGTTGTTTGTTTCGACAATCACTACTATCTCTCCAAGTTTGGCAGTGGAATTAATTTTCACCCTGTTTATAAAGACGGATTTTGTTTGTGGGTTTGTTTGTGTGTATTTAATACAAATCTACAATTCTATTCCGATCGTGATTAAATTGATATTGATGTATTTTCAAATTTCACCACAGCAAGGCGAGTCTAAATTTAAAGTAAGATTACGTGACTAAGAAATTATTGAAGCTTGCTGTGATCAAGAATTATTTAGAGATCCAGCCATTGGAAACATTTAAATTTTTTTTCAATTTTCATTACGAATTTTACTGTATTAATTCTAAGGTTTTTCATGTGTTCAATTTTACTGTATATTCATATTCAGAATTTCAAAATTTCATTAAAAAAGACCCCAAGCAACACCTGAGATATCACCTAGCCTATTTGATAGCACAGCAGATCCAACATTTTCTAATACGTATAAACTGTGTGAATTTCAATGTTTTGAAACTGATGTGGTGATGATGAAATAATGCTTTCATGATAATGCAATTATAATACTTTCTTTTCCAAGAATTATAAAAATGAGCATAAAATGTTGATGCAATGATACATCGTTTTTCACAAGAATTATAACAGTGAAGATAAAATGATGATGCAGTGCCGAAAAATAGTTTCCAAGAATGATTAACAATGAGCAGGAAATGAATAAAATAGATGATATTGATTAGGCAGTCTCTCTTGTGTCTCCCTTCAGCTCCCTAACAAACGTAAAGACGATTGGTGAAAGTTTGTGTGTGTGTTTATGTGTTTGGAATGCATGAGCAGAGTAAAACCAAATACAGCTTTATTCCGAATAAAGAAATACATCAACACAACTCTTCAAACAAACAAGCATACGGTTATCTTATTACATATTACTTATTAATTCATACTTATCGAAAAGTCACTGAAGAAAAGAAAGAGCATTGGTCAGACACCCCTGCAGCAAAAACACAAAAAAGTATCCGGGCAGCGGAAACAACTGAACAACAAGAGCTTCACCTACAGCAGAAGTGTATCCAAGCTTCAACATCAAGGGCAAGGGAAACTTCAGTGGAAAGAGAGCTTCGTTTACACCAGGAGCGTATGCGAGCGTCAACGTCAAGGGCAAGGGAAATTTCGGCGGAAACAGAGCTTCATCTACAGCAAGAGTTTATGCGAGCTTCAATCTCAAGGCAAGTAAAACATCAGTGGAAAGAGAGCTCTTTCTATAGCAGAAGCATACGCGAGCTTCCACTTCAGAAGCAAGGGAAACTTCAGAGTAAAGAGAGCTTCATCTACATTAAGAGAGTATGCGAGCTTCAACCGCCAGAGCAAGAGAAACCTCAGAGGAAAGAAAGCTGCGTGTACAACGAGTTCGATGTACAATGGAAGAATAAGGGTGGTGGATGGACATTCTAATCTAAACTTAGGGTATTTAATTACAAATCTGATTAGGATTATTATAATCACCCTAAAGCCCTAATAGGAAGGATGGAAGTCGTATGTAACGATTATCAGACAAAGATATATGAATGTGAACAATCGGGAATATGTTGCTCTAATGGAAAAGTGAAGCTTCCGCCACCTAAAAAGCTTCCAGGGCCACTGGTATCTTACTTATCTGGTAACACAGCAGATTCTAGGCAATTCCTAAAAATATAAGGGTCTACATTTCAAGCTTTCGAATGATATACTTTGGCGCATTCCTACCTCCTAAAGAGAAAGCCTCACAACTGAAAAGTCATGCATTGTTACATCATAAGTTGACCAAATTTAGGGCTTATTATTTGTAGAAATAGGATCAACAAGGGTCGAATTATGATGTTGTAACAATATATGAAGTTTCAGTTGTGAGTTCTAGGAGGTGTCGCGTCATCCATACTGCAAGAAAGTGGGTTCTTGCCTACTTTTAAGGTATAAGGCAAAATTTACAAAGCTTGATCATTTTTTATACTTGCAGTTGAACTTCCAAAATTTCTACAAATTTACTTCTTGGCCGATGAAATATTACAGGCTGATCAACGATTTGCTAATATCGCTGGAGTGCTATATGACATCGTTTTAAGTCTGCAGAGACTATTTGTCACAAAGCATTGCGACAGTATCAGGATCCAGTATTTTCAGTCATCAAAACAAACCGAAAAATAATGCTGAAGTTTGTCTGTCGCCATCCGTTGGCAAAACAGATGACGCCCTCCGCAATCAAAAGACCTCTGTTTACATATGATCCCTGATTGCGGAAGGAAGGTGAGAAATCGGCGCAAGAAAATGCGCAATCGTAAAAAGGCGGTTGAGCGGGAGCTGTAAAGAGGGGACTTGGCTACCGAGTTTGGAAGGGAAAGGTTGCCATGAAACAATGCGCCTTTTTCTGAGGAAAAAGTGAAGAAAGGCTAATCGACGACGAGCGCGATAAGGAGGCCAGCGAGGAGAAAAGCAAGTGGAAAAAAGGGGTGCGCATGTTTTACGGACCCACCATACCGCGTGAGCCTTCCCAATGCGACGCATTATTCGTTAATGACTAATATTGCTACTTCAGCTATTTCTCTAGATGCTCACGTTCTGAGCTCGACTGAGGAGGTTTCAACGCCAGTTTCTTCCACGTAGCGAGAGGACGACTTCGTTATCAACGACGGAAATCTAAGCCCCGCCACGTCGAGAACTACGTTGAAGGATTCCCACTCTTACGTCTCAGAGGCCATAGCCAAGAAAAAAAAATTCAGCGCTCCTACTGAGCAAAGGACAGCTATTATTTCAAGCCAAATATTTTCCTGGAGTCCCGGACGAGAGATATATTTCCTGTCGGCTTCATGTGAGACGTTTTTTATGACAGTATCGTCTTTGAGAACTGGTGAATGTTACGGCGTTTATCCCGAAGAGGAATTGTCGCCATTCTGCCCTACAGACATCATTGCAGGTGTCTTTCCCCGGACCAGTTCAGCTTTTAGACGGGAGAGTCTAGGCCCCTTTGCCGTACTTTCGAGGTAAGCCAATTTTATTTAGAATCTCTTCAGCGAAGCTATTTTTGCTGATAGATGTTTTGTTTAGTTGGTGGTCTCTAGCAAATCGACAAGACCCCGTTAACCCTTTCAGCTCTCGCTCTCCACTCGTATGTTAATGTTTTATAGCGTTGCATAGGCTAATGCCGTTTTAAGCTTAACGTTTCTGTAAGTTTCAAAGTAGCCATAACCTTAGACGGATATTAACTGAGCGTGGCAACAGCGGTTATTGTTTTGGAGGTTACGAGAGGGCAAGTTAAGTTCTCAAGTTAACTGGTGTTAGTCCTAAAAGTCTTAACTTTTGTTATACACTTGTATAGTCCATGGTGCGCGTCGACATCATGTTCTCTTTTGTTTTATTCCGCAGCTTCCCGTGCGGGCTGGTTTCAGATGATCAACGCGTTGCGTAAACGCGAACCTGTGTGTGTGGACTGAAGGATCAGCGAGATTTAATCGTTACCCAATTCAGATACGAAGCAAGCCGTCAAGCAAGACCACTAGCTTTCTTTCAAATTGATAATTTTTAGAACTGGTTTGGGCTGGAAAATTTTATGACTTTTCTATGGCGCGGAACTGTAACGCATTTCAGTTGTTTATGTGGTTCCCGTTGTAATTAATAAATCACTGTTAATTTTAGTGAGCAAGTTCTGCTCTCTTCATTTTTTTCCCAGTGGGGATTTTCCACGTGTTAGTGGAATTCCCCCTCAATCATATTAATCTGTAAAGGGGCGTAGCTTACCTAGGGGTAGGCAGCGCGTTCTGATGTTATTTAATACATATTTGTATTTATAATTATTTTTATGGAATTAAAATAAGATTATACCCATTTATAAAATATATGGTCCTGGATCACTTATCTCCTTACACTTACACGTTTCCACTGCGCATGTTCGTGACAAGGAGTATATATTTTGCGTGGTATAGAGCGTGGTTAACGTTTGAAAGAAAAATAAATTTGGTTGGATTTTTTCCCCCCCGCCCAACCCACCCTAAGCTTTTGCGTTTTTGTAAGGCTTTGTTAGTAGTGGTAATTCCAATTTTTTGGCCTTACGTTAAGTCGCGTGTCATCGTATTACTCTCTACGACGGTTTAGCCAAAAAAATTTTTTTCCTCACCAAGCTGGATTGTCAGTTTCAGTCACAGCAACGAAAGCGCGATTTGGTTGGTAGGAGTAGCGTTAGTTAAAAGCTCCCCTGCTGTTATATAGGTAGTTGCGCGTCTTGGGTGTTAAGGTAACTATTCAAGCTTCTCAGCTTTATAAAGGAGGAGTATATATTTTGCGTGAGTAATTACTTATCGTTAAGAGGGTGTTAGGAAGTTGGTGGCTTCGCGTCGTATGAAAGAAGAAGCCAGTGTGTTGAATTTAAGATTTTGAAACGGTGTGGCCGTGAATAGAGCTTTACAGGGTATGGTCTCCCCTTAGTAATTAGGCTTGAATGTTTGTTTGAGGCTATTAAGGCCACGTTGTCCTTGGAGCAAAAAGTTTACGAGTTATTTGAAACCGTATGGGGATATAGCGCAAACTCTCAGGGTTGCAGCCATTCCGAAGAAAAACTTGTGTCACGGAAGGGTTTAGTATCTCTTTTGCAAAATTAATTGTGGTCTAAACTCAAAGTTGGACATTGAAACAATGGAAATTCTGTCTAATAGAAAGCTTCGCGATAAGGCATTGGGTATGCAGTATATTAGTGGTCCTATGAGTGGCCATATAAAGAAGTTTAAACGTTTAATGGTGCGGAATAAAGTATATAATCATAAATTAATCTTCAGTTATTTAATGATGACGCTTCCTTACCATGTCCGCCTTCACTTAAGCAATTATGAGGAGGCGCTTTTTGATGAGCTCTCTCGTTGTATGCAATACACAGAGGAGGATAGCTCTAGTGACACGGAGCATTTAGTACTTGACAATGATCTGGCAGTAAAATTAATTTCAGATATGTATCATAAAGCCAGAGATACCGGCATAAATGTAATAGACGTGGTGGACGCTTCTTTTCGGTACGAGATAGGTTCCCCCCTGGCGGAAAAAAGGGGTTCGCCTATGAATGCTATACATAAAAAGAGTTATAGTAAAATTAAAGTAAGGAAAAAGGGTAAAAAGCGAAACAAACGAAACCGTAAACCCTTGCACTCAATAAACACTGTAATGGCAAATAATGCCAATAATAAGGGGGTGCATATGCCGAAATCCAAAGACGAAAAAGAAGCTTCACAACTTCGAATACCCGATGAAAGTGGGCGAGTAAGCGAGGTAGGAGTGGCTGTAAAAGACCAAGGTTCGGACAACCTTTACAGTCAAACCGCAGATACAGAAAAGAGTTTCCAAGTCATTAGTGAAACGAATTCGGAGATAAGGCAGTTACGGGCTCGTCTTAAAGAGATAGCGTTGGACGACATTTTAAGAAATCGGGTCGGCTCTCTACAGGGGCAAACTTCGAATGAAGAAAGGCAGCAATTAGAAAGCTGTGAACAAGTATTCAAGTCAAGATATATGGATGAGTATAATTTTGACCCATTGTTTTGTGAGTCACTTGGAAACCCGAGTAGAAGCCCAGAAGGCTATGTCCAAGTAGCTCGCGAGGGGGTCAGTGATATGACGTCGGCAAGGAATCTACAGGCTCATGATTTGCGAGGGGTAGGATTTAACGTTCCTGGTGCAAGTAGTGGGCCGACAATTAAGTTTAGCGAAGGTCAACTCCTTAATTTAGTGCCCGTTTTTAAGCACTTTAAACCCCTACGAGTTTGTAAGCCAGTACAGAGCTTCTTAGATGTAGGTTGTTTAATGGAATACTGCGACTTAGCTATAAATTACAAATGGGAAGAGTTTAAAAAGGCTTATAACAAGACAGCTGCGATTAAAGAACTGCCAGCAGGAAATATGTGTATACCAGGTGGGCATTAAGTTTCCTAGACTAACTAGGCCTTCCATTCACGCAGTGAAAGCGGAATTAAAAGAGTAGGAGGATATATTAGTAAACTTAAGTCAAACTTGTCAGGGAATTAGTACGCTGTCGGCGCAGAGGCTAGGAGATAATCCAGTAGGAAAGCGATGCGTCAATGACAAAGCAAAGCGCACTTACCGATCAATTGCTATACAAGTTGATTTAGAGAAAAAGGATAGAGACAATAGATAGATTCAAAAAGAATTTATTGGACGTTATTGGCGGAAGGAATCTTATGGTCGCAGTCACAAGTCAAAACATACTATAAGCGATCGAAACAGGGATTCTAGGCGTAAAGAAAAGAAAGGGGCGTCTTGCGGAGGTAGTGCTGGTCAACATAGGACTTGTCACCAGCAAGCAAAGAGAAAGTAGTCCAAGGGGCGGGGTATAAAGGCGCAACTACATTCAGTTGAAATTAGAGCTGATAGATCAAAGAGCACGAGTTATAAAGGAAAAAGTAGATCTACGTTAGGTACCCCTTTCGACAAAGCAGGGCCTACGTATCCGCAAGGAATCAGTGGCAAGCAGGAATCGTCAGCAAAGCAACGATTGAAAGTTAGCAAGGGGTCACAAGTTGTGACTCACAACCCGTTGCGTGCAGGCAGCAAACAAGAATTTTTTATAATTCCAGGTTAAAAAAGCACCCCAAACTGGTAGTGCGGGTCAGAACTTGGGGCCTAGAGTTAGGCCTAGAAATAGAGCAGTTCAGCTCTTAGACGGGAGAGTCTAGGCATCTTTGCCATACTTTCGAGGTAAGCCAATTTTATTTAGAATCTTTTCAGCGAAGCTATTTTTGCTGATAGATGTTTTGTTTAGTTGGTGGTCTATAGCAAATCGACAAGACCCCATTAACCCTTTCAGCTCTCGCTCTCCACTCGTATGTTAATGTTTTATAGCGTTGCATAGGCAAATGCCGTTTTAAGTTTAACGTTTTTGTAAGTTTAAAAGTAGCCATAACCTTAGACAGATGTTGTCTCTTTATTTAATTAATTGTCAGGATTGTAACTGAGCGTGGCAACAGCGATTATTGTTTTGAGAGGGCAAGTTAGGTTCTCAAGTTAACTGGTGTTAGACCTAAGGGTCTTGACTTTTGTTATACACTTGTATAATCCATGGTGCGCATCGACATCAGAACTCAGTTAATGTTCTCTTTTGTTTTATTCCGCAGCTTCCCATGCGGGCTGGTTTCAGATGATCAACGCGTTGCGTCAACGCAATCCTGTGTGTGTGGACTGATGGATTACCGAGATTTAATTGTTACCCAATTCAGATACAAAGAAAGCCGTCAAGCAAGACCGCGAGCTTTCTTTCAAATTGAAAATTTTTGGAACTGGTTTGGGCTGGAAAATTGTATGGCGCGGAACCGTAACGCATTTCAATTGTTAATGCGGTTCCCGTTGTAATTAATAAATCACTGTTAATTATAGTGAGCAAGTTCTGCTCTCTTCAATTTTTTTACCAGTGGGGATTTTCTACGTGTTATTGGAATTCCCCCTCAATCATATTAATCTGTAAAGGGACGTAGCTTACCTAGGTGTAGGCAGCGCGCTCTGGTGTTATTTAATACATATTTTTATTTATAATAATTTTTATGGAATTAAAATATGATTATATCCATTTATAAAATATATGCTTCTTGGTCACTTATCTCCTTACACTCACACGTGACACTATTTCATTTGCAAAACCACTTGGTAAGAATGTTTAAACGACATTAGAAAGATGCCTACAGACGGGTACAAAGTAATCAGGGCAGACAAGAGCTCATATGGCGAACATGAACGGCGTTTTAATGCCCCAACCATTAACGATGTAACTATACTCATGGCTTATACTCATTAACGATAGCCGTTGCATGATTTTTCAGAGACGAAGTGAAAATTTGCTGAGGGCGAGGATGGTTACCACTTTAACATAAAGCAAACCGATCCTCTCACAGGAAATACGATGCAAAAAAAAGTATCTTCTATGGAGTTTTATGCACACCGTACTATGCTGAAAGAGGGATCGTCAAACCACATTTTACGATTGTGAGATTATCGCTAGTTGTTTCATCAATACACCATAGATATGTACGCGAAAATCGAATGTGAGCGGCTTCCTTATATTAGGTTAAATCAACAGAAACTGCGTATTGATGATTATATTCATCTATTGGTTGCTGTGGCTAAAGACCGGAATGTCGCTGATATAAGAAGGCTTCGTTCACTGGCAGTCCAAGGCACATGCACGAATATGCTCAAGATGCTATGTCCTATGTCCACAATCATGGCTGTGTGGATCTTTTTGTAATCTTTACGTGCAACCCTAAGTGGCCAGAGATTACAGTTGAGCTTTTGGAAAGCCAATCACCAATTCATCAGAAAGATTTAACGGCGATAGTATTTAAGCAAAAAGTCATTAAATTTATTGATATTGTTATGCAAAGCCACATATTTGGAGAAAACCCGCTGCTGGAGGTATTTGGTCGAATGCCAAAAGTGAAGACTTCCACATGCACTCATGTTGGTATGGATCAAAGAAAAATCCGACCGATTGAAATAGATGTCATAATTTTTGCAGAGCTGCCGGATCTTCAAAAAGGATCTACTGCTTTTCAAAGTAGTGTCAACGAACACGATTCGTGAAAGGTGGCAAATGTACAGAAGATGGCAAATACACATCCACGAAAGTTCATTGATGACAAACTATCAGCCAACGATGCTTAATCTTTATACAGAAGAAGGAAACCTGAAAATGAGGGCTTCACCACGACTGTTAAGTTTAACAAACAAAATAGAGATATCAACAGGTGGGTTGTGCCTTATTACCCTCTCTTTATAAAAATGTTTCAAGCACTCATCAATATCGAGTACTGCCAGTCTGTTAAATCGATTAAGTACATTTGCAAATACGTCAGTAAAGTCAGTGATATGGCCATTTTCGGGTTAGCCAATGAAAATGCGGTGGATGAGGTGACTCAATACCAAGTAGAGAAATATGTTAGTCGTAATGAGACCATTTAGCGCCTCTTAAATTTTCAAATCCACGAACGATACCCAACGGTAAACCACTAAAGCGTTCACTTAGAGAATGAGCAGAGAGTATACTTTATGGAAAAGAATTTTCAAGAGAGAGCAGAAATGCTTGCCAACACAACATTAACAGCGTTTTTCCAGTTCTACCAAGAAGATCCATTTGCAAAGACATTACTCTATGTCGAGTTACCAAAATATTACACGTGGAACGCCTCAAATTGGAAAAGCAACAAATTGTCGCGAATTTTCAAGTTACTAGAACTTTGCAAGATATTTATTTATGTAATTTTTGTGACAATTGTGATATTAGTTTCAGAAAAACATTTAAAAGAGAAAGACCAAGTCTTCAAGTGTCGTTCTGAGGAGTAGACATATTTTTTTCGTCTTTGACCTAGAAAAGAAAATATTGAAAACTATTGTGGAATAGCTGGGACGGGATAATTAGGATAGCGAAATGATTTATTTCTGAAAATGGTCGACTGGAAAAAAACAAAAGGAAAATAAAAGGAGACGACAACAATACTCAACTTTTTAAAAAATAACTTCAGACATTGTTGGCGGAAGGAATGTTTTTTCGTTGGCGTGATGGCATAAGAGAGGAGTGGAGAGAGCTCTCCTAGATAGTTTTAGAGCTCGTTGAGTTGAATTTTGTACTTACCGTACTTGAAACAGTACAAGGCTTAGTTAAAGCCGGTAAAACGTGATAAGCCAGCCAAACTATGATTTTGAGGAATTCAGCGAAACGGCTGTGAAAAGAAAAAGAAAGCGCAATAATTCACAAAAGAATGAAATAAACGTTTAATGTAGATTAATTTGGTTGTTTTGACCAGTCAAATAAAAACACAAATTTCAAGACGTCTCCCTTAAATTAGGCAAATTAGGACCCCTTCGGGAAGTGATGAATCTTCAATATTTCCGAACTCTTCAATGGAGCTAATATAGATGAAAGAATGTTCGTGAATACGGCAAAGTGATCCGGTAAGGTAGTAAATATACAGGGTGTTCAAAAAGTCTGGTAACATGGCAGATATCTCAAAGCTTCCAGGTAGGCGAGATCTGATGATTGTGGTTTATTGGCAATAGGGAAGTGGGGAATTCTTTGCCGCACTCAAATTTGACCTTAAATTAACAGCACCGGACCACAATTAACAGCACATAAACATGGCGGAACTGGGTCCTAAAGAGGAAGTGAATTTTTCCGAAACGTCTAACGCCGTCGACCGTAATAAATACAACAATGTCGTGTTTGAATGAAAAACGCTAGGAAAACTTTTGCGATTTGACAAATGCTAGGTAAAAATTTAGGTTTATGTCCGGCGGTCCCCGCCTTTACTAACGTGACTAACATTACCCTCTTAGTTTGAAGTAGAATACCTTCAGACTATCCCCCCCCCCTCCCCCTGACTTACCTGATTCCCCAGTGGGCGTGCCAAAAACCCCTGGTAGTTTTACGCAAGGAGCCTGCTACAGAGCTATAGTGAACTAAAATGAAAAGTAAAACCAATATGCGCCATAGCACCTGGAAAAGAAAGTAGAATGTTAAGACAATTTGAGTAATTAGCGTGACCAATTTAAAGTACATAGATTAACGTACCTCCTGAGTAAACTTGTGACCTAAAGAACTTGACTGACGAAAAGTAAATAAAAAAACCTGAAACATAATTTGGAATAATGGAAAAGTGAAAAACTTAAGTTAAATATGAATAAGTTTCGGAATATTCTAGTTTAGAACCTGTTTAAATTTCATCTTTTAAACCTGTTACAAATATTATTCTTTATGTCTATTTTATAGTTCTAATATTTATTTTTTTTACCTTTTTGATCACTGTGGCCAAAGGGTTGTTGAAGCACCCGAAGAAGAGTAACGTCAGTCGAACGAATCAACCACCAGGAATATAAGGTAGAATTTGAACCTTTTCTGTTGTTAAGTGCCATATAATTTTGTAATGAATCAATTAAAAGAGGAATTTAGCTGGACGATCACTGTTATGCAAAAGACTTAATTGGATTGTACTCTATCATAAAAGGGTTTAGATAACTATGATTGTGCACCGATGCCTTATGTATTTTAATTAAAGCCCAGTATATTTTAATCAGATACCCTTATAGATTTGTGGTTATTTCTAAAATAGCGAAAGAAGTCAGTAATCTAGATTGGTAAGATACCTGGAAAGATAATCTTGTTAAGTTTAAGCAGCTATAATTTTAGTCAAACGAAAGTTGGTGGGGAAATGCTATACTTACTGTCATGATTCCTTGAAGCTCCTTAACTGTGCGTTACACACATGAAGAAGGGAGCCCAAGTTCCAGGTAATACCGATATATGCGCAACTGACGCCATTGGCCATGTCTACACTATTCATCCCAGCAATGCAGAGTGCTACTACCTGAGAATGTTGCTTGATATTTTGCGAGGACCAACATCATTTAATGATCTTAAAAACTTTGAGGGACAACTGTGTGAAAGCTATAGAGAAGCATGTCAGAAACATGGATTGCTTGAAAACGATAAACACTGGGACATGACATTGGCAGAGGCATCTGGGACACTCAGGAGGCTTTTAGCCATTTAATTCACGACGTGCACTCCATCAAATCCACAACGCCTTTGGAATAAACATAAAGAAAATCTAAGTGAAGACATTCTCAGAGAGGCTCAAAGCACTAACCCAATCATTAACTCAGGTTAGACAGCGGAGATATTGAAACAACCGCTTATTCTTTTTGAGAACAAATGTATGTCTATTAACGTCAAAACTCTCTTACAGCTTGGGGTAGAGGCAACGAATCGAAATAGTCAAGAGGTCCTAGATAAAGATTTTTGGTCAGAAAGAGAAATACGGCATTAATGTTTGCCAAATTTTTGTGAAAACTAATAGACCCTCATTAGTCTTAGACAAGAGGCAAGCTTATGACACTCTTCTAAGTCTCAGTCAGGATGGAAATGATGGTATTTTTTTCTTGACACCTGGGAAACTGTAAAAACATTTCTGAAAAATATTTTGCTGGCTGAGATTCGAAAAAAAAAAATTGCTTTGGCTATAGCATCTTCTGAAATAGCTTCTACACTGTTAGTTGGTGGTCGAACAGCGCATTCAGCTCTGAAGCTACCATTGAATCTGCAGGTTTCAGAATGGTCCATTGGCAATATAAGCAAATATTCCAGTCAAGTGCTCAAGTATTACAAACTAATCGTTTGGGACGACCGCACCATGGCCCAAAAGCAGGCACCAGAAGCTCTTAATCGGACATTGCAAAACATACGAGAAAATGGCTGGCTGATGGGCGGTACTGTTGTCCTCCTTTCGACAAACCTGCCTGTGATTCTATGCTCTACGCCAGCCGATGAACTTAACGCATGTCTTAAGTCATCGAAGTCATCGACCTTAGGGAGGCATGTGCGCAAAATGGATCTCAATACGAATATGAGGATTCGTTTATGAGTAGAAACAAGCCCAGAGCAGTTTGCATATCAATTGCTGTTAATTTCCAATGCAGAATTTTCTGTCAACTCTACTAACAGTCTGATTTCGCTTCCCTCAAATTTCTGCAATGTGGACTCTTGTCTCGACGAGCTGATAACAAAAGTTTTTCCAGATTTACTTGAAAATAACCACTGGCGTCGATGCTGTGCGAAAAGGCCACTTTAGCTCCAAAAAACGACAGCGTTGAATATGTCAATGATCTTATTCAGGAAATGCTTCCCGGCAACTCTGCCACCTTTTCATCTGTTGATACAGTAATGGATATGAAGCATCTGTGCATTACCCTACTGAATTTTTAAATTCCCTTGAACCCCCCTGGAATGCCGTTGAACTCATCGTGAATTACAGGGTGACAAAAATTATGGCAACAGAAATGGACGAATATATTAAAGCGCCACCAAATAAATTTCAATTCATTGCAATTACTACATATTCTTGGGCAAGTCGTCCCTGTTTTAAGTTATTATGAGGTTATTGATGTATGTTTTGAAAATGTAAAGCAAACGCAATGCAATTTTGGAGCTATTTCGTCAAGGAAAGCGTCAATGTGAAATTGTTTGTTTGCTCAATGTTGGCAGAGACGTCGTCTCCAAAGCAGTCAAACGGTTCAAAGAGCTTGGCCATGAAGGCGACCCCCCAGAAAGAGGAAGAAAGCATACCACCAACACGTCCAGGAACTACAAAATCATCAAAAAGTGAGTCCAGCGAAATCCGAGGGCCTCAAGGAGACAAATCGCTCTGAGACTGGAATCAACCGCGAATCGGTGCGGAAAATGGCAACAGAGGAACTCAATCTCAAGCCCTACAAACGCCGAAAAGACCAGCTCCTCACAGACGAAAACAAGCGCGTACGGCTCCACAGATACTGCCAACTCAATGGAAATGGAAGCGCATCCTCTCCAGAGACAAAATGCTCTTCACTGTGGAGCAGGCACACAATCACCAAAACGACAATATTTAGACAGCAGAGGTACCCGGCACCTCTGCAGTCATCGACTGTCAGCAAAATCCGCAGTCCGTGATGGTCTGGGGCGGAATTTACGCCAGTGGCAAGACAGCCATCGTTTTCGTGGACCAGGGAGTGAAAATCAACCAACAAGTTTACCATCGTGACATTCTTGATGCTGTGGTACTTCCTTGGGCTTGCCAGCATTTCGGTAATGCGGATTGGACCTTTCAAAAAGACTGCACCCGCTCAGAGAGCGAAAATGACGCCTGAGTGGTGCAGGAAACATTTTCCGAATTTCATCACGTGTCAGCTTTGGCCGCCCTACCCGCCTGATGTCAATCCGATGGATTACAGCGTATGGTCGATCTTGGGAGCCAGGACGTATGCTTAACCCCACAGCAGTTTGGAGTTGCTGAAGAAGTCCCTGCGCCAAGAATGGGACCGATTGTCGCTGGAACGACTTACAGCCCATTGCTGGAAAATTCAAGACACACGTTTGTATTGCCGCCAAAGAAGCCCAGGTCGAAACCGAATGAACATATTATTACCTAGGGTCTATTTTGTATTTATTAGTTGTAAATTGCTATAGTTTACGTTTTTTGGATTAAAAAATTTGTACACATCGAGTTGCCATAATTTATTGTCACCCTGTATCTATTGTCAAACGTAACAAAGGGCACCATTATCTTAGGGAATGCCGCAGGTGATGACGTATTCATTCCTCGCATTCCATTGATGTCCGTGATGCAAATATGCCTTTCGATTACAAGGGATTGCAGCTTTCCAGGATGGGTCCAACGTGCACTCGTTATGAGTATCAACATAGCTTGGGGGCAATCGTTTTGTGTGACAGGCATTAACTTGGAAACACCATGTTTTTCACATAGAAAATTATATGTAGCCTGCTCAAAAGCCGGCACCCGAGATATATTGTTTGTTTACGCCCCATGTAGAAAAACGAAAAACAATGTGTACCATCAAGCTTTCCAGTAAAAGCTTGGATATAAATAAAGTAGCTGATAGAGCGCATTCAAACATCGGCTGGCGAGTGCAGGCACCAGAAACCATAATAGACTTTTTTATATACACGAAATAATTGCAAGTGATCTAAATCAACATCCTTCTTGAGGTAGTTTTGCTTAACTAAAACCGTAATTATTCCGAGCAACACCGGGTACCCCAGCAAGTCTTTCTATATATATAAAGAAGGATGTTTGTTTGTGGTTTTGTGGATTTGTTTGTTTTTCATTTCAAAAAATATATTTTGACTAAAATCTGTGTGAATGTTAATATTTTGGAAACTGAGATGGTGACATTGCGAAGATTGAACGATCGTTTCCAAAAATTATTAATTATGAGCATAAAATGATGATGCAGTGACAGGACATATATAAGGCAGCGTCTATTGAGGAGGCAGTGGAGTAACACGTGTCTCCCTTGAGCTCCCTATCAGGCGTCCAGACGACTGGCAACGAAAGTAAGGAGAAGGAATGAGTATTGGTCACAGAAACTCTGTAGCTGATACAAAAAAAGCAATACGGGCATTGGAAACATCTGAAAAACGTGAGTTTCAAATAGAGCAAGAGGGTATACGAGCTCCTACACTCACAGCAATTTCAAGATCGTAGGACACATTTTATTAGGTTATAGCTCTCAGACTCGATTATAAGATGCAGTAATTCGTAGCTAAGTTGTACCATCCATCTTCAAGTGTTTACGAACCCCCGCCTCATCTAACAGCGCCATACACAGCTTTACGAGCCAAATCATAGGAAATGGGAATCATTTCCGGTAGAGATACGAAATCAGTTTACGAAAACATGTCGGATACCGCTACTGGAAGATTTCACCATTCGTGTTAGTAAGAAGATTATTAAAAATTATTAGAACTCTTAATATGACTATGGATGAGACAAGTTATCTAGAGACTATCTATCAGTAGGGAGGGTCTCTTCAACTCTGAGTGCGAGAGCAGTCTCCCTCAAAAACACGACGCTGAATAAGCCATTCTCCAACGTTGCTCGTCTTGCTCCTTCAAATTTTACGAAAAATTGAAATAGATAGAAAACAGATTTACCCAGCATTGCTCGGAATAATTACACTTGTTGGTAAAGAGAACAATCTCCAGAAATTAAATTATAACTCCCAATTGGTTAAATAATAACTCAATCAATGCAACACAGAGCAAAGGGATTATCCATTCTACTAAAAATACGAAAAACAGGAATCTAAGTAAGTTACACTTTTTTTTATCAAAAGTTGTCTAAATATCAGAATACATCTGTGTAAATTTGTGTAAATAAGTGTGTAAGTCTGTGTAAATTGGTGTATACACGTGTGTAAATTTGTGTACCTTTGTGAATAAATGTGTAAATATGCTATACAGATGTGTACAAAAGTGTAAACTTGTGTAAATAGGTGTATATACATATGTAAACCAGTCTGAAAGTGTGTAAGCCTCTGAAATTTGTGTATACACGTGTGTAAACTTGTATATACAATGTATGCACGTGTGTAAATTTGTGCATATATATGTATTTTAACGTACTAAATTAAATTAGACACGTTCAGCCAACGTGGAGCAATTGTTTGATTTTTCATCTTAACTCCAATAAATAAACTCACAAGTAGACTAAAGTTGTTTTAATTAGAGTGTGTTATAGCCCTGGACAAAACATTTAGATTACAGTTTTTATTTTTATAATAATTAAACAAATTAATATTTCCCCAATTCTCGTGGAGAATTAATTAAATTACTTCTCCCGAGTGTTAAATGTAAATCAAAAAGAAAATGAAATAAAAGGATTCCAATTAAAATAATTTGTGAAGAAAACGGAAATTTTTCCAATACGGTAAAGAATTTTAAGATACAAGAGCAAAGAAAAAATAAATTAAAAGAATGGAACTCGCAGCTCCAAAGACTTGTAACAAAGGTAAGCCAAG